>JAQFVV010012395.1:5388929-5708633 GCA_028023455.1 Epiperipatus broadwayi | reverse complement strand
ACCTCCCTCTATTGTCATTTTTGTCAACTTTATTCTTTTAACCTTTTTCAAATTCAAACTATTATTAATAATAATTAATTATAAAATTATTGTCTTTACCCCAAAATCCCTATTAAGTTTTGTTTTTATATTTAGGATTTGGTTTTATTTTTAAGAGTAAAATAATAAAATGGAAAATGATTGGTTATATTGTCAGATTAAAATGCATATTTAATTTCGTTTATTTTGTGTATTTAATTATGTATATGAATATGTGTATAAGTGTGTGCTGTGTCCAGTGGCATTCTATTGCCTGCTGGATTGCAAATATATAAATAACACAAATAATTACTAATTAATGAGGCAGCTTGGCAAATAAGTTTAAATAACAAGAATTTATTTAGTTATATGGATATAATCAATCTTGTTTAATATATATGACATATATATATATAAACATGCTATATAAATAATAGGGGCCTGAAGGTGTACTAAATAATAATGAGATCAATATGATCTAGTTTACTTTTGAACGTCCAGAGGTAAACCTCTCTGCAAGACTAAGTTAAGGAAGGAGCTGTCTGGAGCACCTGAGGAAATGGCACATCTGCCTTTCAAGAGCTTCACTTTGCAAGTGTGCAATCTCAGTTCTATTCTAGATCTGTTTCACCCTCTCATTGTTTTTAGTGTAGACTCCCTTGATTGACCATCCACTGTCCATGTGGTGGTCATTTCTTAAGTTACCACATTCGATCCCTGATCAGATAATGCAATTACCATAGAATTGTCTATTTTGAGCAGTTTCTATTATCATTAAATCTGACCAGGAACTAAACATTCAGGGTTGCACTTGCTTTGTTTACTTTATCTTAATCCTTTGCTCGGATTCATTTAACTTTCTTGATAAGTTAGTTTATAGTTTTTCCATTAATTCAGCTATTTAATTAGAATATTTGCCTTTATAAAATATTGTGAATGCCATTAGATCCACGCAGATACATTTAATTTACCATTATAATATCATTTAATATACTTATTTTGTGTATATATAAATATACCCACACATTTAGCAATCCGTTTAGTTTTACAATTATAATTATTATTAAATTAATAATATGTATTTTGTGTATATGTAAATGTACACACACATTTAGCATACCTCCTCCAAGTTCAGTGATTCATGTTTTACTTTTTTTCTATTCTCTGAATTTAAAACATAATAAGTATGGTGTGGGGGAATTTTTCTTTCCAGGTTTATAGTAATTTCATTTGGGACTGCATTGCTGTTACAGCTTTTCCCAAACGTCCACTTGCTGTTGTCTTTTTCCTGAAACAGCTGCAATATTTGTTGACTATATTCTTCTTTCCTCAACTGGCTGGTTATGTTTGAGTAACATTCTCCCATCCGCCATTTGGATAGACACCACTTGCTTAGTTAAGTGGTGTACGATGTCAGTCTTATTCCAAAATGTGTCTATTTTGTTTCTAACTCATACAAGTTCTCAAGATACAAATTTGTAGTTTGGGACAGGTACTTCATACTCTTCGGGCAACCTACTTTATGCAAGCTTGGTCCACAATCTATAACCTAGATTTTTCTGTGGGGTTGATTTCTCAACATCTTTCAAGGACTCGACTATGGCTAGTGTTTTTGCACATGACTGACAGTTTTACATTTTTCAATAAATATTACAATGTCATTATTTTTGCTCATCAATAATTTAATTCCCAAGTGATTGAACCAATCATGGCCAATGAGGGGATTTATCAGGGTATGAATTATATTTTTTGCCATTGTAGGAAGTAATTGGAGCTTGAATTGTTCCTTTAATCTTTATGGCCTTGCCATTGATGTCCGAGCTTTAATTTTGGTATTCATAAGTCTAGGTAGCTGTGTCATATTTGCTAAGATAGTTTTCCAATCTTTAATGGACAGTAAAGACACCCCACGACCACTGTCAATTTCCATCGATAGGGTTTTTCCGAAAATTTTGACAGTCATTTCAAATTTCTGTGATTGGTTCAAAGACATATTATTAATCACTGAACAATTCCTCTTGCTTAGGTTTTCTAGTAAAATGCTCTTGGCTGTTATTACTTGTATCATAGTCGAATTTCTTATTTCGGCACATTTTTTCCAAATGGCCAACTAAGCACTTAATTTGACTTGGCCAACTAAGCACTTAATTTGACTTTTCTTAAAGTTGGTTATTCTACTTTTATCAGGTACCCTTCTTTTGGGTTTGTCAACTTTGTGGATTTCATAAGGATCGTTGTCTGCTAGTTTCATGGCTGCAAATTCTTTAGCTTGCTGTTACACAAGTCCATGAGCTATACCATCTTTGATAGCTTCTTTATAATTGATATCCTTGTCTGCCAATAACTGCTGACTCAGACCGTCACTGCTCATACCACATAAAAATTGTTCGAGAGCTTCCTTCAGGTATGAGTCATAGATGCAGTTTTTTGCAAGTTCATGCAGGGCAGCATCATAATCTTGGGTTTGCTCATTCTTGTTTTGTCAGCGATTTCTGAAGTGGAGTCTGGCAATGTGTCTAGACTCACGTGGATTAAAATAGTCAGCCAAATGATCTTTGATCTGTTTGAATGTTAATTCTTTTGGGGTTTGGGGTTCGCAAAGCCTGTTTGCAATTTGGATGACCCCTTTTCCA
This sequence comes from Epiperipatus broadwayi, assembly GCA_028023455.1. Classification (NCBI taxonomy): domain Eukaryota; kingdom Metazoa; phylum Onychophora; class Udeonychophora; order Euonychophora; family Peripatidae; genus Epiperipatus; species Epiperipatus broadwayi. The sequence continues at coordinate 5,705,982 of JAQFVV010012395.1, read as the reverse complement.
GCAAAACAATAAGATCACTGTTTTACATTTATTGTCCTTTACTCTGTTAATAATTAAAAGTTTTTCTATTTGTTGGATGTACAGGAGCCACTCACTTGTCTCTCTGACATCAAATTCAGATATTGCCAGCTGCATTACGACAACTTAGTCCATTTAGCAAAAAAAAAAAAATCTTTCTTTTTTAGTAATTTATCCACTTACAAAATCAATTAATTAGACACAAATGTATTTGGTTGTCAATGAGTTGTTACTACTGACAATTTCGCAAAGTGCTGGGGATTAAGACCGTTGAAGTTCGTAATCAAGACTGTGACTGCACCAATTGCTGTGTCCAGCAACACTCTATTGCCTGCTGGATTGCAAATATATAAATAACACAAATAATTACTAATTAATGAGGCAGCTCAGCAAGTAAGTTTAAATAACAAGAACTTATTTACAGAGTTATATGGAGATAATCAATCTCATTTAATATATATATGACATATATATATAAACACACTATATAAATAATAATTATAAGGGCCTGAAGGCATACTAAATAATAATGAGATCAATATGACCTGTTATACAGTTCCTAGATTTACTTTTGAACATCCAGAGGTAAACCTTTCCACAAGGCTAAGTGAAGTAAGGAGCTGACTGGAGCATCTGAGGAAATGGCACATCTGCCTTTCAAGAGCTTCATTTAGCAAGTGTGCGGTCTCAGTTCTACTCTAAATGTTCCCCCCTCTCGCTGTTTTTAGGGTAGACTCCCTTGATAGGCCATCCACTGTCCTTATGGTGGTCATCTCTTGAGTTACCATATTCAATTCCTGTCAGATAACGCAATTACCATAGAATTGTCTATTTTAAGCAATGTTTCTATTATCATTAAATCTGATCAGGAATTAAACACTCAGGGTTGAAATTGCTTTATTTACTTTATCTTAATCCTTTACTTGGATTCATCTAATTTTCTTTATAAGTTAGTTTATAGTTTTTCCATTAATTTAGCTATTTAATTAGAATAATTGCCTTTATAAAATATTGTGAATGCCACTGGCATCCACACACATACATTTAATTTACCATTATAATATCATTTAATATACTTATTTTGTGTATTTATAAATACACACACCCATTTAGCAATCCATTTAGTTTTACAATTATAATTATTATTTAACTAAAAATACATATTTTGTGTATACATAAATATACACACACATTTAGCATTGTATTAATTATATATTTGAATATTGTAGCTCTGATGATGACTGCAGGGCAGTCAAATCTGTTAGTTTTGATATAAATAAAGAGTATTAATAAAGTGTTTAAGAAAGGGGTAAATGGTATGATATGCTAAAGTAGAAATCAGTACATAGGAAAAGGAAGAAGAAAATTATATTATATATCTTACTAATTGATGATCACTTCCTGTGTTAAATTTATTAAGGACATTACAATCTTGAAATATGTATTTTCTGTTAATGTAAATACAATCCAGTTCTGTTAAACCTTCATTTAGATGTTTCGATGTCCATTTCCTTTTAACTTTTTTCTCATAAAATGAATTCATATTATAGAGTTTTTCTTTTTACAAAAACTCCACAAGTCTATATCCTCTCTTACATTGAATAACTATTTTTTCCACTCTGTCTGATATACCATCTATCTCCACAATGTTGTTCTTCCAATTTTGATTTATAATGAATTCTACTCCCTTATTTGTGCCTTTGTGGTAGAGTACGACTCTTTTTAAATCAATCGTCTCTTCACCTTTTCTTCTAACTTCACAATCAATGTCTCATTCAATGTGAGACAGTTCATCTTCCAATTCTTGTAATTTTCCTTCACTTGAAAGTGATCTGAAGTTATATGCACCTAAATAAAAAGTCATCATCAAATGGCAGCCAGGTCTTCAATTGTGATTCTTAGCACCCTCTGTCTTCAGTCATCAACCGCTACCTTGGCTGGTGAGTTTACAGCCTTCTGAGAATAAAGGCCATGATTTATTTTTGTCTGTCATGATTGTATATATCTATTGGGAAAAAAAATTTCATTCACACACACATTCATTTTGCCTTATCAGACAAATGAGATAAAAGATCATGGTATTTCTTGATCTTAAACTCAGAGGTAAAAACCCAATAAACTCACCATGCTGGTTAATGACTGTTGGTGAGCAGCTCATCCATGTTCGTATACTACATGAATAATCATGTAGTAATAACAGTTGCAATGAAAGAAACATATGGAGTGGACAATAGGAAGTTGCCCTGCTTGGTTCCTCTAAGGATGGGGCACTCAACCTTGTGCCTGCGAGCGCACATGCATCCTCGGAGCTATTTACATGCGGCCACAGCAAAGTGTTGAAATAATGAAAAAAAAAATTTTTAATTAAAGAAAATAAATAAAAAGTTATTTTAAAATCTTGCTAGTGAGAAATTTGCTAAACTGACTACACTGATCGCCTATTATAATCATGCCTCTATCGGCGTCTTTGTTGTATTAATAGTAAGGTATTAGTTATCACCACATGCTGTTGTTGTAAACTCGTACTGTTGTCATGACATGCTATCGATGTGTTGTTTTTTTGAAGTTATACTTCTTTTACGTGATTAAAGGGAAAAGATAAGATGAAATTTTAACATATGCGTGCACACCATCACACAAAAAACATAATTAAACAGAGTTTATTTTGTATATACTTTAGCTAAGTTCTCTCATAAGAGACCGAAGTGATTAATATTTTATATTGTGAATATTGTTGTTCACATAACCTTATTTATTTACTCTTTGATTATAAAAATTCTGTACATAAATATCAAAAAATGTTTCAAGATTTGCAATTAATTCTCTGCAAGTATTATTTGTTGTTAGTAAAATAATAATTATTAATTTAATAATAATAATAACTTTTATAATTATATATTCTGAAAATAGCAGATGTCTGGCAATAGTTTGATATTTTTTAACAAAACTTAAATTATTATTATTAAAAAAAAGATTTTTAGAATGTCTACAACTAAATTTTTTAAATTAATTTAATATTCATCTATTGTTATTTGATTGATTTATTTAAAAATTTAATGTATTATTTATTGTACGTCTGCTACTAGCATGGTTGATTATTATTATTTTTTTAACTTTTTTGTTTCTTAATTTAAAAGTTTTTAATATATAATTTTGTTTTTATTTTAGTTTTCAAGATGGCTAAAACTAATGTGAAACTTTTTAGTCACGCCAAAGAAGTCTAACTTCTAATACATGTACATAAGTATATGCACCCATTTTTTTTATATTAACATTTCATCCCAAAATGAGTAATCCAAGTAAAAAACAACAAACCTATCACTTTAGCAAAGATTGGGAAGAAGACTATTTTGTTATTAAAACTAAGGAGAAATGTATTTGCTTAATATGCAACAGTGTGTCAAACATCATTACAAAAACAATGACAGTTCTTCTGAGGTTAATTATCTGCCTAAATCTGAGTTAAAAAAAAAAAAAATTTAATCAACTAAAATTGACGTTATCTACCCAGCAAACATTTTTTACTAGCCATATAAATAAAAATGCCACTATTGCTTCCTTTAAAATTTCTCATTTGTTGGCAAAACGAAAAAAACTATTTTTAGGAAGTGAATTAATTAAGGAAGCATTTCTTGTTGGAGCTGATTCATTATTTGAAGGATTTTCTAATAAGCGAAAAACTATTTCAGCAATACAAGATTTACCGTTATCAAACGATACAAGTACAAAAAGAATCCAGGCAATTTCAACAGATTTACAAAGTCAGTTGAAAAATGATTTGGAAGAATGAGAATAGTTCTCATTACAGTTAGATTAATCAACAGATATATCAGATACAGTACAATTGGCAGTAATGATAAGAATGGTATTCAGTAATTTTTGTGTGAAAGAAGAACTATTAAAGTTACTATCAATGCAAGAGGAAACAAGGAGTGAAAATATTTATAAAATCTTTAAAAATTACTCAACAGAAATTAATATGCCTTTGCACAAGTTTTCAGCAATAATTATGGATGGTGCACCAGCAATGGTGGGCTGCAATAATGGATTCATTTCCCATTGCAAAAAAGATTAATCCTTTCCAAACATTATGTTTTATCACTTATACATCAAGAATCATTATGTGCAAAATATTGTCCTTCGAACATGTTATGAATGTTCTTAAAATAATTAACAAAATTCGAAGAAATCCTTTATCATACAGATTGTTTAAAGCCCTTGTAGAAAAGGACGAATTTTCCCAAGCTGATCTTATGTAAACATATAGATATAAGAAGGTTAAGTAAAGGTAAAACACTTGCCCAATTTTTTGGAAGAGATAAAAAAAAATCCTTATTTTAAAAAATCAAACGTTTCCCCAATTAGATAATCTACAATGGTTGATGGACTTGGCTTTTTGACATATGTGAAAAATTGAGATTTAAATCTGCATTTCCAGGGGAAAAATAAATATTTAGCTGAAATGATTAGCTCTATAAATGCATTCAAAGCCAAAATACAGTTTTGGATAAATTTGTCGAAAAATTCTCTTGTACACTTTCCAAGGATGAAAAAAATGATTGGTGAAAATAATTTTGACCTAGCATTATTTATTTATCACTGATCTTAAAAAAACTTTTGGAACAATTTGAAAATAGATTTCAGCAATTTATCATTATCGAATCCGTGGCTACATTTTTTGTAAATCCTTTTACTGCACAAGTAGACATTATTGAGACTGCTAAATCTATAGCACAACTTCTTCAAGAAAAAACATCGAAAACTGAAGAAGAGATTTTAGATTTTCAAAATGACATTATATTAAAATCTCACGATAGGGATGAACATTTTTGGAATTTAGTCGACCATAAAATGTATAATCTTTTGAAAAAAGGAGCCTTCAAAATCAAATCCTGTTTTGCTTTAGTTCCACATATTTGTGCAAATCTTTATTTTCCACCATGAATATTATAAAATCAAAAATTAGATCTCAACTTACTAATGCCAACCGTGATTATCTTACTGTGAGAAATTAGCAATTCGACTTTTATAATAAATATATGTTACAGTAAATATATGTTACAAATGTATGTTATAATAAAGGACATAAATCTTTTTATTTATTTTTTAATCTGATTGCACCGCCACTATTTTTTTGCAATCTCGAATGCGCCAGCGCCACAAAAAGATTGAAAACCCATGCTCTAAGGCCTCCGAAAAAAATCAAAAGGTCTACTTACAATTAACAGCACACACATTTAAAATCTACATTTTCATCAACAAAGAAAAACTATGTTACATGAATATTTTGGTATAATAAATCATTAAAGTTAATTCATTTACTCTAATATTTATAAGTGTCTTTAATTATTAATGTATAAATTCATTATTTATCTTACTTAATTTAACAAAGAAGCATTCCACAGGGGATTTCATGCATTTTATATTACATCTTAGTATCAGCAAATTCCTCATCCTTGATGTAGCATTTTAATTGTCAATTCCCTTCTATTATTACCTAATATTTTTCACATTATTTTTTCTAAATAAGAATACAAGTAAATTAATAATTTAGTTTATTTTTTCAGAACTATAAAAATTACTTTACCATAGTCAAGTTTTTTTTTTATTGCGCAAGCATTTTTTGTACTTTTTTTCTTCATGATTATTTAATCTTTCTCTTTAAAGTTTTGAAAACTCGGTTTTTTCAGTTTACGATTTCAGAAGACTTGTGAAACATAATGAATATAATGCAAATGGTCATTTTACATAGCTTAACAAAGAAATTTATAAATGTTTTATTATTCGTTGAAAACGAGGCTGCTTTAATTGTTTATAGAGGGCAGCAACTGTGTAAAACTGTTTTAGGTGACGCTTCTTACGTTTAAAACGAAAATTTCAACCGGTAGTTCAAAATGCTTTTGAGAGATTAAAATAAATACCTAAATATCTCTGACTGAATTCTTCGTTAGTAAGACAAAGTATATACATATATGTTCAAAATGCGGAATTAAGTGGATTAATCTTTAGAAACTGTCTCAAGATTGTATCTTTAATTATCAATAGGTTAATCGGCTTATTAACATCGACAGGTATTGATTTATGTTTAGTATTTTTAAAAGATGAAGGCGTATTTTCCTGTCTTTTATGTTTTGAAATTTCATTCATAATTTTGTTGATGTGTTTATTATCTTGCCAAAGTTATCATGCACACCTGCTGTGATACCTCGGAAGCTGTGGAATTATTTAAGCCACAATGTCTTTATTTAAAACCCATAGCTAAACTTAGCATTTGTGTTCAGCTTCCACAATTGAAAATTGCCGGAAAATCCATATCGAACTGGGAAGTTATGGAAAAAATTAAAAATATGATAAAACCAGATCAGTTCATTGTTTTAAAAATTAGCAAAAGCAACTTAGAATTTCTCCGGTTTGAAGGCGAAACTGAGAGCAGGACTGTTTTAAAGACACTAATAGCAAGGTTGGACGGAAAAACAATAAAACTTGCCGGATTTCCCGAATTATTAAAAGTTAGAGCAGCGGAAGCTAAATTAAACTTTCCAACTCGTCATGACTGGGATTCTTACTTTAGGGATGCCAAAAATATGAATGAAATGAAACCAGGAGAACGTCCTGATACAATTCATTTCCAGAACTTACCTTCCAAATGGTTTGCAAATAAAAAAGATAAAGACCAAGAAAAGCCTAGTGAATATATTGTAAAGAAAGTTTTTGAAACCTTTGGAGAAATTCGAAACATTGACATTCCGGCATTGGATTCCTACAGGAGAGAAATTAATAAATTACAAGGCGGAATTCAGACGTTTTCCTTTGGTCAAGACTTGATGTTTGATGCCTATGTTCAGTATAAAGAATACATTGGTTTCGTAAAAGCTATGAATGCATTTAGAGGAATGAAGCTGTTATACAAAGATGAGGAGAAAGCTGCTACAGCTGATATTAAGGTATGTAATGTGAACTATTCTTAACAAAATTTAGCAATATTGGGAATAACGTGTATGTTATGGGGGAGGGGGTATTTTGCCCGCGCTTCATGATATTTGAATCTTTGAAATCATTACAATTTCTATATGCCTAAAATATTTACAAAGTAATAGAAATGGTTTTCAGCAACAACAGTTATAAGAATTTATTAAAATTTACAAAAGCTGTTTAAAATTTGAGATGCTATAGTGTGTTTAGAGGATGGCAAGTAATGGCAATTACTAATGACAGTCACGTGTTATTTTGTCATCGTATTCTATTGCTTATTACTCAACTTGCTTTTGGACAAATATACATTTATGTGCTGGTGAATTTTTTTTTCATTTTAACAAGGCAAATCTAGGGTATCCATATTTCCACAGCAATTAATCGAGGAAAAAAAATTCATTGGAGATTACTGTATATTTCAGTACAAAATCACAAAACATCACATTTGTATTACTAAGATAAACTCATTTCGAATATAAGCAAAAGATAATTGTTTGCATACATATATTATCTATTAAAACAAAATCACATTAAAATCTTATTATTTAACGTACAAAAATAATGGGAAGTTAATTGTATTTTGGGAAAATTACTGATTAACTAATCAAAAAATTAATTATAAAATAGTAAATAAGTAAATATTAATATAAAGTAAAAATAAAAATGAGTGGTTAAGAAAACCAGGATGTGTAGATACCCTACATAAACTATTAGTTGTTAATCATACAGGTAAATTATAAATTCCTAAATATACATAATTAGGTACTTAGATTATGTAATAAGTTATAGGTTGACGATTTGCATTCATGTGCCATTTGTGTTCTTTGGAAATGTATGATATTTTTTGACTTTTCACACATTCAGCAAGTATCGAGTTTTATATAAATTTGAAAATATTTGCGTTAGGAATTCTGATGTTCTAATTTTTAAAACCGAATATTTTGCACTGTTTTAATATAAATTCAAAAATTAAAAAAAAAAAATCCAATCTCTATATGCTTGATTCATAAGTTTTTCAAACAATTTAAGAAAAACTATAGATCAGTTGCAATTAAGTAATAAAGGATAATATAAACATTGAATTCAAGCATATAAACTGGAGTTTTTTAAAATTTTGAATTTTTTTGAACTTACAAGAGTTTTTGTTACAACATGTTTCTTTGAGCAAATGTTTTTAAATGAACATTACTTTTGTTTTTATCACATGCATTAGATGTAGATAGCATTTAATTAATATTAAAATACTATGCATGCAATACATAATATAAATAAAATGGAGATCTAAAATGAAAATGGTACTCAGCATTATTTTCAAACTCGAATATTTAATATGTATTTTCTGAGAACCTAGTAATTGGATTCATATATAATTTAAAAGAAGTATTATTGTAATGAATCATAGTTAAAACAAGTGGTCATTAATGTACGAATGTTATTATATATTTTATACTGTATTCCAGTAAAAAAGTAATTGGTTCTTTTTACAAGTTGTCTGCAGCACCATTTCTGAATTAACATGTCATATAGCTGCATAGTTTAGCTATTCACCACAAAATTTAAGACACTAGCATGTCTGGATTATTTTAAACATGAAATGTGATTGTGTTTTGTAACTTGTGATGGAACAATGCATTAACACTAAATTTTTGTCTTAAATTGGGAAAAACTGCTAACAAAACATTTGAAATGATTCACACTGTATAAAACAGTGAAACCATGAGTTTCAAGAATGTTTTCAAGAGATTTGCAAGATTTCATAATGACAGAAGAGCATTGATTATGATTTACAAAGGTTCAAACTATCACATTTCTTGTCATATCTTGTGATCCAGATGTGCGATTGCTTTAAAATTTTCATGATGAGTAGCTAAAGTATGTCATAATGTAACACATGTTGATATAGAGATAGTGTTGTAGGCAGATTTGAGAATAAGTCAACTTTTCACTGGTGCACAATGTATATGTTCATACATTCTGTATTTTTATACAATCATAAAAAGAAAACAAATAAATAAAATTAATGATTAAATCTATCTTTTTTTTTTTCTTCTTCACTGAAATCTATTTTTAAAAACTAGGTGGCAAACTTCATGACATCTGATTTATGTATAATCACTTTTCTTCCAGAGAGTTATAAAACAAATTAATATCTTTAAATATGTGGATAATTGATAGAAAAAAAAAATAGAGTGAGAATTGCACTTTTAAAAAAAAACAAGAAATTGTCTTTTTAAATTAGATTTAAGAAAGAGACTTGTTAATTAGTTTGTTTGGAATGTTTCTTTAATTGAATGGAGATATGTATTTGAAGAAAGATGAAGGGATAAGTTGGGTAAATGAAATTAGCAGCATGAAAGTATTTGTTGAAAGGAATAATGAGAAAATGGCTATTTTTAATGAAATTATAGACTGAAAGAGACTGGAGAATTATGAAGGATATATTGGATTGCTGGAAAGATAAAGAAAGAGAAATAGGAAAAGGGAGAAAGTGATTCATGGCCTTAGTGAGAAAAATAGTTATATTATTTGTTTAAGGAATAAAAGAAGGGATAGAAAAATTTGAAAAGTTAACTGATTTGGTATATGAGACATACCTTTTATAAGATAACTAATGATATTGATGATAGATTCGCCTCCACCCCACACACAAGCACTTTGTTTTTTAATATAGTTTTCAGTTTGCTATATATTATATCAAGGGGATTTTTTTTTTTTAGTAAAAAATAATATAAACATAAAAAATAGAATATTACTTAAGCTTATTAATTTATGAGTATTTGCTTAAATGTATTTTTCCTTAATTTAAAATTTAATAATTTATTTGCTGTACTATGATTATTATTTTAAAGTATGTGTATTGTGGATTTATTTAAAATTGATAAAATGTAATCATTTAAAATAATTCTTATCATTTTAAAATAATAAAAAGTGTGTTGACTTTGAAAATTTACCCCCCTCCCCCTTTTTTTTTCTATTGTAGAAATTGCCAAATTGTAGGAAGCTAGATTAATGGTTTTCTACTGCCTTCTTATTGGAGTTAAACTATTTTAATCTTTTTTTTTATACTATTATTTGAATAAAATTAGTTTTGGTCAGTTGTTATCAATAAAAAAAAAAAACCCTCATAAATGTTTTTTAAAATATTAACAAAAAAAGATTGTATTGGATATCCTTAGAAAGTAAACAAAAAAATTTTAAATTGAGAATTTCAAATTTAAAACTGTGAATAGTTAATTTTTAGAAATTAGTGAAATAATTATGTTTAAATGTGTATGTATGTGGGATGTTACTATTTATAAATAGAATAACAATTTCAGGGGGGAAAATCCTAATTTGCTCTTTTAATTGACAAGAAATCTAAATTTGGAGGAATGCTCACCCAAGTAATTAAGTTTAATTATTGTATTAATTAATCATAGTTTGCCATTGCTTGCTATCCTCCTAACATAATTTACTTGAATTGTTGTCTCATAAATTTCAGCAAGTAGTTGTATTCTAGTATACTAGTACACAGTTTAGAACTTTATATAAATTCATTACTATTTTTATCATTTCATCAAATTCTTACTTACATAAACTTGTCCATAATTTTGTTTCTTATGCAAGTTTTGACTTACAATAAAAAATTTGCTGTAAAATTGAAAAGATGGAATATTATATTTACATAAGTCAGTTAGCATCAATTAAAATTAGAGAAATAAATAGAATTAAAATGGCTAAAAATATTTTAATCAGTGTGTCTTGCCTATTTTGACTTATGGCTATTAAATTTGAAAATACATCAAAAATTGCAAATATTACAAAAAAATGTGGGAATAATAATGTGGGTAATCTTTTTTTTTTTTCATTCTTGAGTCAGCTTAATAAATATGTGTAATCAGTGGAAACCAAATGGTAATCTCAAATAGATACCCACTTATTCATTTCTGGTATAATAGCAGTATTGACCCCACATTTTACTCATCTTAGGCTATTCAAATTAATAAATTAAAATTTTTAAACATAGGGTTTTGATTTCTATCCAATTTGAATATTTAATTGTATATATCTCACACTGGGTTAGTAACTTCATTTTTAGGTTTGTTCACTGCAATAATGATGTATAACTTAAGACAAGAAGCTGCTATATAAATAATGAATTGATCAAATTAAAATCAAACTGTATACATGTATTTTAGTTGAATATAATGCTTAACTACAATTTATATATAATAATGTAAATTATTTTAACAAATTTAATAACTATCAATTATAATTCTCTGATTTACAAAAAATAAAATTAAAATTTGTACAACATACTCTTTTAGCTCCATATAGTCTTTTTGGCATCTAATTAATCAGATAATCTATAGTCTCCTTTTTAGGAGTTCTAAATTATTCTTAACTGAAAACTTTACCAGATATTTTTTTATATATATCTGGAGTGTATTGTTCATCTGTCTTTTTATATATAGCAAATACCTCCTTCCACATCAGAAGTATTTGAAAACGATTACTAATTTGTTATATAATCATGTTTCTCTCAATACTCAATTCTTTGAGCCTGCTGATTTGATTCTGTTTCTACATTCTCTAGTTGATTTTTATTTTTTAGTGGATCATCTCTTGGGTGAGCTTTTTTTTTTCTTGCTGAGAAATCTGAAATTTCATCATCTCAAGAGAAATTGATCTATCTTTCTTATTTACTAGATCTTTTTTTATATATCAGATTTCAATATAAATAGTTAATTTGTCAACATTGCTCCCCTCTATCTTCAGCTTTTATAATGACAGTATTTTAAGATATTATAAATTTAATCTTTCTAGGCACTCACATTTTCCTCAGACTATCCCCAATTCACATCTTATCAATTTTATAATCTTAACTTTCTTCTGCGTTGGGTTATTAGTTTAGATTAGACAGTTAGCTAGGGCAGCTAATTGGTCATTTATCATTTATCCAGTTTATTAGTTTTTATAACTCATATCTGTCTAAGTTCATTCTGCAACAGTTTTGTTACTAAAAAGTACTTGTTTTTCATTATTTAGGTAAAATTTATCTTAGTTTCTGGTCATGGCTTTTAGTTATCTGAAAACCTGAACAGTGTGACAATATGAGATATTTGACTGCCATTCTTGCATTTTAACTCATAATCATTTGTAGGTAATATATTCTGCCAGTGCAACATCCATGGGCTTATATGGTCTGGGATGGGTTATTCTTAGAAAATATCACCAATAGTGGTTTGTAGGAAGAGACCAAGTTAAATTTCCAGTCAAATAGATATTGGTGAAATTTCCTGATTCTAAATACTACGGTTATAGTATTTTTATCCATTAATTAATTTTCAGCTTTTAACTAGAGTATGACACGCATAGACTACTGATTTTTCATTATCTTTTATTTTAAAACAAGCAAAACTCACTATATATATATATTGCCACACACAGCAAGCTAGAGTAAGCAATGGATGCCAGAAGGCTTGTGCATAAAATCCCCATCTAGTGCCTACTCATCCAATATCCCCAGACTAGTTTCTGGCTTATGGCCTTCATCAGTGAGAAGCCTTGGATCTGAGAGCACTGCACCTGGATCTTTTATTGTGTGGGTAATTACCATCCTGAGAGTCTTATATTGTCACAGTTTACTTTTGAAAGTTTAGTTTTAATATTTTATATCTTAATTAAATAATGAACTAATAGTGGGCCTTTTATTTAACTATACAATATACATAAATATATATTCGCATAACCTGAATCCCTATTCCAAGTACTTTGTCTTATATAATTCTAAAAGCTTCCTCTCTCATTGAGAGTTAATACTCATTTTATAATTTGGATCTGGATAACTTAAGTTTTTTATGGATTAGAAAAGATGTTGAATAATTAGTGCCAAATTTTTAAATCCATTATTAGATAAGGTAAATTTTTATCTAAAAATTATATAGCTCAGACTTTTTGTCTTTGATAAACTTTTATAAACATGCGATTGAAATTTTAATCTTCAAATAATTGAATCACTAATATTTTGTCTTTTAGTAATATTGCAGATTGTGTACATAAAATAAATGCCCTTGCAGAGAAATAATGGTAGACTGTAGAGATAAAGATTGGTGGATGAATTCCCACTTGAGTAAAGTTTTTTTTAAAAAAAAAAAATTCAGTTTGCTCAATTGTCTATAATCCTTTTGATCATTTTGTCTCATGATTTATATAGCAACATATTATACATTTATTTTATTTTAAACTAAATGAACTATTTATTTAAGGTTCCATTTGTTTCAAAACTAACACTTATCTACTTAAATTTTTTTATTCGTTTAATTGCTATGATCCACTTAGATATATGTGAATACATAATGGCTGTTTGCTTTCTTTTACTGAGATTATATCCACCAACTACATAAAAGCTTATTGACTTATTACTTGGGTTTAAAATCTGAATGTGTTAAAAATTCAAACCATTATTATAAATAATGTAATAGGAATGAACGTTCCTCTGTAGAAAACAATGTTTTCCACTAAGAAAACCCACTTTCTGGATATTGGACTTTCTTAATGGAAAACTAGTAAGGATTGGTATAACACTACTATATGATAGTTTTGATAATTCATGTTTATTCTGATGATTTACAATTGCTGTATTATGATTTGACTCCATCATGTATGTTGATTAACTGGGAATAATCAATAATATCTTCTAATACTTGTAGGATAAAATATTGGCTTATCAAAAGTTAATTACTATTATTAAAAGCAATCTAGTCTTATCTTTGTGCTCTTCCTATGATTCTCTTTCTATTTACTTTTTCCTTTTATTTACTATCAGTTTATTAAAAGTCTTGGCCATCATCAATCTCATGCCATCATTTATTTCTCTGTACTAAGTGTGATGAGAGATTGCATATTTGTACATCCCTATGTCCATTCCTTAACTACATGTATAGCAATTCCGATTCATTCTTTTATGTGTACATGTTTGTTTTGTAAGAGTACTGCTGAAATTTAAAAAATAACATTTGGTTATAGTGATTGTTATATATATATATATTGTATCTGTATGAATGAAGGGGTAACATGGGAATATGTCATCCCTATTTATTACAAATATAATAAGCAAATATAAATGAATAAATATAAAATGATAAAATATAAAAGGAATAAATATATAAGGAGCATGAGAGTCAGCACTGGAATAATAATATAAGTAGTTAAAATAGTAATAGGTTATAATAAATTGCATCACCAACAATTGTATCAATAAGTTATTCAATAATAATCAACAGTCATTCCTTATGACTAAATTTAAAGGAGATTCAATTGCGAATGCCAAACTTTGGGCATGATATACAACAATCCACTGCATGCATATCCTTAAGTGTTTATCTATTAATCATAAATGCTGGGATATTGATATATACTGGTCATTATCAATGCTCTGTTCATATGATACTATGAGTGTACAGACCAATTATGAACTAAATTTTTTCTAACAAAAAATAAAATGTATTGAATGAACTTTAAAAGTGATCTTCACCATTACACCATCGAGAGAATTATCTGGATGTCCAAACACAAACATCCCCCACTCCTGCATATAAACTAACTGTTGTTGCTCTAGAGTTAACTTAAGATCACAAAGATAATAAAGACTGTGACTGAATAAAAGAAAATATTAGTATATAAACTTATTCTATTTTAATTTGAATAATTTTATGGGGATAATTTCTAAATTCCTAAAACATACTATTATGAGATCAAGTCACACATACTGCCAATACATAGGATAAATATCTGGAGGAATAAATATTAACACTTTTTTAAACAATTATTTAATAAATGAACTGATAAATTAAGAAAATTGAGGAATGATATAATAATATGATAATTTTAACTCTAACATTTTATAAAAAAAAATATAATTTCATGTAGCAAATATCATTAATCAGTTATTAACTTACTCATAAATTAATTAGTCTTTAAACAGAATTATTTCTTTTTCAATAACTAAAATTGTAAAACAAAATTTCATAATGATAAAAAAAAAATTAAATTAGTAAAACTCCTCTTTCCCTTTTCTTATAAAAATGAAACGGTCCTGTACCAGGCATGGCCAAGATGTGGCTTGGTCATTCGCAAGGGTGTGAAGCTGTGTGAACATTGACAAATTATAGTGATAAATTCAGAACTGATTTGAATATAAAAAATAGGAAAAGTAAAAATTCAAAATAAGTCCAGCGTTGTATTTTCTAAAGAAAACCATACATACTATGCAAATGTACTTTGCATCATTCAATTCAGTGTCCATTTTCCTTTCAGACGATATAATTTTCATTTCTCTAAGATAAAAAATAAAGATTTTATGATGATTTTTCTAAATAGTACTTTTTTTAATTATCATTTTTGTTATTCTTATGGTTTAATGTTACCGAGAAATTTATAGCAGAGAATAGTGGTTAGTCAACAGATTCGCTCATAATTTTTGCTAATGATTTCTTAAAAGAAATAGTAATTATAATGTCTAAAATAAAAAAAAAAGAATTAACAAGCCATCTTTGCTCATAAATATAGAGATTATCTTTACACAGGATCTTTTTCCTAATGAATTAGACTTTTGACAATTGAAAGTTATTGCTAGATTTTTCAGTCACTCCTAAGCATTTTTTTTTTTTTAGTTATTATTTTATACAAAAATAGATAGAAAAAATTATTTATAATATTCCTTTTATATATTTTCTTGTCTAAATTTTAACAATAAAAAAAAAAATTGCAATAAAATTTAGCCCAATTAGATATATACACCTGGGTCTCGTTTTATGCGATAGATAGGTTCCTCAGAAAACGCGCACAAAAGAAATCGCACAAAAATAAATGTAACTTACCTTGAAAAATGGGGGATGTGTTCCAATAATTTTCAGAAGTCGCATAAAAGCAAAGCAACAAGAAAAAATTACTTTAAAATTCGCATTAAAAAAATAAGGAAATAAAGTATGACTAATAAAAAATTTCAAATATTTGAAAAAAATTAATACAAGACAAACTTTTTTTATTAACTACAGTATTTAGTTTTACTTTTTTTTCATACATATTTTAATCATTACCGCTGTTTACAATATGCGTTCGTTTGTGAACTAGTAAGAAATCAGATTCGTAACGTGTTGTACAACTAGCGCCACTTTCAGTCTTCAGCCTATGTTAATGGTTTTCTATTTCTATATTAAAAAAATGAGATTGCAATCAAAACAAAAAAATTATACATTATCATTAGAAAGATTATTTTCAGTTTATAAAATCAATAAAATCTTCGTTATTATTTATTTTAAAAATCTAAAAAAATATTTATTTCTGTTAATATCTAACAAAATACTTTTTAAAAGTTTAAAATTTTTTGAATATTTATTGCGATATTTTTATACGTACGTATTATTATTATTTATTCATTAGTAATAAGTAGGTTATTTATATAGAAGCTAAAATTCTAAATACATCTTCAGGCCATATTCACGTTAGCTGCTAATATAATGTTATATTTTTGAAAAAAAAAAGTATTTCAAGTCATAATAAGTTATTAATAATTTAAATTTCTTGATATCTAATAAATATAGTGTAGCCTCAACTTTCTCCGCGCACTCTTTCACTCATTTAACATCAATAAACTTTAATTTATTTCAAGTAGCTAGACAACTGAATTTAATACTAACTTGGGATCAAATATACCCGGGGCACCAAATTGCAGCTATAAATTGTAATGCCCACCAGAGATCATCATCATTAGCCATATTTAGGACTATAGAGGGTACTGGAGAAAGCAAATAAATTGTCTCATAAAAAAAAAATTAATAACGATATTGATAAAACCATCTAATCTATGTGGCCTTAATTTCAAACTCGGTTGAGTCATGCAAATATTTCATAATTAATTTATTATCAAATCTATAATAATAATAATACCACTTTCTCCCATAACTTTATTATAAATATCTGATCTCGAGTGGTAACTACAGAAATTATTATATACATTTCTCATTTATATCGGACTGGAAATGAATCAATAATCGATGCAGAGAACTCATACTCTATGTTCATAATATAAATTTATCATTTAATTTAACATTAGATAAAAAAAATTATCTAAATCAATTCTCATTTGATTCCATTACCTTATTTTTTGTTCTCAGCATCTATCACTTTAAATTAGCTACAATTATATAACACGGAATGTCTGTGTTATGTTCTCTGATCTGAGAATCCCTAATCTTATTTCTAAACATATAAATTAACCTGACAATCGACTATCAATTTATGATCCCTACTTTAACAACAGTATGATAATTTTGTTAGATGATGCTACTTGACTTCCGAACTAGCTCTTAGATTAATAATTGAACTGCTCTTTCGCAAGGTCTAGATCTGTCAAGAGATGCACTTACACACGATTACATTGTAATGGATATGACTCCCAAATATCTTAAGTCAAATTTTGATACGAATTTACTATTGGGAATCGCTCTAAACACCGAGACCAGTAAAGGGATTTTATGACTGCTCCCAATATTCACAACATTACCATGAACCAAAAGATAAAATTGACTAAATTTAACTTAACTGATCCCTGTCATTTTATTCTATGTATCTCAGATGTTGACTAAACTTTAATTAATAGTGTTAAATCTATCCTATATCACAAAATAAACTATGGAAGCAAACCATGGACATTAATCAGATAAATCAATCACAATTTACTGGTAAGTAAACTACGGAAATAAATCACAAAATTAGGTTTTGTGAATTAACTATAAAAATAAATCATGTGAAACTGAATTGTAGAAAAGTGTCTTATAAAATGAATTATGTAAATCAAATATAGAAATAATCAATATAAAAATCAACATCGTAAGTCAATCATGGAAATACATTGTCAATATAAAATTAACTATGTGAATCGAAGATGGAAACAATATAATAATGACTACTGCAAATCGATCGTGGAAATAAATCATCAATAGAAAAATGAATAATTAAATTTAAATATAAATTAATATTACTTAAAATATAGGTGCTGTATGAAAATTCTGTAGATATTGGAAACATCAAAACACAAGACACAATGTAACTTATAACAATAGTAAAACTATTATATGAACAAGAATTAAAATAAAACATACCCAAATATAATATGGTTACACTTAAATATATTTTTTAGATCCACTAAATATTATGGTTTGAATACATGTTTAAAATTACTATATTTCTTTTTAGATAACTTATTTATTGCTTTTGACCCATTTATTTGTTAAGATAAACACACAAAAATAATACACGCTTACGCACGGAATCAGAATTCCATATTTCTGTTAGCTTTAATAAATCTACATCTTGAAAGAGAAGAAACCTATAAACTCATACTCCCCTTTTTATTTGTAAACATTATCAATGGACTATTCCAAAGAATACCTCGTTTCACTTACTCTAATCAGCAATGTTAACTAATCAGAAATTTTCATATCATTTATTAATTAATAATTTCTTTCTATTCTTATGAAAAAAAAAAGGATGATATAACATATAATAAAAAAAAAAAAACCTTTACTGGTCTTGTGGATTGGTTTAAATTCAAAAACCCACACTTTTACGTTAATGCCTGTCAGATCTGTTGATCCAGCTCGACAGCTCTCAACTTATCATATTCACAAAATCAATATGGATCGGTTAGTTTACCAATTAAAATCTTTGTCATTCCTCATCATACCTTCATCTGACCGAATCTTTATCCTGTCAGGGCAATTTAATTCTGTCCCACATCAGAAAAACACTCTAGATCCTTCAATACCATGCAGTATATATATAACGTGCACACAGCAGCACCTGGATAAGGGAAATTAAAATCAAACCAACGACAACTTCAACTCTTAACTCCAATTGTTTGCTTCAGTCCAGGGAAGAGAAATCTTTTCTTAAGATTTAGAATGTGTGAGGAGCTCCGGCCTACACATTTATTCATAATGGGCATGCAAAACCTTTTCCTCAATTCAACAATAACTTTATTAATAATTCCCTATCTTTAATAGAATAAATGGAGTGAAACTCAGTCATCTCCAACTTTCATGGTAAATCAATCATGAGACAGCTATTTTCCATCCATGAGGTGGCACGATAACTCTACCTCAATAATATTAAGCCTTTACTGCTTTATATATGCACCCACATACATTGATTACAGTCTAAATGAATGACAGAGACTAACTGGATCCCGAATTAAAACATGTATGAATCACTTCAATCTTAAACAACCGAGCCGATCACACACCCCCTACACCCATATCAATAACAGATCATCGACACTGCTAGCACAACTGTGGTTTTCCTCACGATCATCCATATCATTCATATCTAATATCAAGCACAAATACATATCAAAATTTGTTAAGAGTATAAAAGGTATTCTATATCATTTCTCTCTTCTCTTTAGATTTAAATCTACGTAAGCACTTATCTTTTCAATGGGATCAAAATCATTCTTTTTCTCTTTCCTTTTGCATATTTTAAAACATAAATAATAAAAAAAACTTATTATATTAAGATATTCTAGTGGTAAAACAAAAAAAAAATATTTCTATCAAACATGTACATATTATACAATGAAATAATAAAAAAAAAAACATATATAAACGAAATAAAATATAGAATAATATCAAACATTACTATAGTCTCTTTCTAATCTCTTTTCCTTTTATTGTACTCAGTTCATTTTATTTGGAGATAGCAGTTATAAACGCACATCATAGACATTTATTTTAAATCAGATGTATACTAAAAACGCACATAGTTATTTGAATCACAATAGATAAAAAAAAAAAAATGAAGACAGTCTTTTTAAAATCAGAATGCATGAAAAACGAAGGGTTATTTTAAATCACATGTCGAAGACGAAGACTTACTTTTAAATCAAATGTAGCAGACGAAGAGTTACTTTTAAATCAAATGTAGAAAACGAAGAGTTACTTTAAATCAAATGTAGCAGACGAAGAGTTACTTTTAAATCAAATGTAGAAAACGAAGTGTTACTTTAAATCAAATGTAGCAGACAAAGAGTTATTTTAAATCAAATGTAGAAAATGAAGAGTTATTTTAAAGCAAATGTAGAAAACGAAGAGTTATTTTAAATCAAATGTAGAAAACGAAGAGTTATTTTAAATCAGAAGGTAGCTGCAGGACAATTAATAAATCTTAAAAAGAGTTTTGTTAATTACCTTCCACTTTGTTGGTTTCTTTCCGGGATCGAACTCATTTGTTTCTTTTCCTCTTCTTTTCCATTTTTCAAAGGTTCAAAGTACATACAATAAGCGGCTTCTCACTACCAAACATGAATTAACCTTTCTTTAAATATTATTCAGAAGTTTGCTGTAGCTTTTTTTTTTAAACGAATTTTACCCAGCCAAACTTAATCAACTTTTACAATAGAATATTTTTGTTTCACATAAGTTGAATCTATCCATTTTTTTCAATGTAATAATTTATGGATTTGGTTTCACATAGTCTGAGTTTATCTATTTTTTCAATCTCCTAATTTGCTCACAAACAGAATGAGGTAATTATGTTTTTGGATAGAACAAACCTTGTTGCAGATTACTTCAGGAATATTCATTTTCTTTTAATAAACAAGCTACATGGTGAGGTTTTGTAATGCTTAGCTTTTAACTAAGACTAAGCACATGGGTTTTCTTGAAATTTTTTTCAAAAATCATTTTTTTCTAAACTAGTAGTGAGACGAGCCTTACTTTAGACTACAAAATTATTTCACATTATTCTCTTTATACCGGAACTGCTACTACTGTTTTCTTCAACAGTTGAATCAAGACTGTTTCTCACAAGACACAAGTCTACTACTATAACCTAACTTTATATTTTGTTGGAACATTCCTGTATCCATCCAATCACATCTTATTTCAGACATGACCAATTTGGTCTATTTTTACATATGGTTATTTGGTTATTTTCTGCTTTTTTAAAAAATTAAAAATAATTCCAAACATAAAAAATTTCCTCTGTTATTTTTTTTTTTATGCCAAAAAACAAGATTACCTTTTAATTTCACTTTGATTTGAACATTACTTTTTTTTTTTTACAAAGATGAGAAGGAAAAAACACAACTTTAAATAACTAAAACAAAATTTTTTAACAATTATGTTAAATCCTTTTTTTTTTCTTTTGAAACCCTAAATAAATATAAAATTTTATCTCTCTTATCATTTTTTAAAAGTTAAAATTAAAACTTGTCAATAAGTTACTGAAGAGAAAAATTATTTATTTAGTATTTTTTTTCCAAAATTAAAATTGATAGATAAAATTGAAATGTTAATATCAATATAATATGACTTGATTCTCCTAGCACTTTTCTTCTACTGTAGCAGCATCTATGGTAAAGTTTTATTAATCAGGTATTGCCTCAATATAGTTACTGGCCTGGTATCAGATATATTTAACTTCAAGAAAACCTTGAATTTCAGAGTATATCAACACATTACTTGGTTTTGTCACTTTACATTTTAAATGAGAGCAATACTTACTCTACTCTAGTATATCTGTTTTGATTAATCAGTGATTATTGAAATGAACATATTGACCTGGTGTCAGATCTGCTTATGTCCAAAAGCTTAGAATTTTTAAATTTCAGGTTTTATTTTAATAGTGAAAGGAGCTAATTGGTGATGGCTGCTTATATATAACTATATTAGAGCCAGCTTTGAATCCCCCAAGTCCTCAATGATAAAGGCAAATATCAGTCTTTGAATGGAGATTAAATTACTGTTGTGTGGTAATCACTGATTACTCAACCTTATTATAAATATTAAAGAAAACTGCTTTTTGATATATGAATATATGCAGTATAATATCAATAACCTTTCACTCACACTGTATCAAGTCAGTAAGCAGAAGCAAACAATAGACTAGATGGTAGTGTGATCAAATTTTTGTGCCACTTTCTTGTCTTATAAAGCAAAACAATATTCCTACCAAAAGAGTATCATATCAGAAACTAATTATGGAAATCTGTTTATACTTTGTTCATTAATTGATTATAATTATAGTACTTATCTAGAATGAGAATCAAAAGAACTTCTATTAAATGCAGATTAAACGTTAACTCTAAAGTCATGTGATGCTTTGTTTTAATAGACACAAGACATGTCTCTTAGTATGAGTTTCTGAGCATTTTATAACAAAGTATTTTTGATTTCTTAGAGCCAAGATGTGAAAAAATTTTATTTACAAATTTAATACATCAATGTAAAACATTTTTCAAATCTCCAGGAAATTTTACATTTTGTTAATATTGATAGTTGAATATTTGTATTACATTTTTCGCCTGTATTTCAGCTATAGGTGTTATGCTAATGTAAAAAATGATTTTATTTTAATTGTTTGAGATTTGAAAGAGGTTGTTACAGAAATCGTTGATGTATTTGATTAAAGAGAAAATTAAGTAAATGTTACTGCTTTCTATTCCTGTTTTGATCACTCTGTCTTAAAGCAAATCATTTCTGAAATTAATATAAATGCAATAATCATCTTTCTAAACAATTAAATCATCTAATGAAGATTTTCCACACGCAAAAAAATCTAAATATATAGTATAATTAAATCTATAATAGAAGTTTAAAAAAAAAAAGAAATACAGTAGCTCTTTTACCATATAAAAAACCCCTACCTTTAGTATTGTTCATTAATTAGAAATTGTTCTTATTATGAGGAAAATCATCATGAATGAGTCTTGTGCTATGCTAATGATTTTTTTAAAAAAGTATTTTCATCCCACTGAAGATCCATGATCATTGACTCACTAAGTTATGAAATATCAACACTTCTGCAATAGATTCACCACTTTTCTATTTGTACAATTTAATTTTTTTTCCTGCTGAACAATGTTCAACTTAAAAACCATTAAAGTAAAGGAAATATATATTTATTTCAAATAGTCATTGCAAGCCAAAGACCTATCCATTAGCTTCTATAGAAGATATCTGAAAGAAAAGGGCTTTACTCAGCATGCTTACAAATTTCTGATTGATGGGGATTGAAGCAGTTTTCATCTTTGTTTTAGTCTCTCTACCCTAAAAATATTGAATACTCATTTATCAACTAACACCTGATGATTAGCTGGGTGTTTGTACAAAACAAAAACCATATGCATTATTGGAACCTGAAGAATTTTTTTTCTAAATCCGAGTTTGAATTCAAGTCATAAGTATGGGAGATGAATGTTTTACCTTGAACTTTAATGCAGTGTAATAAATATGAATCAAAGATATTAACAAGACTAAAGAATTCTTGGCTATATTCTGTTTGTTTAATAGGCCGGCAGTGAGCATTGTTTTGATGAGGATGGAATTAGCATTGAGGTGATGTTGGTCATATCAGATATATTGATCATAGAGAAGTGAATTTATAAATATTGAATAGAATTGATGGTATTTACTGAAAATACAAAATGAAAATTGGTTAGTTACTTATGATTGAGCATCCTAAAGATAGATTGAGTGTTGATCCAGAGATCTTTAGCAGAAGGCTGGTTGAAAAGTAATTACTATAAATTAAATAACTGGAAATAAGGGAATAAAAATTAAGATTTTTTTGCTGATTAATTGATAGTGAAAGAGGTGGGAAAATTAATGTGAGAATCATTGATTAAACATAATGTATATGAAATTATTTCTGTATCATTAAAGGTGGATTTAAGAAAGAGTCTTTCAAGATTTTGATTGGAGTGTAGTTTTGTATGGATCATAGAATTGGACAATTAGAAGAACAAAATGAAAAGATTGTATAGGTTATAGAAATTGCTGGTTTGGAAAGTGAAAAAGATAAGCTGGAAGAATGAGGTTAGGACAAAGAAGTTTTGAAAAGTTTAAGCCTAAAAAATTATTAAGAATATTGTGAAGCAGAAAAGAAATTGGATTTGCATGTACTTAAAAATGGATTAATTTTTGAAGATATGTAGCATTGGAAGAGAATTTGGTAGATAAGAGAAGTAGAAGAAAAAAGAAGTTGCTTGATGATCTTAAGATGATGAGTGCAGGCAGGCCTCAACTTGTGTAAATAATCTGTTGCATGACTTTTTGCATAAGGTGAATTTCATCTTAACTCAAAAATTTTTTTTGACTATTTATTTTATTTTTAACCATGGTGCAGAATAGGAAAATATTTTTTAACAAATGAAAATAAACATTAGTACACATGTACCTGTTCAAACCATGATATGCATAAAAGCTGAGGCTGCAATGATTTGTGTATCACATTATACATGTATTTTTCAATTTTATATCTGGAAATTGTTTTTATATTGTCATCAATAAAATTTGTAATAAAATAATTTCTTACACTATTTTTGACTAATTCAGAATCATATTTGTTATGAATGTATTTAATCTTTAATAATCTTAACATTTGGTATTGATTTTGTTTTATATAATTTATTTGTTTAAAAATTATGAATAATAATTCTAGTAATTTTATAATCTTTTTTTCTAATTATAAATACAAGGATTAAATCTAAATAAGCAATAGTTTGACATTTTAAATATGTAGTCTTTTTAATATATATTCTGCTGCAAGAATGGTCAGCTTGGTCTCTATATCATTTATTAACACCAGCTTTGTTAATTAGTAATAATGACATTTGTTTTTTCTAGAAGCTATATTGTAAGATCAGCTTGGTCTTTATCATTTATTAACACTAGCTTCAATAATTAGTTAGTGGTGACATCTGTTTTTCTAGAAACCATAAATATACGTTTAGCTTTGTCTTTGTACCATTTATTAACTTATCTTCATTAATTAGTAATGAGATTTGTGTTCTCTAGAAACTACAATGTGAGTTTTAAATAAAATCAAAGGATACTTAATGACAATGAAACTAAATCTTCTATTATTAGACTTTTATAATTTTGCCCAAAAAAATTAATTTGGATTTAAAATTTTGGGGTTTTTGAATAGCAGACTAAAAAATCAATACCCTTAATCAAAAAATGTAATAAGCTGCAAACAATTTATGGAGCTCTTCTTTTATTGCTATTTAATCTTCATTGATTTATTAAATGTTTACATAATGGTTTTAGAATGGAAAAGTAATACCACAATTAATATTTGTAATGTAGAGAAATCTTAATCTTCATTTTTTTTTTTCATGTGTCATAGTATCGGCCGAGAAGCGAACCCACTAACCCAGGACAACTGCTTGTAAAGCAGCTATGCTGACCTCTCGACCACCAATGCTTGACAAATCTTCATATTTGAAAGGAATGGAGTATGTATATTATATAAAATTATAAATAAAACAATTTAATGATTATTATTTTCTAAAATATGTATAAAGCTTCAAGCATATAATATAATTTGCAAAATGTTTTGTGTATATTTGTATTTTATTTATTATCATAATAATTGCATATAGCATTTAAAAATCTGGAATTAATACAAATATAATGATTATATACAGGTATAAAAATTCATTGAATCATCATAGCCGAAGTGAAATGTGGATTCACAACTATACAATCAACATTGAAGATTTGTTTTCAGTGTAATAATACATTTGAATACTTGTGGTGAGAGTCATGCAAAAAAAATAATAAGAATAGTAGTCAGCAAAATATATTAAAGTCTTGATTTTAAATATGAAGAATTTTTTTTTTTTACTTGATATTTATAAATTTATGTATGTAGTAAGATAAACTAGTTTCAAAAATAGATATTTTGTATATTTCTAGTTAATTAAATCATAGTTCAAGATTTTATATATTTTAAGAAAAATTGAAAACTGTATTGAAAAAAAAAAATTTAATGAACATTCATTTTGGCGAACAAACCACACTGTGAATGTGCATAAAAGATATGTAACTATTCCTTCAAAGTTTTTAGTTTAGCAGTACTTTATAAGTTTCAGCAAGTAACTTTGGTTATTTGATAAAATATAAATCAGAATAATAAAAGAAACTGACAAACAAGTACATACAGAAATACTTGAAAAGAATTCAAATTCAAAAATTGAGCCCTTGCAATTTTTAACTTTTGAATTTTAAATTAATAAAGAAAAAAAAAAAGGACAGCAAAGAATACTTTGTATTTTAATTTAAAAAAAAACAATCACTGTAAAATGATATGATATGAATAAATATATTATTTTTATAAAATTGTTATATATATTATAACCTTTAGCTTTGGCAGAAGATAAAATGTTTAGTTAAAACTTTATGCCAAGACATCTAAAAAAAATAAATTATATGGCATAATTTTTCTTTAAGTAAACTATTGTGAATATTTTATAGTGCTATAATTGTTACATATAAGGGATGCTATATCAGTATTTATCTGTTATCTAGCTGTAAAATATTTTTGATACAGCATAAATGATAATGAGTTTTAATTTAAATTTATCTTTCAGATATTTTAAACATCTTTACATTTTCAAAAGCTAATAATGTCAATGATAAAAAGCATAATTTAAAATTTAAAATGCTCATTTAGTTTTATTTTAACTGTAAAAATGTTTAAAAAGCTTATATTGATTTTTAAAATTAAGAAATCAAGTTCAAATCCTGTATTTTGGTTTGCTGGTTTGAAAACTAAACTTATAATATTTAATTAACTTTGAAAATAAAATATTCTTGTTAAATATTTTTAAAACTAATTAAATTATAAAAGATTTTAATAAATGTTGAATATATGGGTAAATATTATATTTATTTGATATTTAGCTTAAATATTCTTAAAAATAATTTTAAAACCTATTCTGAGATTTGTTTAGATTTAAAAGTGTAATAAATAAATGTATTAATTTGTGTTATGTGATTGATTTAAAGATATAATTTAAATTTTATATTATGTAATATTTTATTTTTATCCTGGTTATTTATAGTTTTTAATTAATTATTTTTATTCAATCAGGATGTATTTTTAATTAATTCAAGCATCTAGACAAAAGTTCATTTATTGCAAAGTTAAAATTTTAATTAAATAATTTTTGATTAACAAATTTTCTTGGTGATAGATAGGACAAGGATTCAAATTAGTCAGAGGAGAGGTTGTAAGTTCAAAAATAAATAAGCAGTCTGATAAAATGATCATATGACTAAGGTATAAATAAGGTAAGACAGACAACTGACATCAGTCTTCGCCAGTCTCTTCATTTTCTCAAGGTTTTCAATCAATTTAATTTTGTAACAGTGTAATTTTCTTTAAAACTTTTGTTTTATATTAGTCAGTATGTTAGGCTAAACTTATATTTCGACACAATTGTCTGAACAGAAACACCAAGATAAGAAGTCTCTGTAACTGCCAATGGATGGTAATATAATTTGTTATTACAATATTTAGAATATTATTTTTAAAATTTTCTACGATGGAAAATTTTGAAAATTGTTATTGCTATCACTATGACTGGAAAACAATTGCCAATTTTAGAAATAAATTGAATGTCTATATTATAATTAAAATTGCCAAAGAATATCCGATTCTACTATTGACAAGAACATTAGCAAAAATGCTAATAATTTCTTAATAGCTTCTTCATAATATTCCTCAGTTGATATATTATTTAGAATTAATTTACATGGAATAAAGAATGTAATTTAAATAAGAACTATTTTTTTTTTTAATGTTCAATAATAATTAATTCTGCAAAAGAAAAGAATTGATTAAAATAATTTATAATTCTAATAATAATTCACGTGTGCCGCATCATTTTTTAAATTAAAAGATGCTATTTATTATTGTTTTTAAAGAAAGAAACAGTACAAGATTTTTTTTTTTAGTATTATAATGATTTTAGTTTGATCTTCCCTTTGAAAGAGGAAAGAAATAATTTCTCTTAAGACAGGGTAATAAAATTTAACTTCAACTGTTTAATTGATAAAATATATGAATTTTAAAATGTTTATTTCATAAATGAAAATACCAAACTTTTCTTGTGATAATGACATTCCAATTCATGAATTAAAATAATTTTTTTATATTTTAATAACTTTATGAAACCTTCACAAATGTTTATTAAAACTCATAAAAGATTTTTACCTACTGTGCATTGTTATGGAAATCGCTGAGGTCTTGAAGATAATGGTTAAGTCAAACATTCTTTCCTGCAAGTGTTCAACAATGTTAATGAAGACTAATAATTGAAGTGCTTTCCTTATCCTCTGATATTGCTAATACTAATTTAGAATATTTGCTCAATGAATTAATTATATAAACTTAAATTAAGAAGTTATGATATATTTACTACAATACTTTAAATCTTTATTACACTATAAATCTATGAATACATTGAATGAATGGCCTTTAACTTATTACATAGTGATAATAGAATGAATTGAATTTGCCCAAGATATATGAAGAAATTGTATAATGGATATATGCTATCCACTAGATGCTACTGCCAACATTCTTCTTCGTGTTCAAATAATGGAAAATTGGTCAAAAATGAACAGAAGCATATTATTATTTAATATAATTTATTTATGGTAAAAAAAAAAAGGTTGAGTTTATTTATATTATGGTTTTATACCGTTATCATGTGCTTGGTCATGTTATATGCTATATATTTTAAATATTAAAGTTTTCGAATAGTACTTTATCATATGAACATATTTTGAAGTAGTATGTGCCCTTCTTTAAAAATATGAATAATTTATTTATGAAGGTATATTATGTTACTACTGTAAACCGAATAAGCTGATGTATATTTTTATGATTTATTTATTATTGCCTAATGTTAATAGAACCATATTTGGTATTAATTAATTCATCACATGATCACCATTTCATATGCTCACACGTGCTCTTAATAAGAGTACCAAACAGTAGTGACACTAAGTGCAAGCCTTTGTAATCAATGAATGCAGGAACATTTATGCATAAAATCCCTATTTAGTGCCTACCCACCCAACATCCCCAAACTAGTTTCTAGATTGTGGCTTTCATCATTGAGAAACTTTGGACTTGAGAGCACTGCATCTAAATCCTAATGCAACTCTCCAGCATCTATCTTTTATCTATTTAGTTAACTATGTGCTGGTCAAAATCGTGTATTCATTCAACAAGACCAATAATCCAAGCAAAAGTACCTTGAATCCAACCATGCACAAGATACATATGTCAGGACAAGGATGAATCCTAACCTATTTGCCTAAATTATTGCCTCTCTGACTAATGGATAACGTTTGTGATGACACTAGCAGTGCTTGGTTTTATTCCGTCCCAGCTGGAGGTCATTGTTCACATAGAGACTCAAAATAATAAGAGGGTTTATATGAAAAATCAATGATTTAATGGATTCTGACGATTGCAGAACGGTACAGATATGGTTTGATCGATTACTAATAGTTTGAACCGTAATAATGATAATTCTTTATGGCAACATTATAAAGAAGTGAATTTACATCAAATAAATATTATAAGCAAATAGAGTAATTAACCTTAGAGATTGGGAGTGATGACAAACTAAGCTTATTTAAATGACAATATTATAGGAATTTATTAAAGAATTTAGTACAAAATAAGTTAAGTCTTTGTTTATACAACTTGGTTATTTTATTTAATTCGTTTTGATGCGGCTTTGACAAACAATGTAAAAGTTTGTTAATTGGTTGGCCAAAAACCAATCAGCAATAAAATGTTATTAGCCCTCTTTGAACGATTACAAATCTATTTTATATATATTACAAGATATGAAAGATATGCATTTAAAATACTATTACATTTAAAATCATTTGTATATAATGAGTGTGGGAAGCAAAATAGTTCCTAAATAAGTAATTGACAATTATACAGTCAGATTTAATTAATTACGAAATTTGTTTGTAAAGGACATGCCATCATGGCAGAGAGCATTTCAGGATTGCTACATAAAGCTATAAAATGATGATGAGGGCAGTATGCTATTACAAATTACAACAAAAGAAATGAGGTCTGCTATGAACCTCTGGGTGACTTTGCTAAAGAAGTTCCTGATATGTACAGGGGATAAGAGAAATGTTAGCCCTCCAGCCAAAGCATGTCTAAATAATCATAATAATATTTTGATGTGCATACACATCTTAATGGCATTGCTCGAAAAGATCCCTTGGTATGAATTATGTCTATGTTGAGGGAGTGTAAAAGATTGGACTGGTTAGATTCTGAAGGTCCTAAGAGGTTGGTAGCAAAGCAAGAATAGCAATAATAAAGAAATGGTTGTAACTATAAGTACACAATGCCTTAGACGTATATAGATAGATAGTGTATCATTAACAAAATAATAAATCCTGATTAAAATCATTGGCTCCCTGATATAATGTAAAGTCCCAGAAACGTTAGGTCATTAATGAATGAATAGTAAATTATATTACAAAAAGAAAGGCAAGAATTAAAACTAAAATATAAAATTGTTTTCCTCACTCATCACGGAAGATTACAAAATAGGACTTGTCTTTAATTAACATAGATGGGCATTAAATATCAAGCTAATAAATTGTAAATCATAATTTTAATATTTTCTGACAAATAAAATATGTGTATGAAATATATATACTGATAAAATTCTATGATAAATTTTACTTAATTGATTCACTAAAATTATTTATTCTTTCAGAAATAATTACAGGGCTATTTTAAATTGGAGGTAATAGTAAGATACTTTTAAAATAATTTCAATCATTCAAATAAATATATATATGAGGTACAAAACTAAATGAGCTTTCTATTAATTAATATACAGAAGGAAGTCTTCTTGTAATGATTTTTAAATTAAAAAAAAAATAACAGGGGGAGGATTTAAAGTTAATAGCTCATTGAATTTTGTAGTTGGCCATTTCAGTAAGTCAAATAATCTAAACAAACCAACAAAATTTAATTTAATTTGCCGCATCAAAATAATGTAAAATTTTATAAGAATTGATATTTTAAATTGAATAAAATTAAAAGACTCATTTTAAACCAAGCCGTATAAACATTACACAGATATATAAAATATATAAATTAATATTGATTTAAACAAGTGAAATAAAATCAGTGGCTTGCAGCAAATTGGAGATTATAATAATATACCTATTGGAAGATGTTTCACAGCTTGACAGAGGCAGTTACAGTCAGAGTATTAGCAGGTTTACTTGACACAGACAGGTTCCGTCTAGATGTTGACAGCACTGGATGGCATTGATGAACTGGTGAGACAGAGCTCCGGGAAGCATGGTCGATCTTTTAGCCAGCCATTCTTTTAGTCACGATGTCTTGTATATAGATTAATCACTTCTCTTCAGTAAACTCAACAATAATAATTATCCCTCTCTTATCAAATTTTTCACTATTTATGTGTTCTGGTCTTATCTACAGGATTCAATCTATACTGACCACCAATTGTAATTGCTCTAAGCAGTACTCTGAGGTTGGTGCTTTGGAGGGAAATCTATAATCCTACATGCCCCAAGGGTTGATTTCCTAATTACAAAAACAACAACAAGCATATTAAATTTATCAGTCATTGTACTAACAAAATCTATTTAATTAAGGTTTAAAGTAACAAAAATATAGATTTTATTCAGAAAAATTTTAGGAATTTGGTACAATGACTTTCACACATATTTGACATAAATTTAAGTAGAAATTTACAAAATATTTCTTAAAATATTACATTGTTTAAATAATTGAAAAAAAAAAGAACTTTAATAAAGAATTTGGAAATATTTGTAACATTTTATAGATATCTAGGATTCAATTCAATTTGATAAAATAAACACAATATACATTTTTACAAATATAAAATAAATAAACTAATATAAAAAGGTTAGTTTTAATTATAAAATAAGATTAATGAAATATAAAAGATTATAATATTGATTAAAATATACTACCACCTATTATGAGATGGGTGTCAGTTAATAAAGATTGTGTTCAAACCCAGACTAGTGCTGATGACATTGGCACTAGGTGAAGCAGGAATATGTACTATATTTCCAGCTTCAACTATGAAGCTAGGAGCTTGGCTTGGAAACATTATGTTGTTTTTATTTTGGGCTCTTAGCTTTATAGTTAATCAAATAGGTAAAAGGTGGCTGCTGGAGGTTTGAATTAGATCCTAAGTTCTAGGTGCAGTGCTCTCAAATCTAATGCTCATCACTAATTAAAGCCACAAGTTAGAAACTAGTATGGGTATATTGGATGAGTAGGCACTAGATAGGGATTTTATGCACAAATCTTCCTGCATCCATTCATTACAAAGGCTTGCATTTGGTGGCACTACTGTATGGTACTTGTATTACTTGTTGTATTTATCATATTTTACATTAGTTAGTTGTTATAGTATTTTATTGCAGATAGTAGAATTATTTTCTCTATATTTAGAAGTGCTTTTACATGCCATTATATTTTATGGATGGTAGTTAGTCTCCATCATTAATTTTGCTATTTTATTTTCCAGAAGAGATAGAAGCATTGAGCTCTGTTATTATTTGTTGTTCTGCTACCTTTTGTAAGCTCATAGCATATATTTTAGAAATTGTAGTTAATGCCCTTTCTATTTTAAGGCAATTCCTATTTAGTATTTTGTTTCTGATATGCATTCTCATTATTTTCCGGGACTAGTGACAAAGTCCTAAATCCTTTACTAGCTCTCAAAAGTTGGTCTGTCCTATGAGTAATTCCATCATACTTTCACTTCTCTTTACTTTATGAATATTGAAGATTGATCTTGCTTGTAGACTTAGTATGTTTAATAAAGCATCTGTAAAATTTTACCATGACCGTATCTGATATTTTAGTGGCATTATCAGGGTTTTGAGGAATTCTACCTTACCTCTAATTAGAATTTATCGTTGGCTTAAAATGTGATAAATACATTGTAAAAGTGTTAGTCCTATATTTGAGCTTTGTTATGTGTTAGGATTAAATATGATAAACAATTAGTTTTAAAGTTTAAAATTTATTTTGGGCAGGAATAGATCATATACATTTACCTTATAACTCCTTCATCAATGGATTGCTAAGCTATTATTATTATTGAGTATGAAAAATATTCATATGAGATAATAAATGAGAATTTTTGATAATGAAATTAATACTAAAAGTTACTTTAATATAATAGATTATTTTGCTAACATGATGGATTTTTTTTAATATGATGGATTATTTTTCTAATCCAATGGAGTGTATTTTAATAAAGCAGTATTTTGCAGAAACAACTTTGTGAAAAATTTTTAATCTATGTGGACTTGAAGATTAACTAATTGTAAATTGTTATTTTGCTGTAAAATAAATTGTTGTAAGTAATATCTAATCATCCCACTTGTTAATTAGAAATTATCCCAATAATCAAACATAACTCATTTTAAACATTACTTAAAATTTTAAATGCCTATAAAAGATTATACAATTATTTTTTAAGATGTTTACTGTAAGATACATAACATTTAAATTTATGAGTCACTTTATTAAATTATTTAAGCATTAGTAGAACATCTAAGAAAGATATATTTGCCTAATAAAATATTGCAATTTGTTTTGTCACTTTGGATCACTTTAACTAATTCAATTTTCTTAGGTCAAATCACTGTATATGTTCATTCTACATCATTTTCATATTAGAAGATTATAGTTGTTATTATTTTGATAAGATTTAATTTGTACAAGAACCTAATTTATATTTAGAAGGCGTTAAGGTAGATTTATTCTAAAATATTTAGGATGGCTACCAAATCCCATACCCATTCTTATTATCTGAGTAAGTTCCTGGCTTATTCTTTCTTTTATTCTAAATTTAAGAGATCACATTGTATTTTATTAAGTTAGTAATATTGTTGTTGTTGTTATAATTATGATAAGATATTAGCCTAGGGGAAGTGTATGTCTTATTTATTATAATCTAACTAGGATTTTATTCGTTATTCAATAAATCTAGAGTTAAAGGGATTTATAAAAATATCTTACCTTGAGATACCTTTATATGATTTCAAAAACTGTATTATTAAATTTATGTAACATTGAAATTTTAATATTCATAAGATAAATTCTGGGGGGCACAAATTTAAAAAAAACAAAGTACTTTAAGAATTAAAAATGATTTTGTCTGATCAAAGCAATGAGATGTTTAGAACATGTTTGTAAGAGGATTAGAAGATCTTTATAAAGTGAATAATAATAATAAAAAAAAATTGTTGTATTAGATCATAAGTATATGGAGAAAAATGGAATGGAAAAAGTAGCAAAGTAAGCATTTTTGATATCTAAAATGGATAGGAAATCAACTAAGACAAAATAAAATATTAGATTAATAGCTATACAATGGAAGAAAAGGAGAGAAGAATGGATGAAGCAAGTATCAAAAGGTTCTTTATAAATCCAAACAACTTTTTATATTATTGTTTTATTATTATTATTAAATGTTTTATATTTTCATTATTATTCTTTGAAATTATTCTTAGTTGTTAAAAGAAAAGAGAAAAATATTAAAATTACAAATGATTTTTTTAGCAACTTCCTATCTTTTTTTCATTTACTGCAAGCCAAGAGGTTATTATATTTTTATTTCAATCTAATTAATATTGTTTTGTATTATAAATGAACTTTTAGGCTTCTTTTAAAGTATTTCATTGAAAGTAATAGTGTAATTTTTTTTCTTTGATCTATGTTTAATTGGATCAAAACGTTGGAAGTAGGAATATCAAAATAATAAATTTCAATTAAATTTTAATAACAGAATTAGCTAAAGAGCATCTATAAAAATAATATAATAAAAATTACTATACTGTATTTATTTTTAATTTTAAATGTACTTTTCTAAAATGTGAAACACAAATGAATACTATTATAAACAGAAATATGTGTATTGCAGCATTATTATTGTTGTTGTATAGGATAATGGAGAATCTGTTATTTTATTTTAGCTATAAAATAAAGTATTTCTCAGATAATCTGAAGGTAGTTTTTTTAAACTGAAAAATAATATAAAAAAAGTATTTAGAACAACAAAGATCCAAGATCAGCCAAGTGATCTAGGAATAATTTTTATAGAAAAACTATCAAACCAATGAAATTTTATATATCTTTTTTTATTTTTTATTCTGTGAGTTTTTATTATTATTATTATTTTAATTTTATACTTTTTTTATTTGTGTTTGTGTATGTATTTTAAGAAATATAATTATTTTTCATACCCCCCCCCTCCAATTACATCTATTGTTTTATTAAACAGATCATTTTAAATAAGTAGGTAAAACAGCCTTTTGTAATAAATGGCCCACTGCAATGTCAAAGGCTTCAACAACCCCTTCCCCTTAGGGGAACTATGAAATAGAAGGCAGTATTTCCCAGGTTTGACAATTGTTAATGAGGATTTGGCAGTTACTTATCTTTCTTTTACTCTTTAACTAAGGATAGATAAATATCCATTTACTGATCAATATTGACTGGTTAGTTAAGTTGACTATAGACCTGTTACCTGAGGGCAAAAATCTTAAGCTTCTTGGATAAAATTTCAGCTGATCTACACAAAATCTCTTAAAATATGTACTAGGCCAACTATTATATACACTATTTTAATTATCTGTTTTATATTAACTGCAAGTAT
Source organism: Epiperipatus broadwayi (assembly GCA_028023455.1). Classification (NCBI taxonomy): domain Eukaryota; kingdom Metazoa; phylum Onychophora; class Udeonychophora; order Euonychophora; family Peripatidae; genus Epiperipatus; species Epiperipatus broadwayi. Next base: position 5,670,422 of record JAQFVV010012395.1, on the reverse strand, counting down.
CTCTAATTCTTTGTTAAGGGTTGTGTATAGTGAACCAAATATCACATGGGTGTCCATTCTCAGGAGCAGTAATTCATTTTATTCCTGAGCCATTTGAGTAAATAGAATGGATTATAAGCCATTTCGATAAATAGAATAAATTATTGCTTCTAATGGAGGTAATATGAATAAACTAACATGCGATGTTTTGTGTGGAATATATCATTCTTGTAAAAGAATCAGAAGTATTTTAAGTTAGCAGATAAAACTGATTAGTCTCATTTTTCAGAAATGTATGACACCTCTTTTTCATCAGTGATGAGTATATATTAAATTAGTTGGTTTTTTTTTTTTTATTTATAGATAACACATCATCATATATCTCACCAATCTAGATTGTTTAGGTCTTTCTTTACTCTTTGGTTGACAATAAATAAACACCCACCCAAGAATTAGCACAAGTTAAACTGTAGAGCATGGAAATATTAAGCAAATAGACTAACCATTAAAAAGGTGTTTAGTGTCTTGTACACTTTAACATAGTAATATATAAATAAATAATTGAATGATTTACTGCTCAGGAACTAATAAGTTTGAACATTGAAGCGTCATTGCCGGAGCTGTTATACACGACCTTGAACTATGTGGTTTAATGCAGTGATAGAGTGGCAGTGTGGAGCATATTAATAAGAATGATAAACTCAAAAAGCAATTTCTAATCAAAGAAAATTTAAAAATCTCATTTTGGACAAATGGTGTTAGTTGTAATTAGCCTGTCAATTTGATGATAAAATATCATTTAATTCCTAAAGCATGTTGAATTTGTTTATATGATCAATATTATTTATATATCTTTGTTCTCTTTTTATTTCTTATTATTTCCACATTTCAACTGTTCAAATATTTTTTATTTTATTTTCCATATTATTTTTGTGTAAATAGAGTACTTAATTAGTTCACTTTTGATTATATAATGTTATTTTAAATCCAAATTTTACATATGTATTTCTTATTCTGTTTGGATTTTTTTTTTCATTTGTGAAATGTAATTTTATTGCTTATGATTATTCGTTCATTATCATTTTTTATCGATAGGTTGATTTTGATAAAACAAAGCATCTCAGTGAAAAAAATATTACCAAACGCAAAGCAGAAGCTCAAATGTTGAAGGATTTAGAATGGCAAAAACAAGAAAAGTTAAAGAAAGACAATGAAGAAGAAGAGAAGAAGAAAGAAATAGAGAGGTAAAATCAGATCTAATTTATTGCATACTATTAGTCATTTATACTGATTAGAAATAACTTGATTTGATAACATGTATGTGTTGTAATTGAATTTATTTAATTTATATAATTATTATCAGACTTTAAATGTGGCACCATTTTATGTAATGAATTCTTTATTTAAAACAGTAATTAAAATATTAGTTAATCTATAAAATATAGTAAAACCATTATAACCACTATATCAGTATACAGTATTACAGTTATAAGACAACAAAAGATAAAGCATTAAAATTTATAAGTTTAATAAATTTTCTGCTCTACCACAAATAGCATGATTAATAGTCATTTGTGCTCTCATTAACGTATTCATAATTATTCTTGTTTTTTTTTTCCATAGCTTTTTTACTTTAGAAATAGAATGTTGATTCTGCAGCATTTTTTACCATTGCCATTTCTAAATACAGTTTCTACGAGGCCTGCTTTTATTGATTTATTAATTCAAGAATCATTTTCACACAAAATTTTGGGAATAAAAAAAAAAGTTTGCTTATTTATTAAATATTTCTGATTATTTTTACACACTAATTGATTGATAATTATTTAAAACAAAAATAATATATATGTACACTTTTATTTTAATCATTTATATTTAATTTTTAAAAATAGAAGTTAATAAATTTGATCGTAATAGACACTAAGGAAACTCATGGCAAAGTTTGACTACACTTGTCATTTACCTGACAGAATTGATACTGCAGCTCTTTTCAAATATTATAATAATTTCAAAGCAAATATCAGATTTTAAAACAGAATTTGATAGATTTATCATAAATGCAAATAAAAAAGAATATTTATTTTCTCAAGATTGTTTACTTTCACATTGTAGTGTGAAGGTTTAAATCTTTTGTATTTACAAACATTTTGTCAATATTTTCAAAATTCAAATATGATTATTTATAATATATATATATTTCATCTGTGAAATTAAATTAAAAAGAAATCAAGTCCAGACATGAATTGAGCATTTTCTAAAACTTCCATCAGATGTTATTAATAGTAGAAAATGTCTTGATTCGAGAGTGTTAAATCTGACACAATTTTGTTTATTAACATTTTCTTAATAAGTTGGAAGCATAGGCATTTTTTCTTTGGTTTCCTCCTTGCCATCCTACCCAAAATTTGATACAGTGTTTTTGTTAAATAAAATGTTTTTTAAACATAATTTAAAAGAATTTATAAAACGCTTTCTTAATAAATGATCAAATGAATTATCATTTTGTAATCAAATAAAAAAAATTTTGTTCTGAAGTGGGCCATATGTTTAAAAAAAAAATGTGTGTGGCAATATATATAGAGTTTTGCCTGTTTTAACAACAGTTATACACAAGCATAAGAGGAGGTGGTCATGTGATGTTTATTGGCTTATTAGAGAAATAATGAAAAAAGAAAAGTTGGTTACACTCCTGAGGTTAAATTTATATAATCACATTAATTAAAGGATATTTTTTTGTTTGTAAGGCCTAAATTTGTGAGTAGAAGATATTAACTGAATAAAACATTACTGTTGACATTTTTTTAGTTTGTAATAAAAATCAGATACTCATTGTTTTTTTTTTTTTTTTAAAAAAGATAAAATAATAATAATAAAGATATACTACAACAAATTATTATATTTTGAATTGATTATGCACATATTAAATAAATGTATATGTGCTCTCTTAATTTTCATTAATTTATATATGCTATAAAGTACAGTACATCTACAATAAACAATACATAATCTATTGTAATAAAGTTTATAAACAATGCATGTGCTATTCTATTATTCATTATGTATGATATATGTTAGGGGGCTTGGAACAAATATAGGGAATATTGCAGTTTCATTTTAGTCAATTAATTCCCTTATGTATGTATAGATTTGAAAGATATCTCCTAGCATTGCCTAGAAATATTATCATGAATTTATAACTTTTAATTTTGGGAACATCATCTTTACAATTTCAAAGAGAATTGTATAGAATCAGTGGACATCTATATGGTTCTGTTAGCATCCCTGAATGTATAGCTTCATCTAGAGCATGGGTCAGCAAACTGCAATGTAGCTTTTTGATCCCAGTCTTGTGATTCTTTTTATCATGATAAATATAAATACATTTTTTATTTCCTCATATAATTTTTAAGTAAATAGTTTGATGACTAGGAGAGGGAAAATTGGCATTACAATATTGTTTCTTGAGTTCAGCCTTATTATAGAATAGTAATTATTGTATATAATGAATATTTAAATATTAGAAAATTGTGAATAAATCAAACTGTCAAAGTAATTTTTTGCTTTTATTTATTTATTTTCAAGAGAATTTTTATTTTCATTAATGAAATGTGTGTAGTGTTATAAATAATAGATGTGCGAATATATATATATGCATAATATGATTGTTGCTATAAATAAAGTTACTGCAGTACACTTGTATAATTATTTTATTGTTCACTCTAGAAAAATTTACAAGAAATTAGCATGGACTGAACTTAAAATACTTTTATGCAAATTAATTCTATATGGAGAATACACACTAAAATACAACAAGCAATACAAAAGCTCTGTCAAATTAAATGCAGATTTATAATTATTTCAAGTAATGTATATATAGAAGTATTATTCACTGTCAAAGATGCTTATGTTAGAATCTGTCTCTTCAAAGATTAATGTTGTTTCGTTTACCAGTATATATATATATATTAAACTTACCTTTATTTTATTTGTGCTATTTGTTTATTTGAATGTGACCCCAAAGAACAGCAGTTAGAATGTAAACAGTTTCTATTATGTTCTATTACTAAAATAAATGTTCAAATATATCCACAGCCATTCAGAAATTCATCTCATAACATTTTTCACTTCTTTCCTCGAGGCTCTTTAAACCTTTTAACTTATTTAACAGAGTTAATCTTTGTCTAATTTTTGTATTGGTCCACTACTTAAATCTGAGAACAATATTATTCGTCAGTTTCCTTTCCAGTCGGTTTCTATTGTTAAAATATTAAACTAAAATACAAAATTTTTTTAATTCAGCTTCTAAAAATTGAATAATTTTAGATTCAAATTGGTTAAAAGTAACGAAAAATTAAAAATAATGTTAATAACTGAAGAAAAATTTAAGAAAAAATGTTTAAAAAATAGTCAGTAGTAAAACAAAAGAGTTATATTTCAACCAATCATTGGTGTCATTATTCAGTTTCTACCTGTCAACTTATTTTTCTTGTAATATTTAAAAATTTTCGAATCAAACTTTATATTATGATAAAGTAATGTAAAATCTTATTTATGAGTGTAAAAAATTATGATAGATATAATTATTTACTTCAAAATATGAAATCATACTACATTTTATTTTCAGTTCTGAATTTGTCATTTAGAAAGCCTATTTACGATCAGAAGTGATAATTGTTTTTTATTACTGGACATTTCTCCAAATGTATTTTTCCTGTAATATTTAAAAATTTTTGAATCAAACTTTATATTTTGATAAAGTAATGTAAAATCTTATTTATAAATGTAAAAAATTACGATAGATATAATTATTTACTTCAAAATATGAATGCATAAAAGATTTTATTTTGATTTATTTAGAAATGCCTATTATTCAAATTAGACTTCTTAGGTGTCAACAACTAGTCATGAAAAGAGATTACTTTTGCAAATGTATTTTTCTCGTAATATTTAAAATTTCCCGAAACAAACTTTATATTTCGATAAAGTAATGTAAAATCTTATTTATGAATGTAAAAAATTACAATAAATATAATTATTTACATCAAAATCAATTACGAACGTGAAGAACATCTTCGTTTAGTTTCTGAATTTGTCATTTAGAAACGCCTACAAGACAATTTCCAGATTTGGCAGGCATACAATCAGAGAAAAGAGACTGGTCTATTCATCAATAGCCAGCAAAGAAAATTGATTTTTTTTCCAAAATATAACGCTATATGTGGATGTTTTTAGAACTACAATTTTAAATTTTGAATTTCCTATAATTTAAGCCTATAATGAAGAAAGTGTGACCAAAATTGACCAAGAGATGGCGCATGTTACGTCCAAAAACCATAAATAACATTTTTGTACAGCAATGAGATCTAAACGAAATAAACAATTTAAGGGTTAAAGGGAAAACTAAACAAAATGGTCTTTGTGTTAAAAAGTTTGCCAAACTCTGATATAGAGCAAGAAACTTTATTACATATATGTACAAGAGTACAAATAAATGGATATTTGATACAGGTGGTCTTTCTACATTAGGTATTTCATATAAAAGGCAATGGGATTTTTTATCAAGAAAAGAAAGAGAAAAGTACCATTCAACTATCTCTTGACAAATTTATAAAGAAAACACCAGATATTAATCAATAAAGTTTTATTTATGTACTGTATATTCGAGTTTTTGTTCTTTATTTTTATCTGCACATCTACTATATCGCTATCAGCAGTTACATATATATACAGAATAATGATTTATATTTTATATAATATTAAATTGTAACTTTGTAGTATTATTAATTTTATTTTTATTAATAAATGTCTTTGGATTACTTTTATTCTTAGAGAATTCTCCTCATCAATCACATAAAAACTTTACAGGATTTTGGCTGTCTATCATCAGAGATTACAGCAATTAATTTCTCATAAAGTAAATCCTGCTTCAGAAAACAAAATCTAAAATGGAATTATGAATAGGAGTAAAAGCCTATGCAAATTTTAAAATATTTTCAAATAATTAAGATGTCACTTTATTTATGTAATCATAATAAAACTAATAAACCCAATGAAAAGAGTATTGAATGTTAAACTTTCTGAAAAATGAACGAAACAATTTACTTATAAATATTTTTATTATACAAATTTTTTTAATGAACCCAGTAACTATATGTCCTTATACATTTTTAATAATTTTATAAATATTAATTTTTTATCTTATTTTTATTTTTGACTGATTTTTTTGCATATACTGTTTTAAATTTTTAATATATATGTGTGTGTCTGTGTGTTATTCTATATTTGTATAACTAAACTTTTAAATAATTTAATTTATTTCTATCACATTAATTATTTCATTAATCAACAAATTAAAAAAAAATGAAGTAGAGGTCTGCCTGTAGTTAATACACATCGTTAAAAAATACATATTTTAAAACTACTTATTTTTTTTTTACATTGCTCAATTTTCCTATAAGTTTCAAGAACCAATTAGGTAGAAAGAATGTCAAGGACCACCTATATTTATTGTGTAAATAAAGTAATAATAATTTAATTGATTAACAAGAAATAAAAAGGTTTGATATGCAAATGAAAATAATATACTAATGTTCAATCAATCATTTAATCATTTTTGTTATTAAAATAATACTACATAATTGAATAAATGTGATTGGAATGGATATTCACTTGGTTTAGATATATATAAATAATAAATTATAACACTGACAGTATATTTATAAAAACTGTAATAAACCATGGAAGTACTTTCAGTTAACTTCTTAACTTCTCCAACTGAAAATCATTTAATTTATTTAAATGATTTTTTGTCAGAAAGGTTAAGAAATTAACTGAAAATACTTCTGTGGTTTGTTATAGTTTTTATAAATATATTATCACCATAAGTCATTATTTTTATTTTAATATTTATTGCATAAATGTGTGCGTACAAATTTTGATTATTCTCATAGTAGACACCCATGCTCATTAGCAACACTAAAAAAAAATAAAGCTTATCAAAATTTCCTTACAATTAGCAGCTTAATTTGTTTCTAGGTTGAAAAATATTTAACTCTTTACTTAATGTGTGTTTGATAATTTATATATATATAATGTAGTGTAACAGTCAGGTTTGTACATTTGCTCAACAGACCGAGAGTCCAGACGAAAGAGGAAACAGGCTGACCAAGTTGGGATGGAGACACCCTAAGTCTGATCGTACCTCAACTCTCTTACCCATGCTTCCAAATCCCACACTAGCGAATGACCTGCCTGAGGCTACACTTGATACTTCTTTGACCAAGTTCCGTTACTAGCACATTGGTAGAACATGAGACTTATTCCCCCCTCCCCTTTAACTAATGCTAAATGACTTAACCAGTGATTCATAAAGACCATGAGCAAGGATTGAGAGTGAGAGGTGATATATTTTAGAAAATTTAATATAAATTCATACTTAATAAAACAAAATGTACATAATCTATCACACGCAGGTGAAGTTATATAGGATTAACAGGTTAAGAATTGAGCTTTATATGAAGGGAAATAAATATACATTCGTGATACAGAATAGTAAGCATTAAAATTTGGGTATATAAATGATTCACACTCTGGTGAATGTTATTTTACATATGATCAATATTTTAGCTTTATATAGATAAAACAAAATGTTACAGTGACTAATTAACCTTGACATTGCCATTTTCCCTTTTATTATGTAAGGATGAGTAATATGATACACAGTTATGCAGAGATTTATGCCTAGATACATGTCAAGAACTTAGCAAAAGAGTGTGATCATACTAGATGGGAGGTATATTATTTATCAATAAAGTTTATATCCAATTTATGACACAAATTAATCAAGTTAATCGAGATTCTGGCTCGGATCAAGGCCGAAATTATTTAATAAGGCAGGCGGAACTGATGGAGCAGGGTCACTTCAGATTCTACAGCATATCACATATATTAATAAAAGGAGTGCATCTCGGTGTGCTCGTAAAGATTCATTACCAAGTAAAGGAGACTTCTTTAGTCCGGAGGATCAAACAGCTACTTCAAGGATGAGACTCTTTTGGTCTCTTTCAAATATCAAATATAAAACGGCTTGGCTGTCTGAACTAACTGGAATGGTTTAACATTAAATCAACCCCATGCAGACACATATATGTATAGAGTATAGCAAGAAGCTAAGCATTATTTGCTAATGAGCATCATGTTCGCTCCGTGACTCTAATATAATCATTTTAATTCATTAAATACGCAAAATGCGGAGTGTTACTGCCATTAATCAATTCCAAAATAGCACATAATAATTATACTATAGGGAAATACTTAGAATCTGGCTTAAAAGTTATCTGTATCGTTTAAGACATATAATTATAGATTTACAGTATATTTTAAGAGTTATTACGGGTCCAAATAGTCATTGCAGATATATTGTAGAAGGTCGCTCTTGCTTAAAGGCAAATAAACACTATTTATAATTATTTACTAGGCCATATTATAGATAGTAATATTATCACTAGCAAAGAATATTAAGTACAGAAGGGAGTTTGTCTGTTTTTTAAGAACAAATGAGCATAATGAGAGCATGTATATATCTCTCTGAGAATTAATAATTCGCCAAACTCTTTTCTGATTACTTTAGCATAAATCAAACATAACTATGATAAAGAATGGCTTAAATAACGTCTAAATAATAAATAAGAAGTCAATACACTTATTACTAAAGTTTTAGGTTTAAACATTACATATTAAAATAAATATATGCTTATGTGTATTTTTATACTAATGATAATGATGATCAAGCAAGATTTGATAAAGTGACTAATTTAAAATAAAGATACATAACAGATTTACATAGCAGGGTTATATAGGAAACATAATGAGCGCTAGCTTGATAGTTACTTTAAAGAATGAATGATTTTTTAGCATGCTTTACCATAATTCTCGAGAGGGATTCTAGTAAAAGTTTAGGTACTAGTGGCTTCTCTGGGCACGATTCCTATTCTCCATAGACGGACGCGAATCTGGCTTTTCTTGCTTTCTGACGCCATTCAGTGGATGCGGTTTCACCATTTTAATTCGGCTTATTAGATACAATTTGCTTACAGCTGGGGGTGGGGGTGGATACAGCTTCTTTATAGCAGAGGTGGCTTCTGGATACTGCTCCATTATTATCTATGTGGCTGGTTTATACTTATAGGGCGGTTCTTGGGCATAACATGACAGCTGTGGTTACCATTTGTAGTATGCACCCCTATTTCTTTCTTGCGCTTATTACGTCACTTGTTTACTACTTCAAACCTCGTGACTCTCAATTATCTTTTACCATCTCTAAAGGAACTCTCCCGGGGTCCCTCCAAATGGTCAAATTAGGATTTATGACCAGCTGATTTTTAAATTGACTTTTAGCTATAAGACTAATTAAAGTAAAATGTTATTTTGGTCAACTGCGGAAAATCATAAACCTAAAATAATTTTAAGAAAATGCTAATATAGTCATTCTTTTACTAAACATAATTTTAAGCAAGTTTTTATTGTCGGCACTTCTAACAAAGAATAAAAACTGGAAATAGTTTTAAATGCCAAGCTGTTCAATCTTTAAAGAAATATTACTTGAACAAATATTAATTTGTAAACAACTTGACCATCTGTATTTTTAACGAAGAATAACTTGAAATAATTTTAAAAGAATATTTAAGACTAATAAATGATTTTTTTTTACTAAGTTTAAATATAATTCTATAAATAAATTCAAGCTGCACAGACTGTTAGGTTTACACAATTTTAATAAATGAAAGGCTATATATGCATATATATTATCTTTACTGGAGTCTATATTGCAATGAAATAGGCGCTTATACAAGCACATACTCTATAATTCTTTAAGAGCACCAAGTTCGGAGTTCTGAATTAAAGAAATACACATAACATACAAATAAATATACTACTATGACTATAATAAGTGAAACTGGTGGATCTTTAGATCTGTTTCTTTCAGTAGTAACCTATATTGGCATTTCTGGAGGTTTGGATACAGTATAGTTTCTGCCTCATAAATATAAACTAGTCATAAATATACATTACATTAGATATAATTTAAAATGGCTAATAAATAAGACTGTGAATACTTTATAAAGAATGTATTCCATCTTAATACTTGTATATACATAAATCAAGACATTCAGTTTATAATTTGTTCAAGAAGTAATTACAAGTCATTTATTTCAATATAAAATAATTGATTAAATAATCTTAACTAAATTGGGAAAAATATTCTGTTTTAAAACAATCACAGAAAATGCTATTAGATTTATGAATTTTCTAAGAAATTATAATATGTAGTAAAAATTAAAGGGATTTGAATCCAGACTTTTAAGCACCTTTCAGTCATTCACTCCATGTAAATTACATTGTTCTCGTAAGACACGCACACACGTATGCATCCAAGGTGTGAATGAATATAAGTTTGTTAACTGAGATTGCAATATGAGATTGCCAAAACATAAGATTGCCTTAAGCACATGGATTGAGTAGGACACGGACCCCAACGACAACTCTAAGAACATGGAACTCTGGGGGGAGATTCGATCCTCAGATAAGATCCAACCCATATAAATATCAAGCAAAATCTAAAAAAAAAACTAATTGGAAAAACTAATTGTTAAATAAAATATTAAGAGAAGCTAAGTCAAATTATCAAATTTTTGTTCAACTTTCTCAAAATTCAATTTAATTCAAAATACTTCGTTTGTGCTACCCGTTTTCAAGATGATCGATATGAAATTAATATTTAGAGCGTCGACTGTCATGAGGGGCTAGGAAACCCTTCAGTGATTGATCGACGCTCCGCCACCAGAACATCTCCGTCGCTATGAATACTTAACAATATTACCATCTAAAATTAGTGCTCCAACCAGTTCAATAATGTTCCATGAAATACATGAATCATCCTGATTTATTACGCTCAACTTTAAAAGAAATGAACAACCTCCTTATGGAAAACATCATCTCCCATGTTCAAACCTCCACTTAATTAGAAGCAGCGGAAGAATAAGCCAAAATCCTAGGTAAACACTTTATTTTTTTCATGCTTTCATTCATTCCATACGTAAACTTTTAAAAAAGGCAATCTCATAATTAACTAACTTTGATTTCGCAAATTAAACTATAAAATATTCCGTAATTCATTATATTTAAAACTTATTATTGTAACTTATTATTGTAATCTCAACCTTCGTAAAATCAAACACTATGCAATTCCTAAATTTAAATCTCAGGACTTTTCAAATATGAACTTTGACCCTAATTATTATCTTATAATTTATAACACTTACCTTCAAAAATGTAATGTAAAAAAAAGAAATTTATATTCTATCATCCATATTTTATAATATATAATATGTTCTTTTCTGTGCGAGTGCGTAAATGCGTGTGTGTGCGTGTAAATAAAACTTTTAACCAATGTGTTTTTTTTTATATTAAATAAATTTGTTCAGTATTTAAACAAGTCGAGCATTTCTCAAATCATTTACTATAATTAAATCTTTATTCTATTTTTCGTCTTGATTATTAATAAAGTTAGCATTTATTCACATATTTAATTATATTACTTTAGATTTATCTTTCTTAAACCTTGTTGTTCTTTTTTAAAATGTCTCTTACAAACATCGTGCCGTAAGTCACGATGTTTATTTATTTATTTATTTACTTATTCCGTAGTTAAGATAGATTTAAGAATTGGGAGGGCCTATTATAAAATATAAATAAATGTCAATGAGTTGTAAATATAGCTGGAGCAAATAATTCTACCGGACGGTATGATATAGGGGGGATGATCTTATAAGCTTCTAATTGTTTAGAGATATAGACGAATAATCGTATTGGTCCCAAATAACCAATGACACGGTCCAATGCTTGGGTCGATCAGTTAGTTAATCAAGCAGCTTCTCCATTGGTTATCATAGCATCTTTTACCATAATAGTAATTTTGAAACAATTACATCGCGACCCTGAGTGACCCTATTGGTCCATGCTGGGAGTTTGAGCTTGTGGGCGGGATTAGACTTCGAAATCGTTTTGACATGACGTAAGGTGATGCGAGAAGTTAAATTATAATTAAATCATCGTATCTGGCGCCCCCTTGTATTGATAGTGAACAGTTATCGATAGAAGAAAATAAATAAAGCTTTACGCTATGTCATGTTTGTTTCGGAATCACAATCCCTATGTGATCGGATGAATAAGTGCCCGGTTACAATATAAACTAGTCATAAATATACATTACATTAGATATAATTTAAAATGGCTAATAAATAAGACTGTGAATACTTTATAAAGAATGTATTCCATCTTAATACTTGTATATACATAAATCAAGACATTCAGTTTATAATTTGTTCAAGAAGTAATTACAAGTCATTTATTTCAATATAAAATAATTTATTAAATAATCTTAACTAAATTGGGAAAAATATTCTGTTTTAAAACAATCACAGAAAATGCTATTAGATTTATGAATTTTCTAAGAAATTACAATATGTATAAAAATTAAAGGGGATTTGAATCCAGACTTTTAAGCACCTTTCAGTCATTCACTCCATCTAATATAACTGATACACATGACCACATACATGTGAAAAATATAAATGATCAATATCTGTATTTCATGCTAACCAGCATTCATCAGTTGGTCCGAATCATCATCTTTGACACATAATTATAATCAGTGCCCCGTTTTATAGTAAGATAGCAAATCTACAAACTTTAATGGACAGAATCCACTCCTCTTCTTCAACCATCCATATCAATGAAAATCTGCTGATAGTATGCTCAAAGCCCTTGTTGATGTTATTATTATTGCACACCCATGTTAACCTTAAGAAGATTGAAGCCTGTCTATTAAAGTTTGTAGATTTGCTATCTTAATACAAAACCATGCACTGATTATATATATATATATGGGTGAGAGATGATGATCCAGAGCAACTGATGAATGCTGGTCCAGCATGAAATATGTAAATTGGAGATTATTTATTTTTCGCATGTATATGGTCATGTGTATCGGTTATATTAGATAGAGTGAAATGACTGAAGGGAGCTTGAAAGTCTGGGTTCAAATTCTTTTAATTACATCTAGATTAAATATATAATACTGGTATTTTAATTTTTTCCCTCGTTTTGGTACTTCTCTGCCAATTTACTTGCAATTTTCTCCATACTATAATTTTTAATTTAAAAAAGCACACAAAGATATCATTTTCTCTGATAAGTCTATGACTGTTTCTTGAGATGTCTGTGATTATTTATTTTGGTTTTCCATAACATATCTTCAATCATAAAACTATTTACATTACGTGAAAATAAATAAATGTTTTCTTCAACAATCTTCTCTAAAAATTTCCATGGCATTTCATTAGCACTTGTTTAATATTTTTTGGTTAGAGACAAAAGAATATAGCAACATATATATAAGTCTTCTATTGGGTTGTAGACTTCTTCATCAATGTGTACATTTATGTGTAATGGTTTTATATAGATAGCAGTTTCTTTACCAGATTCTTGGCTGCAGATTGCAATTGCAGAAAGCAGTGAAAACTAATATTTTTTGGATTTAGCAACACATAGTGAGCTTGCAAGTCACTACATGGAAGATTTATCAGTGTTTACTTTTTTATATTGCAAGCAAAAGTGTCTTATTATTTATAATTAGCTACAATGATTGCTTGGGTAGATGTATTTCAAAAGAATTAAGAATATATATATTTTTTTATTCACCATGGCCATGCCACCTAATGTATGTTTTAGTAACTAATAGATGTAAATGGTAGTGCTATTAATCCCTAATCAGTGTTATCCAATATCCCCACATGGATTTCTATCTATGATTTTCATCTGTAAGGAGCTTTGGATCGTGAAGGAAAAAAGCTTGTTGCTAAATAGTTTTAGGTAAACTGAAGTCATGATATATATTTTTTAATTATCTATACTTTGTAAGAAAATCTAAAATAGTTACATACAAATATAATAGTTGTTTTTCAACAAAATGCATAATTATTAAAATGTTCTTTCCAATCTCTCTTAATTGAAGAATAACAATCCTTTTAACCAAATAATATTTTTTCTTTTTTCATAACTCATAAATAATTTATGTACAAGTATAGACTTTTTTTTATTTAGATTTAATGAATTTATTTTGAATATTAATAATAATAATTTTTCACTTAATATTTCTTAATTCATTATTCCAAATTTTGTTAATATTTATACAACTTATCCAAACCACTTTGAACACTTTTTAGCAAAAATCTTTTATTGTACATTTATACATACACCTATGTTTCGACTGTCCTGCAATCTTCTTCAGATCTAGTTTGCTTTAATCCTCTAGTTTTTTTTAGAGGATTAAAATAAACTAGCTCTGAAGAAGACTGCAGGACAGTTGAAGAAACATAGATGTATATATGTACAATAAAAGTTTTTGCTAAACAATGTTCGAAGTGCTTTGGATAAATTGTATTTATATAAAATATTACAGAAAAATAAAGAAAAGGGTGATTTTGGTAATATTTCTGAATAATATTTATACATAAATAAACTTTGTGTGATTTTTATATTTCTTTTATAATTTAATCTATAGATGCACAGTACACTAGGTTACATTTCTACTTAGGTATGGATGAGGACATTAATGTCTCAATATATTTATTAATTATTTTTTAAATCTTTTTTTCGCTTGCTGTGCACCATAGGTTCATCTCTAGCTTATTGTTATTAATATTATATAGCCATCTTCTATGGACAATTATTTTGCATCTATATAATTAAACACCACTGACAAACTTTTTTTTTCTTCTGATATTTCCATCTATTCATGCATAGATCACATTAAAGATTTTTTTTAATACATATTTTGTATCATAACTTTATTTTTAAAATCAAAAAATAATGGATTCAATGTAGGTCACATGCCAGAACAAAGGAAGGAAAAGAGCTTTCTATGTTTATACATATTTTCAAATTTATACAATTACATAATATGACTCTTATTTAGATTGAATGTATATGATGCCTTGTTAGTAAATTTGCAAGTAATAAGAGAAAATTGAATAAATATCAAATGCAGCTAGGGCTTGATGTCTGGATTTTTTAAATTTTATTTGAAATTTTATTTAAAAAAATAATGATTGTAATTTCTCTTGTATTGGAGTTGAATGTAAAAAAATACTTTAGGGACCACAGTGTGAAAATAAGGAATATTGTGGCTCTAATATTCGGAAAGAGTCTTCTCTGTAGACTGAATAATTTCATTTAGAGATGGTGTATATGCATAAATATACACAAGTTATATTGGTTATGATTATTCTATATGTTTGTATTCAGGTCAATGAATAAGGAAATGATCCATGGTTTCTTCATCTTTGCCGTGTAATGAATATGTAGCATCACTATTAGAAAATCTCATTCAAGCCAAAATGTAGTTAATGAAAAGGGCATTGAGGAGTCTAATTATTAGATTTTAACAGCCACTATTTGAATTGCTTGATAGTCTGATGATTATTGAATTGAAGTTTTAAGAATGAGAAGCATTTTTAGGGAGTATGCTATTTCATAAGCATCCTAGCATTTGATTTTGCTTACTAATAAGAAAGGAAGTATCTGAATTTGTATACAATGATAATTAAGTTAGATATAAGTATATTAGGTTGGTGGGGTTGGTGGAATGTCTATAGATGTTTCTTCTTTCTCATTATAACTAAAAATAGTTTTGAAAAGTAATTAAGAAATTAACAGAAAATTATAAATAAATAATGGTGATGTATTACAAAAATATGCCACTGAATTTGATATATCTCTGCATTTTATTTAATAAAATTGCAATGGATTACTTATTCCAAAATAATTAAATGCAAAACATAATCTTTTTTAATAAAGGAATTATTATATATGATTATAGACAATGTTAGAGAATTAATTTATGAAATATTAGTATGATGATAAATGAGATTTTGACAAGTATGGATAGATATGCTTTTGCTAAAGATTTAATCACCTTTTAGATTGATGTTAGTATTTGATTTTGAATATTGATTCTGAGAGAATTCGATGATAGATGAATGAGAAAGCCTAGAAATTTTATTGAGGAGTCTTTATAAATACTGTTTTTTAAACAATCTTCCAAATTGAGGATTTATAAGTATTGAATTGGAAATGGGTATTTTTTTTATAATTGTCTAAAATAATGAAAAATCCAGATAGGAATTTTTAGAATGAGAGAATAGTGGTGGTATCATTCATGTATGTAATGAATTTTATTATAATGTTTGTATATGGGATTGCAGGCCATGTTTCATTCTTGTAAGTGATGAGTTCATGTAATTAATGAATATGAAAACTTTAAAGGAATTTTGAATGAATGGGTTATAGTGTACAAGTAGATGATATTTTTCCATTCAATATAATGTGCATTTTCCAATTTGGCACATCTTTGGTGAGTATGTAAAGAAAGGAAGTGGGAATATTATGTAGTTGTAGAACTTTAATAAATTGGGGGATAGAAACTGAGTAAAAAACTGAAGTTAAGTGCACTTGAATGACATTTAATGCAGTTTTAATGCATTTTTGAGATCTAAAAAGGATGGTCATCATATAAATAGAGGAATTCTTTTTTAAAAATTGAAACTTGGAAATTTGAGAATGAATAGTAGGTTATATGTTATCCTTGATGAGAGATTTAATAATGAGGGATTCATGGATATTAGTCTAGATCTTTAAGTAAAGAGGTGTTTTCATTAATACAGGATATAATTGTTCAATTAATTTAATTTCTGTAAAAGGGATGATCATTAGATTAAGAATTAAAACAGGCAACCTTTCCATATAGTTGTGCCACTCAATGCAAACCAGAGTAATCAATGAATGCCAGAAGGCTTGTGCATAAAATTCCTATCTAGTGCCTACTCATCCAATATCCCCAAACTAGTTTCTAGCGTGAGAAGCTTTGGATCTGAGAGCACTGCATCTAGATCTAATGCAACTCTCCAGTAGCCATCTTTTATTTCTACTTAACTACAAAACCATGAGTCTTAAATTGAAAACAATATTTTCAATCCAAGCTCATTAGATTATATATTCATATAGGACTAAACTCAATTCAATACCCATACATTTTGGTGTCTAGTTCTTTAATAACCATAGCCACCACTATCTTATTAAGCAGGATTGATATTTAAACATCACATGATCACTTTTTATGCTTGCTAACAACTTATTAAAACAGGCAAAACTCTCCATACAGTAGTGCCACTCAGTGCAAGCCAGAGTAATCACTGGATGCCAGAAGGCTTGTGCATAAAATCCCTATTTCGTGCCTACTCATCCAATATCTCCAGATTAGTTTATAGCTTGTAGCTTTTGTCATTGAGGAGTTTGGGTAGGCACTAGATAGGGATTTTAGGTACAAGCCTCCTGGCATCCATTGCTTACTCTGGCTTGTAATGAGTGGCATTACTGTATGGAGAGTTTTGCCTGTTTTAATAACAGGTATGAGCAAGCATAAGAAATGGTAATTATGTGATGTTTAATGGTTAATACCAATCCTGCCTAATAAGATAGTGGTGGCTATGGTTATTAAAGAACCAAAGACACCAAAATGTATGGGTACTGAACTGAGTTCAGACCTATATGCATATATAAGCTAATGAGCTTGGGTTGAAAATATTATTGTGTTTTCAATTTTAGACTCATAGTTTTGTGATTAAGTAGAGATAAAAGATGGCTGCTGGAAGGTTGCATTAGATCCTAAGATCTAGGTGCAGTGCTCCAAAGGGTCCTCACTGATGAAAGCCACAAGCTAGAAACTAGTCTGGATATTGGATGAGTAGGCACTAGACAGGGATTTTATGCATAAGCCTTCTGGCATCCATTGATTACTCTGGCTTGCACTGAGTGGTACTACTGTATGGAGAGTTTTGCCTGTTTTAATAACAGTTATGAGCAAGCATAAGAAATGTTGATCATGTGATGTTTAGATTAAGAATTAAGGTAATCATATATTTAAGATGTTTAAGGACAAAAATGGTAATAGCATGCAAACCTGAATGGGTGAAGTTTAGACAGGAGTTAAGTTTTAGTGCAATGTCTTCTTCAGTGACTTTTAATTGTTGTACATTACTGTCAAACATTTAGGTAGGAAGTTGTAAAGATATGTTTGTAATTTAGACTTGAAATAGTAGAAAATTTCAGGCATATTTTCATTTGTGTAAAGTATGGAATCTTTTATGATTTCTGAGGGTGTGGGCATATTTGGCTTAGATCTCAATGCTAAATATTTGGCGCTTTTTTTTTTCTCGTTTTAATTGTATTTTTATTTTAAGACCAAATGATAGTTTCTACAGTATTGTGACTTCTAAGGAAATTTTTATTTTAAAGTGAATTTCATCTAACTCTTTTAAAATGCTGATGAGAACAACTTAATAACGGGGAAATATTAATAAAAGAAAACCAAGCCTATATTGGATCAAATGAAACGATATCAATTTTCCTGAAGCAAAAAGATAGAATTACAAAAAAAAAAAAAAAGAGAGATAGAATTACGCTATATTTTGTCCCAATCCCCCTTCAAGTTTAAAGGAATGGCTTATAATAGCTCACTTTTTATTGATAAACAATGATTAGAATAGAAATACATAATATTTATTGAAGTACAAGTCTATAGTATTTCTTTTCAAAGCATATTTATATAACGGGTATTCTATATTTATTAAATTATAGTATAAGCAAAAAATTTAAATACTAATGTAATTAATTATTTTATTTTATATAGTGTATTCGCTCGCTCACGCATCTATTGAAGCAATAAGAATAAGAAGAAAAAAACTAACTCCTAAAGTGTTTTTTTTTCTCATGTTTCATAGCATCAGCTGGAAGCTAACTGCTAACTGGAACAACTGCTAGACTCCTAAAATGTTTTTATCTTTAAAAAAAAAATTGCAAAATATGCTCTGGGCATTTTTTTTCTCTCAATAACTTTTTCTCTCTTATAGAACAATAGACTAACCTCTTTTTCAAGAAATTATTCTCTCCAATTATTTTAATGTTTAATGATTATTATGAAATGTAAAACTTTTACTTTTAGAAAATATTTTATTAAGCAAAATACTATACATCAAATTCAGAAAAGGTAATAAAGGAAGATTAAAATACTATATATGCATTTTCAACATAGACTGAAGATATTTTATTAATATATGTAATTTGTATAAGCTTGGCTCAGAGAAGGAAAAATGACTGCTGAATATCAAAATTTGCAATTTTTTATGGTTTTTTTTTTTGTTTTATTTACAATTTTTGTTTGTTTACATTTTATTTTGGATAGCACATAATTGAAATCATATAGTTAGATACAATGTAGTTTGCAGCTCCATTGTATTATATAAACTTCTGAGAAAATTGCCTCAGCAATTGTTTTAATGAAAACTTATTTTTTATATACATGAAAGTAGATTCGATTTGAAAATGTGATGAGTGATAAAGTGAGTGCATTTTAACCAGGTAAAACAGGTGATAATGCAAGTTTAATTATAAAGAATAATTTGGGCTAGATTCTTCTATTAATATGGTCAGGTAAGGATTAATAGATAGTGCAATGCTGATGCAGTGAATGAGTTGATTGCAGTAATGATGTTGGTCGAGATTGTTGGATAGAAGAACTTAAAAACTGTGTTGATCTAAATAAGTTGTCTTGAATTGATAAAAATCCATGAGTTATTATTTATAAATATTCCCATTCTAGCCAAAGGAGAGTTTGTAACAGTAAAATAGGAGTATCTAAAATTATATAGGATGGCATTGGATCAACTGTCGATTGTTGTAAATTTTAATTTCTCTGAGATATGAGATTTCAACTGCTTTAGCCACTTCTTGATAGTGAATATGTTATTTAGGAGATGAGGATTAGGTTATGTCAGGTGAAATGTAGAAAATGAATGAATGAATTGTGGATTATCTGCAAAAAAGTAATTAACAAGAACTTATGAAAGTGTTATTTCTGAAAGTGCATTTTCAAAGATTCCATTGGAAATTTCAAAGATATTTGATGAAGTTTTTTTTTTTTTGGATGTCAGCTTTTGCAGAAATTAGTTTTTGCTCTTTTGATAATGAGCCTATAATATTTTAAGAATCGTGTGTCCAGTGTATAGATCTTTTATTCAGTAAAATATTTGTAATTTGAGGTGATTTTTTATTGTATTTGTTAGAATTATTTGTGACAGTGGGTTGAGGATTTTTTATTTCAATTTTCTTTTTTTAAATTTTAATAAAATTTGAAGTTATGCATCTGTGGAGATGTTGTCTTATTAGTTTTTAGATTTAAATATAAGCTTTATAGTTTCTATGTCTAACCTGAGATATATTGTTAGTTTGTTAAGAGTACAAAATTTGCAATTTTTTTCTGGGCGTTTTTTAATAATATTACCATGTTTTGCATAAAAAAGCACTATGGGGGGGGGGAGTATTTATCTGAAGTTGATAATAAGTGGGGAAATCTCTATTGCATATAGAGTTGACATGTTTAAAAGTTAGATGTTTTTATACAGATCAAAAATAAAGTTGGCTGTATTGGTTAGTTCAAATATTGATGCTTTTTTTTCATAGTTGTTGGAACTGTATTACTTTACCATGTTTTAGATAGTCCAAATCAAGAGAAGTAAAATCTGTATGTTAGTTTTTAATATGACCAGCTAAAATAATAGGGTACCGATTTAGTTTGCACTCACAACCATTTTGAAATCTAAAGACCAGCCAAAATCATCACTGACACCTCCAACCGATAAATGACATAAATATTGAATAGAAGTACTTTAAATTCATATTTTAGAAGTTATAAGGTAATAAAAATAATATGCTTTATTTCATATGGGCATATAGTATGATCTTTTAGTATTTGAAAATTACGTATTGGCCAAACCATCCATCCCCCTTCCAGCAAATTTTTCAAATATTTCATGAAGGTAAATTTAAAAATAAAAAATCTCTAATAAAAAAAAGCATATTATTTTTACTAGTTTATAATTTCTAAAATATGAATCTAAAGTACTTTTATTAGATATTTATGTCATTTATCAGCTGGATATGTCAGCCAGTAGTTTTTAGATTTCAAAATGGTTGTGAATGCAAACTAAATCAGGACCAATACTTTTTTCTAAATCCACTGTCAAATGGTTTTATAAAAAGTAATCATTTTAAAAAATAATTTGTAGATTATTGTGAATTTCTAAAATTAAATAATTATTATTTGGTTGGTCAAAGATTTTATAAATCATACCACACATTTTTTTTGTCAGTTTGTATTGTAGTTGGTAGGGAATATTTTAATAGATACATTTGTATCTATTGTTGTTAAAATTAGAATGTTTTTATTATAGAATTTTGTGAATGATTTCTGAATTGTTGAGGGGATCATTGTACTCAATTTTAAATATATTTTGCTGCTACCAATGATTGTTATTGGAAATTCTATTGTCTAATTCTTCTTATTTAAAAATATAATAAACCCGTGTGTTTCAGTTATATATATATTTCTGTTATTTATATATATTTCTGTCTGAAGCTATTGATTATTCCAGATTTCTACTGTTTGAATTAATTACTTAATAGGCATAGATTTCTTATCAATAGATTTAAATATTGAACCTTTTTTTTAGTTCTTTTATTGTCTGAGGATTTATCTGCTGAATTATTCAATATGCCCCCCCCCCTCTTTAAATAAATTTATGAATTGAATTCATGTTAGTTTCTAACAAGGAAATGCGTCTTGAATTTAAAGCATAGGTACCCAGATATTCTAATAAAATTTTAAATATTTAAGGTAGTTTTAAATAAAAAGCTCTCAAATGAAGTTGGCAGTAGGCTCATTTGCATACTTTAATTACCTAATAAGTATATCTTTCATTTATGCTTTTATATGGAAAGACAATTCTTATGTAAATTATATCAAATAATCTTAAAACTCGTGTTGACATGACTATTTTTTTTCCTGCTTCCTATATATTTTTTGTAATTTTTGAAATTAAATAATATGTATATTTACTTTTGTTAATTATTATTTTTTACACATTATTTCACTATAAACTCATCAACACTCCTTTAACACTTTAAGCAAATAATTTTATTTATTATAACAGTTTCGACTGTACTAGCAGTCTTCATCAGATCTTAACTTTCCTTTTACCTTCACCTTTCCTCAAAAAAGATGGAGGAAAGGTGAAGGTAGAAGGAAAGTTAAGATCTGATGAAGACCGCTAGTACAGTCGAAACTGTAATAAATAAAATTATTTGCTTAAAGTGTTAAAGGAGTGTTGATGAGTTTATAGTGAAAAAGATGGAGGAAAGGTGAAGGAAGAAGGAAAGTTAAGATCTGACGAAGACTGCTAGTACAGTCGAAACTGTTATAATAAATAAAATTATTTGCTTAAATGTTTAAAGAGTGTTGATGAGTTTATAGTGAAATATAAAAAGAAGCAAAATATAGAGGGAGAAAAAAGAAATGGATAAGAGTTTTACACATTATGTTTGTATTTAGAAAGCCAACATTATCAGCCAAGACGAGGGAAGAGTTTCATAATTATTAATATATATATAACAATAAAATTTTACAGTACAAATAAATATTTAATACTTGGAGTAATAAATTTCCAAGCACTAGCTATTTTAATGCAGTGCTTCCTAATATCAAAGTCATTTACATTCTGTTCAAAAAGTAAATTCCACTCTTCTGCTATCCAGGATTTTAATAGATTTGAACAGTAACTATTTGGGCAAATATCAAATCAGTCAAGTTCTTATATAGCTTCATATGAATTTTTTGTTTAAATTTACAAAAAATTAATTCCTTCTCATTTTAATATTCTTTCAAGCAAATTGCTTATATATCAATTATGATAAAACAATTTGAATAAAGCTGCAATAACATCTCAGCTGATTTGATATTTTCCCTAATAGTAGATGTTGGGCAACAAATAAAAATGGATTCATTTTTCATTAGTAATATTGATTAAATTTATGTGAGGGAGAAATTACATTATTTATTCAGCACTTGATTTTTTGTCCCAAGAGTTATATATTCATTGTCAATCCTTACATGTGTTAATGTTAAACCACTAAACATCACATGATCACTATCTCATACTAGCACATAATTGTTATTAAATAATTCAAAACAAAGCAAAACTCTCCATATAGTAGTGCCATCTTGTGCTAACAAGAGCAATCAATGGATGCCAGAAGGCTTGTGCATAAAATCCCTATCTAGTGCCTACTCACCCGATATCCCCAGACTTGTTTCTGGCTTGTGGCCTTCATCAGTGAGGAGTCTTGGATCTGAGAGCACTGCACCTAGATCTTAGGATCTAATGCAACCCTCCAGCACCCACCTTTTAACAAGATGACACTACTATATGGAGAGTTTTGCTTTGTTTTGAATTGTTTAATAACAATTATGTGCTAGTATGAGATAGTGATCATGTGATGTTTAGTGGTTTAACACCAATCCTGCCTAATAGGGTTGTTAAAGAGCCAAAGACACCAAAATGTATGGGTGTTGAATTGAGTTCAGACCCATATGACTATATAAGCTATTGAGCTTGGATTGAAAATATTAATTATGTTTTCAATTTCATTCTCATAGTTTTGTAGTTAAATAGAGTTAAAAGGTGGGTGCTGAAGGGTTGCTTAAGATCCTAAGATCTAGGTGCAGTGCTCTCAGATCCAAGGCTCCTCACTGATGAAGGCCACAAGCCAGAAACTAGTCTGGGGATATTGGTTGAGTAGGCACTAGATAGGGATTTTATGCACAAGCCTTCTGGCATCCATTGATTGCTCTTGTTAGCACAAGATGGCACTACTATACGGAGAGTTTTGCTTTGTTTTGAATTGCTCAATAACAATTATGTGCTAGTATGAGATAGTGATCATGTGATGTTTAGTGGTCTAACACCAATCCTGTCTAATAGGATAGTGGTGGCTATGGTTGTTAAAGAGCCAAAGACACCAAAATGTATGGGTGCTGAATTGAGTTCAGACCCATATGACTATATAAGTTATTGAGCTTGGATTGAAAATATTGTGTTTTCAATTTTATTCTCATAGTTTTGTAGTTAAATAGAGTTAAAAGGTGGGTGCTGGAGGGTTGCATTAGATCCTAAGGTCTAGGTGCAGTGCTCTCAGATCCAAGGCTCCTCACTGATGAAGGCCACAAGCCAGAAACTAGTCTGGGGATATTGGATGAGTAGGCACTAGATAGGGATTTTATGCACAAGCCTTCTGGCATCCATTGATTGCTCTTGTTAGCACAAGATGGCATTACTATATGGAGAGTTTTGCTTTGTTATGATGTGTTAATGTGTGTATAAAAACACCATAAAGAAGAGTTATACATAAGGATTGTAAAATAGCTATATTCTTTCATTTATGGAATGTCTTATTTTGATATTTTCATTATTCTTACAGCTATTCTGATTAGCTTGATGAGTAGAATTATCATCAAAGGACATGGTCTATCAGTATTAATAGCAAGTCATTTTGAAACTATCCACAAAGTCTTGGTTAAACTTATTAAAACAAAGAATTACCTTAATTAATTTGATCAGGTTAACACTGTTATTGATATAGATCAACTTTTTTTTTTTTACTTTTGTCTTCATTCAGACAAGAAAACACCATTAGTCATAATTTTTTCACCAGCATAGACAGTGAATAAATAGCTTAGGCTGTTTGAAAAATTTCTTTGTCTTGAGTATAAATAGTGTAATTAGATTGGAGTATTTACATTTCAGAAAACTTCTACTTTATTGAAAACCATATAAGAAGAAGCAGCATTGATTGAATTATTGATTGGAATTCTTGAATTAAATTGTTTATTGAGAAAATTGCTATTTTTTATAGTTTGCTTTACTATACATCATCCATATAGAATTCTGAATGTTTGTATTCTGTTATGAATATTAATTATTGTGATTTGATTCATTATTTCTACAAAATAAGGAAGTGTAAACATATTATAATAAATAATCACTTGAAATACAATTTGTTAAGAATAATTTTTTATGGTTTGTCTTTCTCTTATATTCTTATTTATGTCTCCTTATGATGGATTTATACGATTCGTATTTCAAATCATGTTATTATGTGATACGAAAACAGAATAGTCTGTTTTACTATTAATATCCATGTCATTTTTATATATATTATGATGGTTATTTGACATTTGTAAAATAATAATAATAATAATAAACATCAAAAATTTTTATTGGCTTATTATAAAAATAATATTTTTAGTTTACTGTATTAAACTAAAATTTTTTTAAAAATCCAAGATGTCGCCTCATGAAATTCTTGTAGCAATTTTGATTTAGATTTAGTTTTAAAACACACACATAAAAAAATAAATTAATACACTAATAAAATGCATAATTTTGTGTATATATGGATAAATTAGTTAAAATAGAATCAGTTAAAACAATATTTATATTAGTATACACATAATGGTAAAGCTAAATAGTGACAAACTTTTAATGTAATAATTAAATGTATTGATGCATGTATGAATGTTTATGTTTTTCTGACATATTGGAATATAAAAGAATACATTTTAAAATATTTAGGTAAAGTTATTTTAAATCTGAAATAAAATCTCAATTATTGTGAAAACATTAAATAAAATAAAAACCATTTATCTTAATATCTGTAATATATTTCTTGTAACATTATGATTTGTACATTTAATTTTATTAATGTATAATATTTTATTTGAATATGTTTTAAAATGTTATATTTCTTGTAACATTATGATTTGTACATTTAATTTTATTAATGTATAATATTTTATTTGAATATGTTTTAAAATGTTATATGCATGCTTCTCAACTATCCTAATAAATAAACAAAACATTTGGAAAAAAATGTTTATTGTAAATATACGAATAAAATATTTAAAAAAATATTGCCTAAATACCTGCATTTAAATATTTGCTTTATACCAGTTTTAACATTAATTGAAATAATTTGTAAACCATTAAATAAGAAATGGCTAAAACTAGTCAATTTTACTTTTGAGGAAATTACTAATTATCTCGTTCACATCTTTAGAAATTAAAAAAAAAATATTATTTTCTTAAAGTTTACCACGTTAATGGATTGATTCAAAAGATAAAATTTCATCATTTATTGTTCTACTAGGAATTATTCTCATTTCTCTCTGTTTTTACAATTAAAGTACCGACGGTTTATCAATCATTTTTTTAAAAAGTAAACATTCTAAAAAATTTCACCGGAATAAAAATAAATGGAATTCTTTAAGACTTTAAGTGAACTTTAGATTATAAAGATATTTATTTTTATTTATTATTTTTGTATATAGACTATATAATATAGTTGCTTTTAACATTCTTACAAGAAGAAAGCTGGAGTAAGAAAAAAGGTTCTGCAGATAATATAATTTAAATTATATATTGTAACGGGAGAAAGATCTTTGTGATTCACATATACTGACCCCAGGGGTGCCACTAGTCCGAAAATAGGAACTAGACATTTATTTTAGGGTGGACAGGATATGCGAATCAAAAGGCACCGAACTACACTCAGGGAGGAACAAGATATCTTAAATATTATTTAGACAGTTGAGAAATCAAAGCACAAAGACAAACGTCAGCCAAATTAAGTTTAAACAATTTATTAATTTTATTAAAAGTTGTGCAATAGAGTGAAGACATCTAGCCACGAATATAAAAGTGACTTATGTTAACATACGCATATTTACCAGAGAGTGCACAAGAGTACGACAAACATGAAGGCATAAAACATTTTGGCAGCAAAATTATCTCACTTAAAATAGAAGAAATGGTTAGGAAAATATCTTCTTGCTGGCCAGTTGTAAAATTACAAAACAAACAACAACTTTAGCTTCCTGAATCAGGGATAATAAAACAGTTACTGTCCTGCCGGAAATCGACGTAACCAGCGCGGACGTCCGAGCAGTAATATTCTAATTACTGTCATTAAAACGCCGCAGGACTGCTGCGCGTAATACTACATTCAAAGTAAACGTGGTTGATCTCACCTACAAGACAGCAACAGATATTTGATTACGATCTTACATAATCCAGAAAGAAATAGACTATTTTCAGACAACCCGAAGAAATAACTTGACAAATAGCCAGCAAAAAGATTTTGTTGTTTGCACAAACAGCGCAAACGAAACATGTTTAAAGATTCTTTATTGTACAACTAAGGGCAGGTAAATAAATAAAGATTATGAAAACTGCCAATGTGTTTTGTAATAGTTAACGAAATAATCAGGTATATATTAAACATATAAAATACAATCACCTTATGCACCCTCTGATAAACGAAAATTGCAAACAAACTTGGAATCTTAAAACTAAGATTCCAAGACACACTTTAAATACTAGAAAAGAGTACATACAGATAATAAATAATTAAAAAAAAACAATTAATACCATTTTAAAACATATTTATCATTAGATTGAGCGGAGATTTAATTAAATGCAATTTATTTACCCTGGCTAGAATAGGAAAAAGTTTAGCTTACGGTAAGGCAGAGTTCTAGTGATTTAGTGACGAGTGCGCACTTTTGATAATAGTTCATCTTTCAGGTCCTTTGACAGCGGCAAGGTAGAGGCAGTGTTTATTTTAGAGGCTCATGGCATGACTGAAGGAGAGCTGGTAGGCATGGGTCTGTCCTTTGTTTAAATTAGCAAGACATTCTAATGATGGCAAAACCCATAGCGGTAGATTTTGACATCTTGCACAGCAACGAAGTTTGTCAATAATTATTTAAGTTTTTAGCAGGCAATTAAACGTCCGAACAGCTACTCAAAACCATCTGACTCTTAGCAGTCAATAATCCAAGTGTGTATCTAATAATGAATCTCTTCTCTCTCCAAAAATTGGCGGGCTATCCCTGCCTCGCTACATTTCCCAGGGAAAAAACTTTCATTAGTCTCTAATTCTATATCTCCTGCAGGGCAAATATTAATTTCCCGCTCAATCTAATTTAAAAATTCCAACCAGGGATTATTGTATCCAAAATAACAAATACAAAACTAAATCTCCGCTTTTAGACTTTTAGAATTAACTTTAAAAATGATTAAAAATAAAAGCAACAGGAATATATAATTAGCAAGCTTTTTGATTAAAACAGGCGGTGAAAGTAAAGTATTTTTAAATCAATTTTATAAACAAAGTAGTGAAAGTAAACTATTCTAAATCAATTTTATAAACATTAAATAATCTATTTTAAAATATAAATGCGAAAATATAAATGTGTATGTGTTTTGAAATAATAATAAAAAAAAATTTAGCATTAGACATTTAATGAAAATGAAGTTGTTTTCCCTTTTTAATTTTAGCAATAAAACCATTGAATCGGAAATCAATCCGTCTCAACTGCCTCAATACCTGATCAAAAAAAAAAAAAAAACTTCCTGTAACTTCCTTTTTTTCTTCTTTTTTTTTAAACGTGTTAACCCTCCCCCTTTGCAAAATCCCAGCTGGACATTTGTTATATGTGTTAACTGCAATCAATCGTTTTATTACATCTATGATAAATTTTTGCTACTTACCTATCATTATTGATCCTTTGTTCAGCAGGTCTAAGACTACGGGCATTATAGGACCCCTGAATTCCAGACTCATCTTCCAGAAGAAAGGAATTCTGACCATATTTTTTTTTTATAGTAAAAGGTCCATCATATATCGGAAAAAAAATTTTGTATTGATGCCTTGTTGGATTGCTCACATGAGGTTTTCTGACAAAGACCCTATCACCAGTATCGAATTGGCAAGGATTCCGGTTTGCACGCCTTATGCGCAATTCAGCCATGTGCTTTAATTTTATCCTAGCCTTTTCTCTGTCCCTCTCTCCACTAGGGTTATCACGATCGATGGGTAATGGAGCTTTGATAAGTATAGGATAATTTTTTCCGAAATGCAGCCTAATGGGAGTAAACCCTGTGGACTCATTTAACGTCCAATTAATATAATTAACAACATTCTCAGTCTGTTTCACCCATTCTCTGTGGTTCTGGTTGACATACAACCGGAATAACCGGTTAAGCTCCCTCATAACCCGCTCACAGGGGTTAGATTGAGGGTTGCGTATGGATGTTAATAAATGTTTTATATCCTGTTGCTGGAGCCAACGCTTCCACTGGCATGATTTAAAGGGTGTTCCATGATCCAAGAGTATACATTGAGGCTTGCCGATTCTAGGAATTTGCTGCTCTTGTAATACTTTGATAGTGCTTAAAGCATCAGCCTTTCTTAATGGATAAGCTGTCACATATTTTGAAAAGACATCATACATGACAACTAAGAACCGGTATCGCCGATACGCTGGTAATGGACCATAAAAGTCAATAGCTAGTAACTCATTAGGATTCTGAGCTAGAATGGGTTGCAAGACTCCCGTAAATTTTTTATTTACGGGTTTCGTTCATGAACATGTGTGGCAACTTCTGAGAACCGATAAAATATTTGAGTACATCCCTGGCCAATAAAATAATTCTCGGAGCACATACTCAACCTTATGCGGTCCAAAATGTCCATACAGACAATGCACATATTCAATTAAATGATTCCTAATCTTTTTAGGTATGAGGGTTCTCCAGGAACCTTCTTTTGCAGTAACCTTGTATTGAAGGACACCGTCCTCAATACGATAAGCTCCTTCTTGTTGTTCTAACTTGGATAGGTCCATTAGTGAGGGATTCATGGCTCCTTTCTTGTAGGCTACCATTGGAGCATAATCCAGATTGCTTGCCTGTATTTCTGGTAGTTTCCGTAAATCCTGTTCCACCGAATCATCGATAACCGATGTAATAGCAGCGATACTTAAGTTATCCGAGTTTAGGTGATGTGGTGAAAGATCTATGGGGTGCCGATTTAAGACATCTGCCACAATGTTATCCTTGCCAGGGCAATAGACCACTCTATATTGAAATTTCTGCAAGATCAAGCTCCACCGAATGAGCCGATCATTTGTCAGGTAACTATTATTCAGAAATTCCAAACATTTATGGTCAGTAATAACAACGATGTTTGAGCCCAGCAAGAATTGTTTGAACTTTCCAAAGGCCCATACAATGGCCAGAGCCTCCTTTTCAGTAGTTGTATAATTATTTTCAGCCCCTTTTAGGGTATGGCTACAAAAATATAATACCTTGTGACGTTTCTGCTCATCAATTTGGAATAATACTACTCCCAATCCATGTCGGCTACTATCAGTTTGAATATAAAATGTTTGGGAAAAATCAGGGTAAGCCAGAACTACTTGTTTCAGAAAATTCTTTTTGATGAGCCGAAACTCCTGCTCCTGTTGTGAACCCCAAAACCACTTCTGGTCCTTTCTTAATAACTGGACTAAGGATGATGATTCTACAGCAAAATTTTCATAAAACCGGTGGTAAAAGTTGCAGAGACCTAAAAATGACCTCACCTGGCGTCTGTTAGCAGGTGTAGGGAAATGCTCAATTGCAGCTAATTTATCCGGATGGGGTTTAATACCATCCTTCCCAATTACAAAGCCCAAAAATGCCACTTCATCCATGGCTAAGTAACTTTTCTGCAAGTTGATCGTGATATTTTTTTGACTGCACTCGGTCAAAAATATCTCCACATGTTCCAAGTGCTCTTCAATATTTCTGGATGCAATAACCACATCATCCATGTACATTACTATAATATTTTTAACCTTCTCTGACAGTATCTGATCCAAACACCTTAACAGCCCGGATCCACTGTTGATCAACCTGAACGTCATCTGTTTAAAGACATACGTATACCCTTCATACCAAAACCCCGTATATTGGCGATCGGAGGGATGAAGAGGTATCTGCCAATAACTCGAAGTCAAGTCAAATGTACTAAAGACAGTTTTCCCTTGAAATCTAGCCAGAATTTCGGTTATTGTAGGAGGAATGTCTCTTTCAGGAATAGTGATAGCATTTAAACGGCGAGCATCCAAACATATTCTAGCCGCCCCATCTTTCTTCTTTACTACCACCAAAGGGTTAATATAAGATGATGCTTGTTTACCGATAACACCCCATTCGATCATCTGTTGTATCTGACTATCCACCTCGGCTTTATATTGAAATGGAATGGGGTAAGATCGACTTTGAAAATGGTTTTCCTCCTTTACTTTGATCCGATGAACATACCCTTCAATAGCCCGAGGTCTATTAGAAAAAACCATGTGGTACTGCGTCAACACCTGTGTTAAAAGATGTTGCTCTGTCCCCTTTAGTATGGACTGTTCCACCTTATTCTTTACTTCAGTGGTGTCTAAGACTGACTGCATACAGTGTATTTGTAAGGACTGATACTTTTTTAATCCCTCCAGGGGCATTATGCTTTCTCTACACTGAAATATGCATTGACCATAATCAAGCACACATTTATGCTGATGAAGAAAATCTGTTCCCACTATGACATCCTGTATCAACCCGGGCATTATCAAAAAGACTTGATCCACTTCCATGTTTCCCAGATGAAGCTGGATCCAAACCTGCTTTGTCTCTACATTTGCCTTTTTACCATTAGCCAATGTAACTTGCAGTCTCTTTAGAGGCAATGTATACAGGTGAGTTTGTTGTTTTAACTGTGAATAAAAGTGACTGGAAATCAGGGACATCTGACTCCCTGAATCAATTAAAGCCTGTGCTGTGATGGATCCAATTTTTATAGTTATGATGGGACAAGTCTGGTTGCCTCCAACTAATGTCGGTTCATCTTTATCCACCACCACATTGGATACTGTTCCCCCATCTCCGTCGAGTATGTTTTCCTTCTCTATTCTATCCCTACTATAATCAATCTCTGTCAATAATGTTATTATTTCTTCTATACACATTTTATAATTAATCAACATGGCTTGTTGTATCACCACTGGCATATTGTTTCTTATTATTGAGATTATCTGGCTTTCTGGCAAAGACAATGCCGTCAACGACTTCAGTATGGCGGCTTGACTACAGAAAAACTGCATATAAGTTCCTCCATCCCCTTTGGAATATGCTTGCTGCAAAACTCTTCTAAAGATGCAATATTGTTTCTCTTCACTCCAAAAACTGTGCATGATGGCGTATCCATACTCCCCAAATGTCTGTGGCTTTACACTTAAAGTATGCCACCAATCTACGGCCACACCCTTCAAATGATTATAAGCCACTGCAATCTTTTCTTGTTCATTCCATTCGTGAAACTGAAACACTTGTTGAAGGCTTTCAAGATGCGCAGCTGGACTTTCCCAATTATCTGCCCTGAAAACTTTTATCTGGATCAATCTTGTACCTTTAAGTTTACTTTGCCTATTTTCAACTTCCTTATAAATTTGCCCTCCCATCTCGGCACTCTTTAACAGCTCATTTATTTATATATATTTTTGCTTTTATTGTCAGTCTTAGAAAACAATGCCTCTTACTATTTATTTAACACTAAGTTTGCCAATCAATCTAAAAGAAAAACGCTATTTAACTATTTATTTGTCACAAGAAAGAGACTTCCCAATATTCATTTTGCTATTTTAAAATAAAACTTTAGCTACAAAAGCAAACGCTGTTTACTGTTTATTAATTATTTCATATGAAAAGACGAACGAACTATTTTTATTTCCCAATATTTATTTTGCTATTTTAAAATAAAAATTTAGCTATGAAAGCAAACGCTGTTTACTGTTTATTAATTATTTCATATGAAAAGACGAACGAACTATTTTTATCTTTTTTTTTTTTTAATTAATCTAAAAACGAATACGACGCTACTTTCTATTTATTAATTATTTGTCATATGAAAAAGACGAACTATATATATTTAACTCTTCAAAAAAAATTAACTCCGACAGACTTTTTTTAGAAAATACGCTATTTATTGTTTATTTATTTATGTCATATGAAAAAGACGAAACCCCGTTCTACCAAACTGCTCCAACAATACATGCAATAATTAACAAAAATCGAACCTCTACTGACTAGATCTTGCCACTTACACCTGAAATCTTTCTCAACCGTCTAAACAAAATCTCACATGGGTTTGAAAACTCGGAAGCTCCATGATGATGCGCCAAAAATTACTATATATGTAACGGGAGAAAGATCTTTGAGATTCGCATATACTGACCCCGGGGGCGCCACTAGTCCGAAAATAGGAACTAGACATTTATTTTAGGGTGGACAGGATATGCGAATCAAAAGGCACCGAACTACACTCAGGGAGGAACAAGATATCTTAAATATTATTTAGACAGTTGAGAAATCAAAGCACAAAGACAAACGTCAGCCAAATTAAGTTTAAACAATTTATTAATTTTATTAAAAGTTGTGCAATAGAGTGAAGACATCTAGCCACGAATATAAAAGTGACTTATGTTAACATACGCATATTTACCAGAGAGTGCACAAGAGTACGACAAACATGAAGGCATAAAACATTTTGGCAGCAAAATTATCTCACTTAAAATAGAAGAAATGGTTAGGAAAATATCTTCTTGCTGGCCAGTTGTAAAATTACAAAACAAACAACAACTTTAGCTTCCTGAATCAGGGATAATAAAACAGTTACTGTCCTGTCGGAAATCGACGTAACCAGCGCGGACGTCCGAGCAGTAATATTCTAATTACTGTCGTTAAAACGCCGCAGGACTGCTGCACGTAATACTACATTCAAAGTAAACGTGGTTGATCTCACCTACAAGACAGCAACAGATATTTGATTACGATCTTACGTAATCCAGAAAGAAATAGACTATTTTCAGACAACCCGAAGAAATAACTTGACAAATAGCCAGCAAAAAGATTTTGTTGTTTGCACAAACAGCGCAAACGAAACATGTTTAAAGATTCTTTATTGTACAACTAAGGGCAGGTAAATAAATAAAGATTATGAAAACTGCCAATGTGTTTTGTAATAGTTAACGAAATAATCAGGTATATATTAAACATATAAAATACAATCACCTTATGCACCCTCTGATAAACGAAAATTGCAAACAAACTTGGAATCTTAAAACTAAGATTCCAAGACACACTTTAAATACTAGAAAAGAGTACATACAGATAATAAATAATTAAAAAAAAACAATTAATACCATTTTAAAACATATTTATCATTAGATTGAGCGGAGATTTAATTAAACGCAATTTATTTACCCTGGCTAGAATAGGAAAAAGTTTAGCTTACGGTAAGGCAGAGTTCTAGTGATTTAGTGACGAGTGCGCACTTTTGATAATAGTTCATCTTTCAGGTCCTTTGACAGTGGCAAGGTAGAGGCAGTGTTTATTTTAGAGGCTCATGGCATGACTGAAGGAGAGCTGGTAGTCGTGGGTCCGTCCTTTGTTTAAATTAGCAAGACATTCTAATGATGGCAAAACCCATAGCGGTAGATTTTGACATCTTGCACAGCAACGAAGTTTGTCAATAATTATTTAAGTTTTTAGCAGGCAATTAAATGTCCGAACAGCTACTCAAAACCATCTGACTCTTAGCAGTCAATAATCCAAGTGTGTATCTAATAATGAATCTCTTCTCTCTCCAAAAATTGGCGGGCTATCCTCTGCCTTGCTACATTTCCCGCGAAAAAACTTTCATTAGTCTCTAATTCTATATCTCCTGCAGGGCAAATATTAATTTCCCGCTCAATCTAATTTAAGAATTCCAACCAGGGATTATTGTATCCAAAATAACAAATACAAAACTAAATCTCCGCTTTTAGACTTTTAGAATTAACTTTAAAAATGATTAAAAATAAAAGCAACAGGAATATATAATTAGCAAGCTTTTTGATTAAAACAGGCGGTGAAAGTAAAGTATTTTTAAATCAATTTTATAAACAAAATAGTGAAAGTAAACTATTCTAAATCAATTTTATAAACATTAAATAATCTATTTTAAAATATAAATGCGAAAATATAAATGTGTATGTGTTTTGAAATAATAATAAAAAAAAATTTAGCATTAGACATTTAATGAAAATGAAGTTGTTTTCCCTTTTTAATTTTAGCAATAAAACCATTGAATCGGAAATCAATCCGTCTCAATATATTTTTATAATTTCAATATTGATGACTTAGTATGTGCATAATTTGCTTTGAAGAGAGATTGTTAATATAGGTACATTAAAGACTGTATGAACAATATATATTTAATTACTTTTGTCAACTATAAATAAACTCGGTGAAGCTGATTTTAAAAAAATGTTAAAAGAATGTTTCAGTCTACAAATTTATTTAAGTGACAATGAAATAATAATAGACATAAATAGAAATTTTATGAAGAATTACATCTGTTTAAAAACTTATTTTCAGTGAAATTCCAAAATCCACTTGATGACCAAAGTTATATTCATTGATAATGATTTGACTATTGAATTCCAAGTTTGAGCATATAATTAAGAATATTAACTTTTTCTACAAGTTTAGCTAGTAGAGAAAAGATCATTTTCGAAGTTAAACATCATAAAAAATTATTTACGTTTGACAATGGCACAAGATCGGTTGATAAATTTGTCAATGATAGCTATAGAGAATGACATATGCAATACTCTAAATGTTGATAATATTGTATCTAAACTCAGTTCTGTTAAAGCCCAAAGTAAATTTATAATTGTATAATAATTAAAGAAAATTTAAACACAGACTTTCAAACTCCCTTCAGCTTTCCACTCTACCTTACATAACCTATACACACAGGCACAAACATGTGAAAAAGATAAATGATCTCCAATATATGTATTTTGTGCTAAACCAGCACTCAACAATTGATCCATCATTTCCCACACATATATACAATCAGCACTTAGTTTATATTAAGATAGCAATTCTTCAAACTTTAATGAACATATTTTAGTCTTCTCCACCCTCCAACACTTCAGTCATCCATATTATTGAAAATCTGATGATGGAATGCTAAAAGCCCTTGTTAATGCCAATATTGTTGCTATATCCATGTTGACTTTAAATCACTCTGACTTCTCATATATAGGGCCTTAATATGTCCATTTAAATACACTGAAGAAGAATGGACAGAATTAAGCTGAATCTGTAATATTTTAAATATAAATATATTATATATGCTGAACTTTAAATGTAATTAGAGGGGATTTGAACGCAGACATTCAAGCTCCTTTCAGCTATCCATTCCATTTTATATAACCAGTACACATGACTACATACACATGAAAAAGATAAATGATTACCAATATCTGTATTTTGTGCTGAACCAGCACTCATCAGTTGTTTCCACACATATATACAATCAGTGCTCAGTTTATATTAAGATAGGAAATCCAAACTTTAATGGATAGGCTTCAATCCTCTTCACCCTCCAACTTTTGCATTGGTAATATAAGGTGGAGGGGATAGCTGAAGGGGGTTTGGAAGTTTATGTTCATATCCCTTTTAATTGCATCTAAAGTTAAGTATATATAATATACTTTTATTTAAAATATTACAGATTCAGCTTGTATTCTGCCTATCTTCTGTATATTTAAATGGACTTGTTAAGGTCCTATATATGAGGGGTCAGTCGAGTCAACATGAGTATGACAACAATATTGGCATCAACAAGTTCTTTGGGCATTCCATCATGTGAATGGCTGATGAATTGTAATGTGGAAAATATTGAAGCCTATCCATTAAAGTTTGAAGCTCTACTATCTTAATATAAACTGTGCCACTGCTTGTATATATGTGTGGGAGATGATGATCTGGATCAAGTGATGAGTACTGGTTTAGCACAAATTATGTATATTGAAAATTATTTATCTTTTTGCATGGATGTAGTCATGTGTATCAGTTATATAAAATGGAGTGGATAGATAAATGGAGCTTGAAAGTCTTTGTTCAAATCCCCTCTAATTACATCTAAAGTTCAATATGTATAATCTAATTGTATTTAAATTATATAATGGTGGTTATTTTCATTGTTGTTTTTAATAAAACATTAAAACTTTTTTTGAGGAGGGTGAACAATTATTGTTTTGCATAAGGATAACTAATGACCCTTTCTTGGCACTGATATTTGTATGGGTTTACAGTTTAGGAACCTTTCAAAATTGTTTTCATATTTTATTTCATTATCTTATAGTGTAATAAACATATATATATATCGTTTTTTCAGGTTTTTCTATTTATAAGAACAGACAGGGGAACTGTCATTTAGAGAAAGATCATATATTCTGAAAAAATTCTGAAAAGATCCTGATTGTTACTGTGTCTTTGCATTGTGGTCATGATTGCCATAATTATTTTCTTCAATACAGAAGTGATCGAGGAAAGTAACTATGATGTTAATAAAACATATCTAAGAAATCTTGGTATTATATATATTCATAATAACTATCCGGATTCTTTTAATGACTGACTAGTAATTGTTCTCTTTTTGTGTGTGCTTTCTATCTATCTGTCATTACATAATGAAAAAAAATCACATTTGACATCTTTTACCTATGAAAATAGTTGTGTGGATATATACCTATTACCAATAGGAATTCACAAAGGGATAAATTTATTGGGGGGGGGGGGTAAAAAGGAATTAATGTACATTAAGCATCTAGATAAATATCCATACATGGCTAGAAATGAATTTTTTAAATAATAAATGGTAATATAATATTGATTAAATTGCACTCTTTTTCTAAATGTTAAAAATATAATAAATCAAGTTTCTCTCAATTTTGGGTAACATTACATTTAGAGCATTATTAAGTTATAATTAACTGGGTTTTAAAAAATGAGTTAATCACTAAGTGAAATAATCATTATAGCTGTAAAGAATTCAAGGATTAGTCAGCTTTTATCAGAGAATCAAATAATTTTAATGAATCAAACAAACAGTGTTTGAGAATCATAAAATTTGTTTTAGAGATAAAAGTTCATGAATCCAAAAGCTCTGGAGTTTTCAGACTTGTGATTTTTTTTAGATTTTAAGAAAAAAAACAACAACATTAATTTTATTTACTATTTATGGTTTAGTTTATATATAAATATTTTCTTTATACTGTACTATGTATATTTATTTTATTTCTAATAATATGAAATTTTAAAATACAATATATGCTTATTTTTATATCATTACAAAAAAAAATATATTGCAATAATTAGAACAAAAAAAAACATTTATCTTCCTTTACTGATTAATTCTCTTTGTACTTTTAATTCCTTATTTTTTTTAAAAAAAAACATCAGATTTTTATTTAGCAATTCAATGTATTGTAAATTTTTTTAAATATTATTTCTTCTTCAGTGATTTTTTCTATTCAATATTTAGCATTTGTATGTAATCTTTTTTGAAGATTAATTATAACATTGATCATAAATTAGGGATTTGGGGGGGGGGGGCAGCTTGCTCTGATTAAGTTTACTAAAGTACAGATATTTACTGAATGTTTTTTTTTTTTTGTTTCTAATTTGTGTCTAAACTAATTTATTGTAAAAAATTAATCTTCAATCCTATAATCTATAAAAACTACACAGTCATTACATGTGGTATCATATACCTCCAAGAAATTTACAATAGCCATTTTTAAGATTATATATAAGTGAAATATAACTTCTTACATTTCATAAAAGGAATTAAAATAAGTTAAATTTATGATATTTAAAAAATGAAACTTCTATTGCAACATAGTTGTCAAATGAGAGATTGTTTTGACATTTGTTTAAAATATTTCAAATAATGAATTAATGGCTGCACGATAATCTTTTTTCTCTTTTAATTAAAGAGTCTTCAAATCATAAGAGGCAGTGAGTAAATTCAAATTGTCATTTATTGATGGTATATCAGTACAAGTATAAATTTGTTACACAAATTCTTTGTGTCTGTATTAAATATCTCGTACTGTAAATATACTAAGTGATTTTGTGCATTTAATACTAAGAAGGTAGGCAAGTGTGCACAATCCTATGAACATGTTTTAAATTAGCAGTGACTAATTTATGTGCTGTGGGATATTTGGCACATTAAGAGTTAAAGATGATTTTTGACTTTTTATTTGAATAATAGTTTTTGAATAGTAGATATGTGAATTGATGATATTTTACCTATAGTGTAATCGTATTGGATCAAATATAATTATATAGGTGGGAAATAGTAAAAATCAAAAAGTACATTGCAATGGAAACATTTCTATGGGCAATTTTATCATTATATTGAATATTTATCTTAATGAAAGTAAAACAAAAACTTTTTTTTTCTTTTTTAATTGGAAGCACTAGTATTTTCCTGAAATGCTGTTGTAATAATGAAGAAAATATAGTAAAAAGAAATGTAGATTTAAATATAATTTATAGTTGTAATAAAGTTTTCTGAGATCTTCAATTGTGTTTATATGATTTAAATTAAAAGTAATTTAATTTACTTATTTTATTTTATTTACTTAATTAAAAATTAAGTAAGCCATATTATTCAATAGTAGACTATGTAAAGTAATAATTTATAATAATGGGGTTTTTTTTTTCATTTTTTTTTTTTTTTAAGACTGCATAACAGTGAAATTACAATTGAGAGATGAGATCGTGTTGATTAATAATAATTAGTATTTGTAAAGATTTCCATGATATAAACTGATTTACAAGAAACAAGCTGATTTCTATGAAGTGTAGACTTTTATCAAGTTTATAATTGAAGCATTTTAATATTTAATCGATCCAATAGTTTTATTCATAAACCCAACAATTGCCTAGAATAATGAGGTTTGATGAAGGTGTAACTAATAATAGCCTATCTGTATACAATGTAATTTAAATATTTGGTTGAGCATATTTATTTATAAATCTAAGAATGTATTATAGAATTATGAGACTGGATTAATAGTATCAGGTATAAGAAATGATCTATCTGTATAGACTGTAGTATAGCTACTTCGATATATATACAATAGTTAAAGTTTCATTACATCAAGCTAATAGAATAATTAATTAGAAATATATATTTATCTGTAAGCCCTAGAATTCTTTCTTTTTCTATTCTAGTTCTGCAATTTCATATACTATATGCAGATCCAAAACTTCTCACTGATGAACAGCATAAGTTAGAAACTAGTAGGCGGATATGGATAGGGCACACTGGATAGAGATTTATTAAGTGGTACCATCTCACATCTGTTGATTATTTTAAGTGTATTGAAGTTAAAGAAATAATAAAATTGCATAGAATGGAGTTATGAGGTGTCTTGTTTGAATTGTATTAATAAATACAGCTCTGTTCTGAACAAAATGCATAATAAAGAGCAATTTACTTGTGCTTTTCAATATGTCCAACATGTGTTTGAAGAAAACAGCAATAAAATTAATTTCTAAAGGTATGAAATTGTGACCATGATTTGTGTGAAGCAAAGGATTAAATGGATGAAACTCTGACACATACTTGTAAAATTAATAGATATATACATCTCTAATAAAGTTAAAAGTTTATATTCTTAAGTTTAAGGAAATGTAATAATTTCTAATCTAATAAAAAAAATGATAAAGATCATTTGTGTAGTTATTGACTATTTTTAAATTAAAAGCTATTTGAAAACTACATCATTTTGAAG
Source organism: Epiperipatus broadwayi (assembly GCA_028023455.1). Classification (NCBI taxonomy): domain Eukaryota; kingdom Metazoa; phylum Onychophora; class Udeonychophora; order Euonychophora; family Peripatidae; genus Epiperipatus; species Epiperipatus broadwayi. The sequence continues at coordinate 5,629,855 of JAQFVV010012395.1, read as the reverse complement.
TTAAGTTTATCTAAAAACATATAATGTTACTTTTATAAAAATATAATTGGGAAGATATTAAGTTAATTATTATTATTAATTGACAACCCATAATTAATATTATAAATTTAATTAAAAATAAATTAACATAAATTAAAATTTAATCTTTGGTAATGTTGTTATTTCTATTAATAAATAATTATTGTATAGATACTTGCTCAGGAAGTCATGTAATTTTTGAGCATCTTTTAACAGTTCCACCAAGATCAAATCAAGATCTTATTTTCTTATAACTCTTGAGAACCTGTTATTTCCATTACATTATATTCATACAGAGTGACTATAAATTTTATCTGTGAGTGTGTGTATTAAGAACTAGAGGATAATCAGTCATAGTGTTAACGGAATTAGAAATCAATGATAAAAGTAGCAGCATGTTGAATGCACACATGGTTGTCTATACTAGTGATCTTCAACCTTTTCACACCTGCGGACCGGCGAAAATAAGAATAAGATTTTGCGGACCGGCAGAAGTCTACAGATAAATTTTCTTAAAGATTTAAACTGCTTAGCCTTAGTTGAGCATAATTGTTATAACTGACTAAAACAACACATTAGTTATTATGTATTGTAATGGTGTTGCTTACCTTCTTCACATGCTGAACACTCTTGAATTGCGCAGTCATACTGCTACAGAAAACAGTAAGTTCTCGTTAATGTGCCTGAATTGCTATGTTTATTATTTCATTGTTAAAACATGCAAAAATAAAATGTTATTCATCTGAATGTTGGGAAATATCACAGCTAGTGTAATTACATGACAATGGAGTTTGTATAATAAAAAACTTTTTTTTTTTAATTTTGAATCTAGTGTTATTTTAATCTCATTTTTACCCAATTAAAAAAAAAGAAACAGAATGAAAAGTTGTTTGGTAAAGTGTCGCATAGAAATAAAACAATCATTATAAAGATGTCATTTTGCTAAAAAAAAAAAAAAGATAATATATTTACTTTCAATGTTCTGTCTCCATTTTGTAAAGTTTACAATTTCTAAAAAAAATGTCACACACAAAATAAAAAGATGATGCAAATGCAATAAAAAATTTTGCTATATGTGACCAATAAATGAGCTGAAGCAATACAGAAATGCCTACTTGCTATAGAAATTGATGTGTAAGGAGTGGTGCAATTATCATGAGATTGAAGCTTTGTCTTTTAAAGATTGCATTTTCAGATAAATTCCTTTGATTATTATTTAGTAATTATAATATTATCTAATAATTTAAATAAAATTTTGATTTATAATTAATTTTATTTAAGCAATTGTGATGAAAAAATAAATAAAAATTGTTTATATTAATTAAAAGTTTAAAATCTTTATTATTTTATTATTACAAACTTTCCTGCCAGTCTAGCATGGACTGGCAGAAAACTTTTGTGGATCGGCGCTGGTTCACAGACCAAGGATTGACGACCATTGGTCTATATCATAAAAATATGATAGTGAAGTTATTAATTTTAACAAATAAATTTTAAAGAAAAATAGTTCATAATAGGCTGAGTTAGATTATATATTTATTGTCTAATTGATGTCATATCCACATAGTTTATAGTAGCAAGTTGTTACTCCGTGAACAAGTAGATATACCATATAACAGGGGTGGCCAAACTTTTAGACATTGGAGACGACTTTTTTGGTGAAAGGGTACCTGAGGGCCAATGTTTTTTTCAGGGCTTCAAACTGAAAACCAGAAAAAAAAATTTTTTGCTAAAATGGAAAAAAATAATAGTTCAAAGTCCTGATTTTTTTTAGAATGTACTCATGAATTGGTGTTTTTATTATATTTTATAAGGACTTTTTAGATAGGTACTCACAAATATTGATGATATTTTTAGAAGATATATTATGAACTGATGAATTTTTTTTTCTATAAGATATGAACTATTGAGACATTTTATTATAATTACTATTAAATTATCTCAACTCCCTCTAGTATTATAATTTGTCCATGCTGCTTTATAAAATATTTATTAAATTACCTATAAATACTTATTTTCTAGAGCTGGTCCGAATTTTAAAAAAAATTCAAGAAAATATATAGAAAAAAAAAATTATTGGATTAAAATAAATTAGATGCAATTTTTTTAAAAAAAATAAAAATTACAATGTAAAAATGGTTTCAGCAAGTTTGTCAAAATTTGGCTCGTATGAACTTAAACTAATTCTTAAACACAAGTCCAAGTTTAGATTCGATAATTGTGATCTATGTTTAGTTTTTATCGGACAAATATGTTAAACCAAAAAAGGCATTGAAATATGCAGCAACTCTCTAAATATTTGGATATTTATGCTTATTAATGTTCAGAAGCTCTCTTTTCAAGTCATTAATTTTAAATGTATATCATATTTACTATTTCTTCTTCAAGGACCATTGAATCTGTATGTACAAATTCATCTAATTTCATAATGATATTTTCAATATTGATGTTAACATTAAATAGATAAGACAAAAAACTAGTGATATCTTCAAGTTTGTCAAATTCCATGAATTTTCCTTCAACCTCCTTTATGAGGAAATAATATTTTCAACATTTATTGTAGATTAGATTCTTTATATCTTTAGACTCATCAGACATATTTTTGAAATGTTTTAATTCACGATGCTTCAGTTGCATTACAAACATACTTAATTTTTCTTTGAATGACTTCAAAGTGCTTAACATAACTATTATTGTTTTATCTTTTCCTTGTAGTTCTATATTTAAGTTATTTAGTTTTTCTGTAATATCACAGAAAAAGGCAAGGTCAAAAAAAGCCATTCTTTGTCATTCAATTCTGGATATGAATCACCTTTAGTTTCCAAAAATTATCTTATTTTTGGTAGAAGTTCTCTGAATCTGATTAAAAATTTTGATCAACTTAACCACCTTATGTCAGTATATAATAACAATTCATTATGTTTACTTTCGTATTCCTTTAACAAATCCTGGAACTGATGACATAACAAGCTTTTTGATCTTACTTTATTAACAATTTTGAAGGCAACACTCATAACATGATTAAATTTCAATACTTTTGAATACAAGGCATGCTGATGTATAATACAATAATAGTCCATAAAACTAGATATATCATTGTTTTTACACAGAGTAACAAAACCAATTTTACCACCAATCATTGCAGGAACTCCATCGGTAGCTATTGATACTAATTTGTGAATTGAGAAATTCGTTTATACAATATAATTCTTGAATAAATCATAGATATTTTGACCTCTTGTCCTTTCTTGAATTGGAATAATTGTTAATAATTCTTTTGTGGCTGACATATAATCAAAAACCATGTGAATAAAAATACATCATTGCACAGTATCTATATAATCAGTAGATTTGTCAAATTGTAATGATAAGTTACAATTGTTAATGTTTTTATGTAAAAATCTCTTCAAGATTTCGACTAGTTTCTTCTATCCCACGAACGGTTGTGTTTCATGATAATGACTTATTGTTGGTAGAAGTCATTATTTCAGATTTATTCTTAAAATTTTCAAATAATACTTAACCAGCTTTGATGAAGGCTTCTTTCCATATTTGTCTATCTTGAAAGTGCTTATTGTTAATTTCAGCAACTTTGAATGATGCAATCATTTTATTGTGCAGTGAGTTGTGTCTTTACCTATTGTACTTTAATTTTTTTAATGCAGTGTCTAATAGATAATCATCTTCATAATTTTTATGAACAGTGCAAAAATGTCTTTCAACATATTGGCTTTAGCCACATGCGTGTTGCAAATAGTACATACATTTGTTTTTCATCATAACCTTCCTATTCTTTATGATAGTGATAGGTTTTTATTTTTTTCACATTTGTACTTAGTTTATTCATTGTAATCCTGTTGTGTATTCACTTGCCAACAAATAAAAAGAAAATAATGTAAGCCTAAAGAAAATTATAACTAGTAAAGAAAATATTTATTAACTTTTAAACACATAAAACACAGATCTCCTCTAAAAGTTGAGCATTTATAAATGTGATCAGTAAATCTCGGGTTTTAATTACTATTTTCCATAAATACTAATATTCACTGCTGATAATAAACTAACATCAGTCATCACTATTCTTAGGCTTAAGTTAAAATAATTACAAGTTATTTATACTCACAGTCTTTCTCTGCGCAATCCTACTGGAGCCCGTCAGGCTTACACAAATGAAAAGATCTGTGATCTGTTTTTGCCCTATCCGGTCTCTAGGAATAATTCCCTCATGGCAGAAAATCACTATAATTTTTTGGACAGCTTTTACTCTGGATTTTTTTTCAGAAATCCAATAATTGCGACAGAACCATTCACAAAGAGTAAAAAAAGAAGACTACTCTTTTCTGTACACACTATTTATATCTATCACTGTTTAATATCTGGTATCTTTGGGCTATCCCATGATAGAATTGATTTTTTTTACCAAAATTATCCATTAAGCATTAATTGCATATATGTATGTTCCTTTCATTGCAATTAGTCTTTTCATATTAACTGTACAAGCAATTGTCTTGCATTGGTGGCCGAGAGGTCAGCGCGACTGCCTTGCACTTGCAGGCAGTTGCCCGGGTTGCGGGTTCGCGTCCCGGCCGATGCTATGCCATTAAAAAAAAAAAACTGTACAAGCAATTCTTCTTTACTCTTTTGTTTAATTAGTTTTTAAAATAGTCTTCTGCTCTTATTAAACAATACTATCTTTTTTTTACAATTATTCTAACAGACATTTACTGAATTATCATTCCCATTTTATTTTATTCTTCAGCAATTTTTTTTTTTCATTGCTCTTAACTTAAAACAATTTTGTATATTTTTTGATTCATTTGTATAATTAATAAATAAATATGAATAAGGAAATATAAAATACATCCCACCCTCCTAGTGTGGCATCAAAAGTTTGCTAGAGAGAGAAAAAAAACATAACAATAAAAATAATATTTTACAAAAGTCCTCTATTTCTGTGCTTTGGAAAATCCCCACATTTTCTCTGTTAACAGTCTTTACAATAATTAGACATAAAGTTTGTTTCTTGCTTTGACATCTATTTTCTTATGTAGATAGGAAAAAGTCCTGTTTCTTTGTAAATCTCCTTGGGGATTATTTGTTAGCTAGACAAAGTGTTTTAAAAATTCACAACATCTTTGTTTAAAATCAGTTCATTAAAATCCTTGTTTCTCCAGGACAAGTTATTTTCATTTCTCCTCAAGAAAATATTTCTAAGAATTTTAGTTCTAGCATTACACAAAAAAATTTAATTCTTTTCAGCTTTTACCAACCTGGGATTATTTTTGAGATGGACAATAACAAGTGTTATTTTAAATTTAACTATTTTTAAACAAGAATAATTTTGAATTTTTACTTTTTTTATTTCTTATTATTTATTATATTCAAATCAGCTCTGAATTTATCACCATAATTTGTCAATGTTCACATCACCTTCGATTGACTTCCAGAGATTTTTGTGGTCGACCACGGTTGACATCTTGACTATCCCTGTCACATAGGAAAGATAGAACTAAATGATAAAACTTGATTATCATCAGTGATGATCAATCATTGCTTGCTATCCCCTTTAATGTAATTTATTATTATACTTCAATAATTAGTTGTTATAAACTTTAATGAATTCTTTATATATATGTGTCTTTTACTTATAGAGGTTCCTTGACAACAGATTGAAGGTTTCTGATATAGATAAGCTTGGGTTGATAGCATGTGATTTACATTTGTAAATCATCTAACTGTATGCAAAATCAGATTTATTATTTAAATAATCATGAATAGCAGTGGAGTTTGAAAGCTTTCAAAATGACTATTTAATTATTTTCAAAATAAGTTATATTTTTCTCTTTAATGGGGTTTATTTAAACATTTGTGAATTAAAAAAGCCCAATCTGTTACAGGATAAACTTTTTTTATTTATATTAAAATGTTAGATCAAAGTGAAAGAGGAATCCATCTTTTACTTATAAAACAGATTGGAATTTCCTGCTGTAGGTAAGCTTGGGCTGTTATCATGTGATATATATATATAATCTTGTATAGAATATATTTATTAACACCAAGGTTTTTTTTTTAGATTAAAATTGAAAGAAGAGCTAGAAGATGAGAAAAAACATGAAGAGAAGATACAGAAGAAAGAACAAAGGCAGAAAGCAAAATCAGAGTATCAAAATCAAAAAAGAAAATTAAAGAAAAAAAGACAAGAAAAAATAAAGAAAATGAAGATGGATGAAATCAAGTACAAGCATAATTCTTTAATTTCTCAAAGAAAAAAAGAATCTGTTAATTTATTAAAAGAACTTTTCCAGCACATAAAGGTAAGTGCATCAAGATAATCCTGATTATACAGAATTTATAAAAAAAAAAGTTAAACAAATTTGAATTATTAATTTAAATGCTTTAATCTTTATTATTTTTAGCATTATAACTTTTAAAATAAAATGTTACCAATTAAAAAATAAATTTCAATCATAATCATTGTTACATATACATTGACCTATATTAACTTAAATATTCATAATTATTAATGTCATGTTTTCATCTGGCAGTGTATTGAGTGCACTCTAAATTTTCTTCACTGTGGATAAGGATAAATTTATAAACATCAAATGAAGTAGACCATTCAATTTTTGATCCTTTGTCAGCAGATTGTTATTTATTCATAGTCTGAGGGAAGAATGGTTTACTGTATTAGTTGTATATCATCTATCTCTATTTGTGTATAAGTAGGAAGGCATTTTAATTAGTACAGTAAGAATATAGAGATAATACTTAAATTTTTAAAAAAGACTTTAAATTAACAAACTTCTTACAGTGATTCTTAAAACAAAATATACATATGTATATATACACTTACACAAAAACAGTGTGAAATAATAATTTAATTGATGTGATGCACTATGTCTTCTTCTTTTTCTCGGAATCAGGAATCTCTCAGCCATTATGTCCAGGGAAACCTGTTAGCCACTTTATCTTCCCTTTCTATTTCCCACCCTAAGTTTTTCCCATATTCTTCTCTACCCTGTTCCATCTCATTTTCATAACATTATCTTTATTCACTCTATGGCCTTTATATCTAAGTCCCCATATCTTTTTCCAAACCCAGCATAAAAACCAAGAACCCACTTTCTGTATAATCACTTTGTTTATATTTCCTCTCCCAACTTCATTATTTGTACCCTTTCTGCTTGTAAGCATTTACATTCAATTAACAGATGCCTAATATTTTCTATGCCTTCCTTACATAACTTGCAGACTAAATCACCCACATTTCTCCATTTATTTATGTGTTATGTGTATATTCCCTTATTGCTAATGATCCTGTTTAAGCCTTAAACAGTAAACTACTTTCTTTGTTATTATTGTAAATTAGCTCATACCCAATATTCTATTTATTTCTATATATATTTAAACTCTTTTTACTCTCCATACTAGTTCCCCATATCTCCAGATTCCTATTTTTTATTAATGCATCTATTCTTCTATCTCATTCCTTGCCACTATAACATTTTACAATTCTCCTAACACAATCATCCCATCTTTTGTATAAGTATACTGACATAAAGTCTTTATCCAAATCTTCGCATACCATACTCACCCATATTGTTGCCCATCCTTTACTCATAACCCAGTTAAATACTATTTTGGCTATTCTCTTACCCATAAATTGCAATCTACCTAACATTTTCATTTTACCTTTTGCATCTCTCATATAAAACCTTGACCAGCCCATTTCTTCTTGAATTGTCATTTACAGATCTGCATCTAATGCATGTCTTTGTACTTCTCTTTGTATTTTTTCTAAGTAATCTAACACACGTTTATTAACACATTTTCTGGCATGCAAGTTTAGCTACATTATATTTATTATATGAAAACACTGTTAATTTCTTTATTAGTCCTTTTCTTTTCTTTGCTTCATTTATCAATTTTTTCTTCCATTTGTCCAAGCAATTTCTCTGATTACTTAAGATGATTCCCAAATAGTCATACCTATTCATCACATTTAATTTTATATATATCTCCCAATAAAAATTCTTTCTCTTCTCTTTCCCCAGCATTTATTATCAATATTTTTGATTTGTCTTCACTAAATTTAATCTCCATCTCTTTACCCATCCTTGTGCACATCTTCAGCATAACTTCCATGTCTTTCCTACTTTCTGTGCACATATACATATCATCAGTAAATAAAAGACCTGATAATATATACTCTCCCTTGCCATCTATTAATGGTATCTCTACCCCCCTTTCTAGTCTTTCTGTTGCTCTCTTCATTTCTCTCAAATATAACAAAAACAAAATAGGTATTGTAAAGGCATTGTTGCCTTAGTCCCACCCCACTTTTAATTCTAACTGGTTCTATATTTCCTAATTGATACTTATAGTAATTATTTTTCATACAATCTCTTAATAAAATCCATTAAAACTCCATTCTTACCCATAATCTATTTCTATTTACTCTGTCATATGTCTTCTCTATATCTACAAAAATCATATATAACTGGTTACCTGTATTCCTATTCAGATCTATAAGTTATATGACTATAAACAAACTCCTATATGCCTATCTGATCAAAAACCTTCTTGCATTTCTCCCACTATATTATTTTCTTTCATCCATTTTGCCACCCTTCCAACCACCATATATGCAAAAACTTTATATAACACTGATGTTACTGCTATCGGTCTATAATTGTTTAACTTTCTATGATCCTTAATGTTTCCTTTAAATAATAGCCTTATTTTTTTATTATTCCAGCTATCTGGAAATTTCTTCTGTGCCATCTTATTAAAACATGTCTAGATTTAATTTTGTCCTATTTCCCAAATTCATCACCATCTCTGCTGCCCATCCATCTAAACCTCTTGTCTTTCCACTTTTCAATTTCTTCCCTGACTCATTCAATTCATTTTCTGTAAATCTAATATTTCCATTACTATATGCTTTTATGTTTATTATCACTCTGTCCTTCACATCTAACATCTTTTCTATATCCATTACATACTTATTTAAGATTGTCTCTAATTCTTCTCTAGAGCTACACTCTTTTTTCTCATCATCTAGTAATACTATTTCTCTCTCCCCTACATTCCTTCTTTTAATATATTTCCAAATTTTTTTACTTCCATCTCTTCCATTTTTATTAATATCCTCCAATAATTTACTATTTAATTTCATTCTCTCTATATAATTATCTATTTTAGCCAACTTCATTTTTTAAAAATATTTTTCCCATTTAATATTAACATCTTTTTCACTTTCTTTGTTTTTAATAGCACATTTATATTCTCTGCATGCTTTTCCCTATCTTTTGCACTTTTACTAATTCTCACTTTTTTATTACTTTTATTCTTCTAAATATTTCACCCAAAACCCCTATTTGCCACTTTTTCTACTTCACCAAACCAATCCTCATGTTTATCCTCAATAAACTCTTCCATGATTTCTTCAACTTTTATTTTATATTCTTTTAACTTATTCTTATCATTCATTCTCCATCCACATCTTTCACTAATCTTTCTACTTTTATTATTATTTTCCATCACATTACTAACCATTTCTATTATAAAGAAATTATGATCACTATTACATACTCTAACATGATATATGATATTGTATAGTAATGGCATCTCTCTTCAACTTCAAAAATCACAATGTAAATATGATTAATATCAATAGATACTCAATGGCTGTTAAACTAGATTTTCATAATTAGTTTGCGATTTGTTGGCCTTCTTGTAGATAACACTCATTTTTCACTTTACCTATCAAATAACTAATCTTTTAGTTTATTTAAACTAATAGTTTAAAACTTTCAAATCTATTTATATTTGAACCCAAGGCAGTTTGTCTGATTGTATAAACCTAATGCACAATTCAATAACTGCACAGAGTGGCCCAAAAGTAGGTAAACTCTATTTTTTTAAATATAGTTATAGTTGAATATTACTGTTAGATAAACTGTATAAAATTATATCAATGATTTTTATATTGAGAAAATATGAAAAAACATTAAATATAACCTTAAAGCATTTTCGATACTTAAAATAAAAGAGAACATATGAATTTCTACTTTTAATTACACCAGGGGTCCCCAACCCTATGCCCGTGGTCACCATGGCGCCCACAGAGCATTTTACCTGTGCCCGCCGCTATCCGAACACGATAAAAAATTATTTATCTGATACAAATAAATTTAATTTTTAAATTTTTTATAAATTTTTGTATTATATTGTAATAAAATTGTAGGGCATACTATATACTTTTACAGCGTAAATATATAAACGTTAATTATATGTTAAAATTTTTATTTTTTGAAATAAATATTTTTTTGTACATTATGTGTATTATTAACAATATCCAACTATAAATTTACATTGAAAAAATAAATGGTGCCCATCGCCTGGCCGGTATTATAGAATGTGCTCTTAAGTATAAAAAGGTTGGGGACCCCTGAATTACACATATTCCAGAACATATTTAACTAAACATTATTAGATTTTCTGTTCATTTATTAACAAATCAGATATTTTTTTGTTTTCTGTTTCCTATCATGCTTGTTGCAAATCAACTGCATCTTTTAATGTTTTTTTTTTTAAATGTATTTTAATGAAATAATAATTACATTAATATAACAGATGTTTAAATTACTTCATTTTTCACTCATTCTAATAATCCAATCTTCAATAGAAATGCAGTCCTTTCAGTAAAAGTGCTTATTATCATTAATTTTTTAAAAGGTATCAACAGTAAAATGTTTTTAAAACAGGCAAAACTCACTATATATATTGCCACACACAACAAGCTAGAGCAATCAATGGATGCCAGAAGGCTTGTGCATAAAATCCCCATCTAGTGCCTACTCATCCAATATCCCCAGACTAGTTTCTGGCTTATGGCCTTCATCAGTGAGAAACTAGTCTGGGGATATTGGATGAGTAGGCACTAGATGGGGATTTTATGCACAAGCCTTCTGGCATCCATTGATTACTCTAGCTTGCTGTGTGTGGCAATATATATAGTGAGTTTTGCCTGTTTTAATAACAATTATACACAAGCATAAGAGGTGGTGGTCATGTGATGTTTATTGAGTAAAATGTTTTGTTATAAAGATCAAAATTTATGAGAAAATTCTGTCTTTTATGTTTCTTTTCTCTATAAAAAGAAATCCATAAAAGTAAGAACCAGAGACTTCAGGACCCCTCATTTGGATCACAGTAAAAATGATTCACTTGATTCAGAAAGTTTTAGACATTTCCCATATTAGCTTGCTGGAAAAATAGTTTTTCATTAACAAGTTAATAAAGTGTAAACTTACTTTTGGACCACTCTGTGTATTTTATAAATTAGTTGAAGAAGTCTTTCATCTTGTAGTTGAAGATTAGTAAAAATGATTACTAAGCTGGATTCCAGACATTTAGAGCACATTGATTTACTTTATGGCTTCTCTAGTTGAACATGGATGTCCGTATTATCTATTGATATGAATTGGAAAAGTCAGTAATGCTTAAAAGTTTTTATCATTCTTTATCAAATGAATTACATAAGTAATAAAAGATTTGACTAAGTCCAAGTGTACAAAAAAAAAAAAGAAATTATAGTATCATCTAAAAAGTTAAAATTCTTATTGATTTGTTAATATTTTCTTATATCTTCATCATTGACACTATAAAGCAAGTCTTATACATAGTAAGTGATAATCTTTTTTTTAAAAAAAAATAAAAAAAAAACATTTATTTCTTATTTCATTCCATAGATTGTGCTTTATTACTAATATATAAGCTATATTTTAATTCAAATAGGAGCAGTTATCCATAGAGAAGAGAAATATATATTTTATGTTAACCAATAGATAAAGTCAAAAAATTAAAAAAGCAATTATTAAAGACAATTTCCATTTTACTTTATTTTTTAACATGTATGTTATAGCATTCTTTTGAAATTAAATGTGAATTTTATGTGAGGATTATTTTTATTATAACTTTATTAAATTAATTTTATTCTTTTCTTTGTTGTTACACTTATATTGTGAAACATTTTGATAATATTGGAAAGTTATTTTTAGTCTGTATTAATAATAAATCATTTTTAGCTTACACAATATGAGATAAAACAAGGAGATCTCTACTCTAATGCCATCTGTAGCAAGTTTGAGTAATCATTGATTATTCAATCTTACTATAGATAGCAAAAAAAAATAGAGATTTATTATCTTATATATAAAATCCCTATTTTCTCTTGTCTGATTGCTGAGTATATGAATGTTTCTTCATGGTCATGTGTCAAATTCACAACCTGTCACATGTCAAATTCAGAACCATTCTGTCATTAATAAATTGTAAAAGCTGTCCATAACTGTTACATATCAAATATAACAGGTATATATTTAAAATACTTTAAATTTTAATTTAGCTTTATTAATACCTTGCCAGGGTTCATTTCTGAACTATATCTAATAGGCCTATCTTTTTTTTTAATTTACATTGAATCTTTAAAAAAAAATTATTAAAACAACCAATTCAAAAAAACTATTACCACAGCCATATTAATAAAAATTCTTATGTTTGTTCATAATGCTGTCATTCCGCCATTAATAACTGTATTTTCTTTGCAAAGCAGTTGTCTGTAGTTATTAAATCTTTTGTTTAATTTACATTAAATCTTAAATAAAATTTGTTAAAGCTATCAATTAAAAAAAAAAGATGGCCTTTCAAAGGTCAAGTGCATCTGGTTGAAATATAAATTCTCAAATTTTAAAAAAGCTTAGAACCAGAGATTTTGGATTAATGCTAATACTTATTATTATAGATTATTTCAAAGACTTTTTAAGGAAGTGCTTTATTAACTGCTTTTATTGACGATGAATTAAGAAGAGTATTCATTGAAGAGCCATTATGAAAACAGGATGTTGAAGTTTTTGAAAAAATAAAATTTACTATGAAAATTAAAAGACGGCATTGCAAAATATTAAATAAATAGAGTAAAGGGATGATAACATGTGACTTACTTAAGCATATTTGTGTTTTATAATTAGTTTGTATAGTTATTGCAAAACTCATCTTCAATCTTTTATTTATCTCCCCTCCCCCTGGAATTAGATTGCTGTACTTGTTTCTTAGTGATTGCTAACAATAATGATGATATTTTAAGAATGAGGAAAACAAATATTGTTTTCCTGAAGGTTTGTGATGATGATGTTTTACTTGTATTTTTATTTGACTATTTCCATTATCTAATATGAGCATTGAATGTCTTTAGAAAAATTTAACTTTATTTAAATATTCCAAATACATTCAACTGTTAGTAATAGCATATCAAACAGGTTAGTATATATACAACATTTATAGATGTATTAATCTCCCATCTTCTTCAGGTGGTGCTGGCCTGACCGATGTCAGTACTAGCATGGGATTTGAACCTGGACCGTTAGATTCTTGAGTATTGAATTTTAAGGTAATGCTCTAACCAATTGAGCCATCCTGCCAAAGGTAACAGTTAATAGAAGTCTCATATACTTATCTATGATGTTCCTCCTGATTTCTCCACTTTTTTCTAAAAGCAAAATTGGTGAGACCACTCGTCCCATTGAAAAGCACTTGCAAGAACACAAACTGATGATTAGAAGAGAGAAAACATTAATCTAAGGTAGCAGAGTTTGTATGTGCCAATGAACATATGTTCAATTGGGAAAGCACAAAAATATTGAATAGAGAAGAAAAGGTACAAAGAAGAAAATTTTAAAAAGCTGCTCACATGACAATGGCAAAAAATCCCCTAAGCCAACATAATATGACTATACGTAATGCTTGGAAACCACTAATCAACTTTGCTTTTAGGAAAAAGTGGAGAAATCAGGAAGAACCTCATAGATAAGTATGTGAGATTTCTACTAACTGTTGCCTTTGGCAGGATGGCTCAGTTGATTAGAGCTTTACCTTAAAATTCAATACCCAAGAATCTAAGGATCCAGATTCAAATCCTGTGCTAGTACTGTCATTGTTCAGGGCAGCAACACCTGAAGAAGAGGGGATAATAATACCTCTCGAAACATTGTACATATACTAACCTGTTTGATGTGCTATTACTAACAGTTGAATGTATTTAGAATATTTAAATAAAGTTGAATTTTTCTAAAGACATTCAATACTCATATTAGATGATGGAAATAGTCCAATATAAAAATATAAGGAAAACTAATATTTGTTTTTTTATGTTTGGATTAAATTTATTTTCAAATCTGCTTATATAGTGATTAGCTATGAAATGTTTGAAAACCTTATGCAAAAAAATCATATCTATCTACTTTATTTTATATGTGTTCTCCAAATTAAAAATTGTTAAAATTAAAATATAATAATTGCATTTAAATGTAAAAAAAAAAAAAAAAAGTTTATTTTAAACATTTTCTTAGATATTCAATTAAATATTATTGTATATGTATGTTCAGTTTTTGTTGAAAAGATTATAGGAAATTTATGCTGCGAATGGTGGATATTATTAATTATATATTTATTATTTCTTTCCTTCATTATAAAAAATGTATTAAATATAAAATTAATGAGTTAAAAGATATTTCAGAATAGGGGCATAATATTCTCTGATATAAAATACAATGGTTGAATGAATACCTGATATTAAATATAAAATGGATGATAGAGAACATAAATATATCTTGACTATCTTGTGTTATTATTAAAAGAAGATATATTAAAGTTTGTCATTCAGTTCTTGTTATGAATATCTTATTTGTGTTAATTTTATATATACTCTGCTAAATTAAATAAGATTGATGAAGATGTAGATAAAGGAATAAGTGGGGATTTCCATGTAATAACCAGAGAAATACATCCAGCAATGCTACTAGATAACCACTATTTAAAATTGATAGTCCAAAGCTGAACACTTCAATAGCCAACGATATCTTTTTATCTGAATTTATTTTTATTTTTTTGTTGTTGTTGTTTTTTACCAAAAGAAATTGCATTTGAAATAAAATGTATGAGTTTTTTAAAAGAAAATTATATATGAGACAAAAGAGATTATAAAGTGGAAAATGTCCATTTAAACTATATCTCTGATCTTAAATGTTTATAATAATTATTAATAGTTTAACCAAATTTACTACTTCTAATATATAATGATTATGAGGTAGTTTTGAGTTGTTTCAAATTCATTAAAATCATAACAATGTAAACAATATGTGAGACTCAAGTTTATACTTTTTTAAAAAAATAACATCCTGTTTATTTTATTGATTTAGCACTGCATTAGTTTTTAGGCATTAATTTTTGTAAATAATTATAATTTATCAAAATAAAAATATATAAGTTAATTTTTATTAATAGTTACATTTTATCAAAATTAAGATTTTTGGTTAATTTTTTTATTCATTTTAAATAATTTAAATCTTGTCTCCATTTCATACACAAATATGACATTTTTTGATGAACTGACTTCCATAGATAGTCTTAATGAGAAATCCCTCCTTCATCCTCATTGTTTGTCATTCTCCATCTCTTATCTCACTGTGCATACATTTGTATTTTTATACAGAAATTGTTTACATAGATTTAGGAATAGATCAGATGTGTGCATGGATATTCTTAATTGAGGGAGTTGCTCATAAGTTTTTGGCATGATCTTAAGTGATAAAACTGAGCACAACTGATCCATTTATTTATTTTTAATTAACTCATTTAGAATCAGTTTGAAACTCCCAATCTTTTGTACATTCTTACAACCAAGTTAGATTTCTCAAAGCAAGCAACAATCTATTCATTTAATTCTGATAATAAACGAGACTTTATATGCTTTAAAATAATTAGCCTATATTATGAACAAAAGAATTTTTTTTCCAATAATGCTTGAACTCCAAGAATGTCTATATCTTATTTTTGCAATTCCTTTTTAAAATGGCAATCCTTGAAAAATCATAAAAAGTGAAAAGGAAAAATAATGATTATAATTTTAAAGAAGAATAATAGTTAATGTTTTTGAGAAAATCATCTGGGATGATGTAGAACCCGCTGTTCACTGATGATGATAAATGATGGTGTGATTTTAAACTATTGGCATGATAAAAAAAAAAAAACCTGCACTAAAACGTAAAAAATTAAATTAATACTTAGAAACTGATTCCTGAAAGTCATAGCTCATTAAACTTGACTACCTTGTAATTAATTTGAACATTTATCAACTTCTGTTACAGCTCCTTTCAATGTGCTTCAAAAATATTCTATTTTGATAATAACTTCTATTTCTCTTTTCAGTAATATCATCAGTGATTATTTTTTTACTCATTTTTTTTATTTACTCATTTATTTATCTTTTCTCTTTTCTTTAAAATATTCCAGACCATTATGCCAACTTTTTCCATTGATTTAAAAAGTAAACTAAAGATTATCACATCTTGCAAAGGTTGCATCACATCACTCTATTTTTATTTTTAACAGTCAGCCACATTAACTCTGCAACTTTCTCAGGTTCCCTGGGACTACCCTCTTTATTCATCAATATCGAGTTGCTAGAAACTGTTTGCTTGAAAAGAAGATCTAAGCATTCAGATTAATTCTCTCTGAAAAATGTAGGATTCCATTTTTGATTTGAATGTCAAGTCATGACAAATGAATACATTAATCACTACATTATGAGGATTCTTATCCATTAGTTCTGCTAAAACTTTTCAAACTTTCTTTTTAATAGTTTCTGCACCATTTAAACTCATAACAAACTTTAGAAAATAGTTTCATGCTTCTAATTCTTTTTACTCCTATTTAGTTTTTGCAGCTCACAAAACTTTTTTTTAAAATTAACTTTTAGTAAAAGTAAACCATTGAGATCTTAATCTTGGAAACAAATTAAAGGATATTCCATAATAATTAATGTTCTTTGTGAATAAAACTATTCATAAGAAGCTTTTGACAAACAAAACTACTGGAGAACAATCAACAAGCAGTTATCATTCATATTGAAGCATTAATTTCTCATTTTCTTAAAATAAATACAGCCAATTGATGAATGATTTTGCATCCATTTATTGAATACAAATAATTTTTATTATTATATGCCTTAGGGTTTCTGAGAGCAGTTTACTTCACTCTACCCCAAAGCCATTCACTGCAAGCTTGAATAAGTAATAATCATTAGATAGAGCTATGCAATGTAATATTTGAAATACAGGCACTCTTTATATACCTGGAGCCTAATTGTAAATATAGAGGATTTGAACTCAGACTTTCAAGCACCTTTCAACTCTTCACACTATCTCACATCACTGATACACATTATCACACACATGTAGAAAAGATCAAAAATCACCAATATATGTATTTTGTGCTGAACCAGCACTCATCAGTTGATCCAGATTATCATCTCTCACACATATATATATAACCAGTGCTCAATTCATATTAAGATAGCAAATCCCCACCCTTTAATAGACAGGCCTCAATCTACTCCAACTCTTCAGCCATCCATACCATTGAAAATCTGATTATGGAAAACCCAAATCCCATGCTGATGCCAATATTGTTGTAGAGTTGGAGTAGATTGAAGCCTGTCCATTAGAGTGTGAGGATTTGCTATCTTAATATAAACTGAGCACTGGTTATATGTGTATGAGACATGATAATCTGGACCAACTGATGAGTGCCGGTTCAGCAGAAAATACACACATTGGTGATTATTGATATTTTCTACATGTGTGTGATCATATGTATCATTGATATGAGATAGTGTGGATAGTTTAAAGGTGTTTGAAAGTCTGAGTTCAAATCCCCTATACAGTTTGTAATGTCTATATTCCCAGAACATTTTCTGACTTTTGCTTTTATCAATGAGGACTGAGAATTTAAAACTGAAACTTAATTCTTCTAGCAGTCATCTTTAAGCTCCTTTAAACTATCCAGTTAATAGTCTGAAATTCAAAACTAAAAAAATCTTAAAATTTTGAATTCAAGTAGACTTAATTCTATTTTTTGTCTAGATAAATTAATACAAATAAAACATCATGATTTTCCTGGCTTACTCTTTTGCTTCAAAAGCACTTCTCTTTATTTTGCTCAGATTTATATAATTATGCAAACGAATTGTCTTGGATTCAAAAACTCAA
Source organism: Epiperipatus broadwayi (assembly GCA_028023455.1). Lineage (NCBI taxonomy): Eukaryota > Metazoa > Onychophora > Udeonychophora > Euonychophora > Peripatidae > Epiperipatus > Epiperipatus broadwayi. The sequence goes on along the minus strand of JAQFVV010012395.1, from coordinate 5,611,727 downwards.
GACTTTATATATATATAGTTTCAGGCTATTACATTGAATAGTATAAAAGGTGATTGCTTAATGAATAAGAGTAATACATCCAGTTTTGAATCCTAAATTTTTACTGATGAAGACAAAAAATCAGAAATCCATCTAGGGATATTACATAGCACCACCATCTAGTTTTTATTGATTACTCAAACTTACAAAGTAGATAGATCCGGAATAAAGTTAAGATAATTGCTGTTGCAAGTATATGAATCAATTGAAAAGGTCATGTGATATTTTGTTGATAAGGAGTTTATGGTTAATATTTAGTACATTTTAGTTGTCATGTTTGTGATCTAGTGTTTGAATTCTGATTGGATGAATTTTGAAATTTCAGGGCAAAAATAAGATTAAAAATTTTAAATAGATAACCCATAGCTACCTTAGCAATCCAGCAGTAGTCAATAAATGGGTATCTAGTTATTTTCAGTTAGATATTATTGTTTATAATTAATATGGATTGAAAGTTAATGCTATGATTATAAAAATAAAAAATACAATGTAATGCCACTCTTCCCTACTGGTGAGAAAGATGGTTGTAGTCCTATAAGCACTGCTTGTGGTTAGCTTTTATTTTATTAAGTCATTTCAATTTTTATTCAAATTGTAATGTACATGATAGAAATATATTTACTGAAGGCTGTTGTGATATATAGAAAAGTGTATGTTTAATCGTTTATAAGCTAAATTTTTATTTATTTATTTTTTATTAAATTAGCAAAATGTTTTGACTGACCTCAGTAATCTTCATCAGGTTTTTGAAATTAAACTATTTTTTAGGGGGGTAATGTTAGTATTTGTAAATTATTGAAAGTATGTTTAGAATCATGAGAATTTTTTTTATAAACTTACAATATATACTTAATTGTTAATCGAACCAAATTAGAAGAATTATTATAGTAACATTTTCAGACTTCATTGTTCTGTGAATAGATTTTTCTAACAACTGTATATGTTTAGGATTACAGATTATGATTATATCCTTGATTGTATTTTAGCCATTTTTTTTTTTCCATTTCAGACTGAAAAACAGGAAACTTTACAACGGCTCAAAGAAGAGAAGAAATTGAAGAAGGAAAAGAGAGAGAAAGAAAAATTAGCGGAAAAAGTCAAACTTGAGTATGAACTAAAAGAGAAAGAAATGAGAAAAAGGTTAATTAAAAAATGGCATTTGATGGTTTCAAAGCAACAAGAAGAGGAGAGAGAGAAACTTAGAGAGAAGGTTTCTGGTAAAGTACGGTTAAAAAGCGTTCTTGTAGTGAAGTAATTTCTGTGATGGGCATTTATTTATGTTCTTTCCTTTTTGTATTTTTTTTTTTACTAAAAAATATACATTTGGTTTTTTTGCTAGATTATTTTAAAAAATAAAAATTTATACTTTAAATTAATAAAAGTTCATTTTTCATTCATAGTTATTATTAAATATTTATTTACATCTAGGTTAAATTGCAGGGTTTTTTAATCAAAATTAAAATATTTTAGTAAACATCAGCAGTACAGTAATTGTGCTAAGAGATCTTCAACTTCTTAGAAGTACACAACTTGCATTAATTTATATATTTTATAGAATATACTGGTAGTCTTCTGGATCTTGGGAAGTGAATGTGATTTAAACATATAGTCATAATAATTAATTTAAAGTTTTCATTTAATAATGACGTATTATAAATAGTAAAAATTTTGCATCATCAACAAAAATAAGATTTTAAGTAATTTAAAGTGATTAATTAAATCTTCACACTCTCATTTTCCAAATGCTTCAGATTTGCCTATACGTATAGTTTGGGTGAAAAGGATAGAGTGGATCCGTTCTATCTTTTAAAAGACTTTATCTTGTGTTTGGAAAGAGAGTATTCATTATAATTAGCGTTCGATCTGTAAAACGCATGTGCAGTGGAGTAAGCTACAATTATTATTATAATATGAATGCTATAAGTTACATACCAATTACTGTTTCATTTTGTGAAAGTTCCAGAATCTTCTTAGTAATTCTGTTGTTGCATTTGTTTTGTTTAAACTATGGGGATTTTGTTTAGAATTAATTTTTAGGTATTGTTGAAAATCTTACACATATTATTTCATATATAGTTGACTTCTTATTGTATTTGATAATCAGAGTAAGCTTTCTAGTATAGTTGCTATGTTCAAAAATTTTACTTTGGTCCAACCGCTGTATTAACTGTAGATTCTCTCAAGCAAGGTAGAGGTTAGTGGTTTCTTTAAAATGGAATATGATATCTCTTTAAGACATTATTGAAATAAAATCCTTGATTAACCAACTACTAGTACCTCTGAAAATATGAATTTTTGCTATAAAAATTCCAGATGGATTGATTTGAATTATAAATCACAAGATGATAGCCATTGACAAACCTTATTAATAGACCAATTATGAATCATAGCTTTCCCTGTGGCTGTTATCTGTTTTATAGTAAGAACAAATCAAAAGGAAAACAATAGTAATATTTTTTTATAAAACAACAGCTGTCCCCTCTAGTGCCATTTATTAAATGATAGTGCATTTAAATCCCCCAATTGATTTCTGGCCTTTGCCATTGAGACTTGGAATTCAGAGCTACATGGAAGAATTTAATAACTGCAGTACTTACAATTTCAATAATAAAGGCAAAAGCAGAAACTGATTTAGAAATGAGGCTTTAGATGCACTACCATCTGATAATCAATGACTACTCAAATTTACAATAAATGGCACTAAAGAACTTCTCTTTGTGTTATCACATATTTTATAACATAAGAATGAAATGATTTGTTACCAGTAATATTTTTTTATAAATAAGTGTGAGGGAGGGGTTCAGATAACACAATTTTTTAAATCTTATTTACATTTATATATTACAAAATTTTTATTTTAATTTCACCATTTTTTAACTAGAACATAATATATATCTTTGATCCCCCATCCCGCTTGTTTCTTTTTATGAAATTAGTTGCAAAACAACTGCATGTCATAAAGTGGTAACATGATTTTTAACATTCGTTTCTTTCAATAAATTTGGAATTAAAATACTGCACTTGAAAGTTGAAAGTTTTGATATAAGAATTAAGACCATTTTAATTTTTTGATTTTATAAGCTGGCAACCCCTATCTTTGCTCATCCCCCTTTAATGTAAAGACTGATTTACTAGTTATTAACAGATATCTATATCTGACTATTTCAACCAACTTTAGGTTAGTAAGCCTTTATTTGGATTGATAAGAATGTTCAATATTGCATTCATTTAGTAAACCAATTTACTGTTATTGTTTTCTAAATAGAGTAATTAACAAAAGCATTAAAAATTTCTACTATTAGCTTATAATACATTTTATTAAATGTATTGTTTGTGATTCTAAACATAAGCTTAAAACCTCAGAGGTAATACCATCAGTCTGATAAAGATCAATTAATCAAAAATTATTCATGAGATTTTTACTTCATTTTGAATCTTGTCTCCAGTTTTTAAATCAATTCATATATTATTAGTAATGAGTAAAGAAAAAGATCACTATTGTTTATGCAATTTATTCGCTTCTAAAATTTCATGCACAAAATTTATATTTGTGTAAAATATAAATCACATTCACATGTTGACATAGTAGTAATTCCTGTTTGGAAACCATTGTTACAGAAAGAGGGGATTAGATTTTTAAAAAAATTATAAGTGATATTTTTTAATTTGTAAATTGTTACATATACAAACCATTATTTTTTTCCCATTTTATAAAATAAAAAGATATCTTAAATAACTTTTGCCAATATTCAATTAAAGACAGTATGGATAATAAAAAAAATTATTTTAGGAATAATTTGTGACAGAAATCAAGCAATAATTTCTTTGGTATATATTAGTCTTGTTTTCAGATAAAAGGTTATTCCTAAGCAGTTTATTTATTCTTACTCAGAGGCAACTCTCCACACTGTATGCCACTCTGTTCAAGTCAGAGTAATCAGTGGATGCAGAAAGGTTTGTGCATAAAATCCCCATCTAGTACATACTAATCCAAGATCCTCAGACTAGTTTCTAACCTGTGGCTTTCATCAGTGAGGAGCCTTGGATCTGAGATCACTGCACCTAGATCTTAGGATCTAATGCAACCTTCCAGCAGTCATCTTTTACATTATTAGCTAACTATAGAAAATGGTGATCATGTGATGTTTACTCTTATTTATAACTGCATATTAAGTGAAAAAGGTTAGGCAAGACATTAGGGTTTTTGTTTTTTTTTTGTAAAAAAAAAAGTTATGAAATGGATTGTATATGTAGCTACTAAATCACATTGATATTATTACACATTTGCCAAGGATAACAATCATATAGACAACTTATATTTTATCACTATAATTCATAGATGTTCTAATAATATGCATATATAATTATGCAAAGTGGTAAATAGATTCAAAACTTTAGAATGTTAGAATTTTTAAGCTACTAGACGGAAACATTTTAAATTAGTACCTCTTAAAAAAAATTGACTGCGAAAGCCGTTATATTTTCATCTAGTGTAAATACATAATACTTGAATATTTTTAAAAATCCAATGATAGATGTCATCATTGTCTAATTTAAGGAAATCATTTATGATGATTATTGGTGCATGATATCAATAATCACAATACCATTTAAATAAGATGTAAATAAATTTTTACTTTATTTTATAATAATTTTACTTTCTCATAGAACAGATATAATTACAAATTTTTCTAAAATTATATTTAAGTTGCAAAGGAGAACAGTAAAATTAGTGGTACAACAGCTTACTGGCAAACAAAATTTCCTGATTGCTTCTGTTATTATGGTATTGAAAACTAAAGCAAAAGTATTTTAACTATTGGATAGTATGACAAAATCTCAAGAGTCATAATTAGGCATATATGAAATGGAAAATTCTTTAAAAACCTATATCTATATACATTGTTTATACCCAAAATGCACATGTGTGATATCACATATCCATAATTGAATCTAGTAATAATTATAACCATAATTGCAATATACACATCATTCATAAATCAATTGTGCTGAAGTCAACTTCTAATCCCAGTATTAATACTAACTTTACGTTTGTAATTTTCTATAATAAAGCTTTAAAATTTTATTTCTAAAATGCAAGGCTTTCTGCATGTCTTAGGAAAGACATCACAATAAAACAAATTGTGACTGAATAGGAATTTTAGACATTTATTGCTTTATGCTGATTTGCATTGAGTAAAAATTTTCACAAAGCGAACTATAAATTCAAAAGTTAGATATATTACTCTATCCTTACTATTATGCCATAACATATTAAACATATTCAATTGACCAATCCAGATTAATTTGAAATCTTTATCTCCAGTTAAGGATATCTAAGTACCTGTCAACCACTAATTGGATGGTTGTTTGGATTGGCTATGGGCTATCTAGCCAAAAATCCTCTTATTCTCTGAAAAAAAAGTCATTTATCTGGATTTGAATCCAATTCATGACAATGGTAGGTAGATGTGTTACTCCACAAGGATCTTTAATGTGAAATGTGGTTTATAAAAATTAATTTTTTTCCTCTTGCACATTTTTTTTTTTTTCAATTTTAAAATTTGCAACAAGATTGGCTTTTCCCAGTGAAAAATAAATCTAACTCTTTATAAAAAATAAATTCTTCAAAAATATGATTTTTTTTATTCATTTTGGTTTTTAACTCTCATTGATTCAAATCATTAAAAGTAAGAAATTTAATTGTATATTTGTAAGAATCAATGTTATGATACATGATTTTCACTTGTGAAATTTGTATCTTATTCATATGGTCAAAAGATATAATAATTGAAATTTCAGCCTTTTTTTAAATTATTAATCATACACAGGATAATTCATCAAGAATCATTTTCAATTACCATAGCTATAGAAATATCTGGCAATTATCTATATTTAAATTAAACATGCATTCATAGACAACAGCACATTGTATGGCAGAATATATATTATACATATAATAATTATTAGATCAAAAACAAGTTCATGAAATCATGTGATACTTAATATCTAATTTTGTGCTTAATAATGGACTTCATCTTATAATGGTTTATCTATTAGTTTGTCATATCCATGAAAGATAACATTCAAATCCATATAGTTGAAAGTTTTTTTTTTTCTTATAGACATGATCATCTATTAATAGTCAATAAATGGGTATTAAGATATTCTTCATGATTTTTAATAATAATTGTTGATAGTTTTATGACAAAAATTAACTTTGGGATCAATATTTGAGAAGTATTACATAACTGCTCCGTCTTATATTGTTTTGTTGCTTGCTCACCCCAGATTATTTTGCTATCGACACTCTTTAACTATGAGTGTCTATATCATTTACCAAACAATAACTGAATTAATTAATTGGTGTGATAATGGGACAATTACGGGGGGGGGGGGCAACTCTAAATTCGCTTATAAAAGCTATAAATAATGTTTGATTTAGAGTGCTTATATCTCGAGTACTGTTTTCGTTCTCCAATGTAATTCTGCTTTTTCTAAAGGTAATTTTTGAATGATTTCCTCAATCCTGCCATTATATCTAATAAGAAGTATTAGATAATGTAATAGCAAAGTTTAATTCTTTTTTCAAAACAAGTTCTAACGTTTCTTAGATATTTAGGACTAAGATTTTTAACAGTTATAATTACGCGAAGTTATTTAGTAAAGTATGAGGTTTATCATGCCTATATAGCTTTGTCAATTTCTTTTGACACCCCCCCCCACATAATTTAGAAAGATTTTCTTACTAATAGAAAAACTTTTGTGACATTTTCATCAATAAGTTTATTTTTTAGCAATCATTTCACATTATTAATGAAACACAAAGTTTGGTACTTGAAAAACTTTTATGCATTTATTTGTTTTCATGACACAATCTCATTTGCTTTCTGAATAATTTTCTCAGGTCTTTGGAGGCAAAATGGGGGTTTTAGTTGCAAGCTTTTACAGACAACTCTTAAGAGAGTTAATTGATTTGCTATTTTGACCACTTTTATACCAAGTACTTAATATTTGTCTAAAGTTTTTGGTGATGACATTTGTAATTATGTATTGGACTACTTCCATCATCTAACTTAATTATTAAATAATTTTTAGAGAAATTTCAAACTTTATTTTCAACTTTTTGAATATATTCAATTCTTAATTTAAACACAGATTAGTATAAAACACAAAGTTTCAAGTGGTATTTTTCTCCTTTCTTTTTCAGGTTTTGCTAGCCTGATTGGTGACAGTATTAGAATGGTAATTGAACTTGTAATCTTTAGATTTATGATTATTAAATTTAAATAACATTCTTACTAACTAGGATAATTTGTAAAAAAAATAAGGTATTTACCTATGAGGGTCCTGTTTCTCCATTTTTTTAATTTTTTTTTGAGGCCAAGATTAATGAATTTTTTAAACATTATGGATTATCACATTAGTTTGATTTGTAGGGTTATTTGGCATTGTCATGTGAGCAGCTTTAAATTTTTTCCATTTTACTTTTTCCTCTCTGTCTAATGTTCTTGTTTTTTCCTAACTAAACATATATAGTCAACTACTTTAAGCACATATGTTTTTTTTCCTCTCTAATCATTAATTTTTGTTCTTTTAATCATTTTTTGGTGGGTTTTTCAGCATTTTAAGTTTCCTTTCACATTCACATGGTATTTCATACTTCTACAAAACCCAACCTTGAAATGTTGAAAAACAAGAACTGTATCTATGAAATACTATGTGACAGGATAGACATCAATGAAACTAGATGTCTTGTCAAAAAAGAATTGAAAGAGCACAAAGTAATGATTAGAGAGAGAAAAAAAAAAAAACAAGTCTAAAGTAATAGACCAATGAACATACATTCGAGGGGGTTCATAACTCGATCTAGTGATAATTCTTTTTGGGAAATCATTCATTAATCTTAGTCTTAAATAAAAAATAGAGAGATTAGCAAAATCCTCATAGATAAATATATAAACTTTCTATTCACTATTGACTTTGATAGAATAGCCTAATAGGTTAGTATTATTATTTATAATTAAATGTATTTTAAAATTTTGAAATACTGCAGTTTGAATTTTTCTAAAAACAATTAACTAAATGATGGAAATAGTTCAAAATATAATTACAAAGAAAATGTCGCCATCACAAACTTTCAAATAAGCTGAATTTTTTTAATACATTTTTTTATTTTAAGTTTTCAGAAGAGAGGACACAGGCAGGTGCTTATTGTGCCTAATCTATAATCCAAACTGGTTTCATCATTTCCCTGGTCGCAACAGAGATGTTGAGTTAGTTAAAACACTCATTTATAAATAATGAACCTAATAACTTTAAAAAACAAAACAAAATATTTTTATACAAATTTAAATGATTCAATTTAATAAAAATATTTTTTTCAAATGTTTATTATACTTACACATACAATTTTTGTAGTTTAGACCACACCCATCAATTATAAAAGCTATTTTATTCTGAGGCATTGTTAAGAATTCTGAAAACTAAGCATTTTATTAATAATAAATATTAAAATAAAAAAATTAGTCTTGCGTTGTTAGCCGAGAGGTATCGCAACCGCCATGCAAGCAAGTAGTTGGTTGCAGACGGGTGTGGGTTCGCGTCCCGGCAGATGCTATGACATATGAAAAAAAAATTAAGAGAAAAAAAAAAAAACATTGTTAGTATACTGTTTCCTTTCATCAAAAAAAAAAAAGATAAATAAAAAATCTTTTTAAATTATTTTTTATATTAAAACATATATATATTAATCATTATAAAGAGTTGAATCTAGATCACTGCTGTCTAATATTCAATATTACTCAGTTACATTTAATGGTAGAGGTCACTGCCAAACAAATTTATTCTTTATAGGAAAAAACTAATGATATATAAATCCTGTTCGATTGTGATGATAGAATCCATCTAACTCCTGTTTCATGAACATTTCCAAATATTGCACTATTTTTCAATGAATTAGATCGTCTTTTGAGATGACTAAAACAGAGCTCAAACATCAAATAGTCTCCAAACAATTGATTATTTTAAAAAATATATGTTTAATGCTTAATGATCGAAATTTAATTCATCTTTAAATTAGAAATGTGTGTCTGTGTATTAAAAAAGAAAAAACAAGCAAATTATAGATTTTTACTGTATTATTTGTATTATTATTTATAAATTTGACAACTTAAGTTTTATTATAGATTTATTGCTCTCATTAGATATCCAAATCTCAGATCACAATAAGCATTGACAAAATATATTTATTAAAGTCTTGTTTTTCAAACATGTAATCATATTTCCTTGTAATCTTTTTTTTTTTTTAATAGTATTCTATTCAAGTTTAATCATATGATTAATTTCATCCATTTTGCTTCCACAAGTTTTAATGACCAATGTAATTTATAATTGTTAACTTCTTCCAATTCACGATTATCAATTTTTATTTTGGCCTTTTTTGAAAAGGTATTGAATACTATTTATTTTAAATTTACCTTTATTCATTTTTTGCAGTTATCTAATAGCTTTTTGTAGCATTTCTTGAAACTCTGAAGCCATATTTTCAAAAACTATCACTTCAACTACAGATTTAGATGGCTAGCAATTTCAATTTATTTTTATTCTTTTAGTTTGCCATATTAATACTTAAAGTACTTCCTCTAAAACTGCTGCAAGACATTTTGGAAAGATGAAATCACCATGTTATATTTTCTTAATGGATATTTTTATCTTAGTGTTGCCAATCTAATCATTGCCATTATACTTTGATAAATATTTCTCAAAAGTTGACACTACTCTAGGTTTGTCTTGATGTTCCAAAATTTGTCATTGCAAAAATATTGTAGAATCAAATGCCTTTTCATAATTTACAAATTCAGTACAAAATTTATATATAATATAAAAAATTTAAAAAAATAATGCATTAATTTTAGTTATGTTATTTTGCAAATTCAGAATATTGAAGATATTGTTTCAATTTCCCCATTATCATACACAGAAGAATGTGTATATTTTGGGGTATTTTCCTTCTTTTTTTGATAGAAGAATCAAATCTTCATACAGTTGAGATAATTAAATATAAAACTGTTGATATACTTTCAGACTTGAGAATCTGGTTGGCACTATTATTTGGTGTCCATTAATTATTCACTCTAGAATAGAGTAATATAGAATGGATTACCACTACACTACAAACCTAAGGAGTATCTGATAGGAAATTGGCCATTTTAATAAGCTATTAGAAGAAATCTCAAATCTGTGCTTAAAAGTTCATATTACTGTTTCCCAATTAGCTGGATCATCAGTGCATAAATTTGTTAAAATAATATTTCGAAATTACCCTTCTCATGATTTTGGTTAGTTTGAGTCTCAAACAAGGTTGTCCAAGCATAAATCATGGAAGTATGTCAAAAATCAATGTTTACTACGAGGGATAAACAAAATCACAATGGGACAAATCATTGTAGAAGTCACCAAATATTTGAACATTCCTATATTTACCAAAATAGTCGATCATGAATTTCACAAGTGGAACAGTTAATTTGAATTCTATAATGTATTGATCACATGAAGATAATAATCAGACAATGAATGACAGCTCATAGATGAAATTTACAATTTACTACAATTCCTGAAATGTTACCTGCTAATGACCAAACTAGCTCATCAAACTTCCAATTGTGGAATTGATACTTTGGGAAATCATATCACCATATTTTTATAATCCATTCATAAATACAGACTATGTGGAATATTTTAAGAAGTGAATTCATCACACAGTGTAAACATTATTTTAAATCAATATATCAACTTTCCAAGGTATTTTTGCTCTAATTCAGATAGCCAAACAGTTAAATATTGATTTGAGGAACATGATATAATATTTACCGTAATTTAAATATTGAGCCATTGTAGGTCATTTTTGAAAAACATGACAGGTTGACATTCTCCACTATCTCTGAGAATTTGAGGCTGTTCTCTAAGAAATGATTCAGTATATCTGTAGACATTTTTTAATATTTTATATACAATGTATAATTAGTTTTGATGCAAAAAATGATCAAGCATTGTTATTGTAGTTATTCATTATTTTATATCTTCTCTCTGTATCAATATATACGTTAAATGTAATAATTTTTAATCTTATAAAGAATAATTAATAATCATTTGATTTTTTATTAAAAACTGCTCATTAAAACAAATATACTCTCAAAATAAATTTGTATAATGTGAATATAGATATACATTTTTAAGTGAGATAAAAAGACCATTTATATGTTAGAGGGAGATTTGATTTAACTGTTATGAAGAAAATTAATTTACTATATTGAGGGTTTAATAATATCCAATATTTTATTATATATGAGACTTAATTTATTATTAAAAATATTTTTAGAAATAAAAAAAAGTTTTAAACATTATAAAATATTTTCTACTATGTAAATTTGTGGTTCTTTGAAAAATATAATATACAGTACTTATAAAAATGAAATAGACTTTTTAAAAAATCTATGAATATTGCATACCCATAAAAAAAAAAATTATCTTTATAAATGTAAAATAATCCTCCCCTCCAAATAAAATTCTAAAAACTTGAGATTGAGAAATGTTTTTTGCCATGATTGTTGTACCACCTAGGAGCAATAATTGAAAATAAAATATGTATAGTATCACTACAGATTATTAATGTTTTAAGTACAAAAATAACTATAACAAAAGAATAAGCTGTAAAAACTATTTAATGTCATACAACAATTGCAATCCTATATATATTATTATAAGGTCTGTTAAAGAATTAATACACAGAAATTTTGACAATGTACATTTTTTATATATAATATGATTTAAAACAGATGTGGGTGACTTAAAGCATTTTGAGACTTTGTGTATGACATCTTAAATTTAAAATACTTTCTATATGCCATAAATTAAAATCGATTTATTCATATCTGGTTATATAGAGCAAATTTAATTTATATTTATAAGTTTGCATATCCACATGTATGTTCGTAAATAAATATAATTTTCAAGCATTCAGGTTTTTTTTGTTGTTTTTGATAGTTGTTTTTTTTTTTGCATCAAAAGTTTAAACTATGTGTGTTTTTACAAATATTAAGAACATAATTTATTAAAATAAAATTATAGCATTATAGGACAGACATAAAAGGGATGATCTTTGTTTAAAAAAAAGAGGTGGGGATGGAGAAAATATTTTATATAATTTAGAAATTTGTTGCCTGTGAATTATTATGAACAATATGATAGAAAGTCCACTGCTTAAGAAAGAATGTCTATAACTGATTTGAATTATTAATAAATCATATTAAAGAATTTATGCAATAATGGTCAAACATATTTTTAAAAATTATTGAAAGACAGAAATTTTTAAGAATGCTCCATAAAATTTTAAAAATGCAATGGTAATATCATAAAACCAATATGTTTTTCAATTTGCTAGATGTGAGACTATAGAGTTCACTATCGTAAAATCATACTTCTATTGGATTGGATGTATAAAACAAATAAACAATGCAAGATTTCTTAAGAGAGTTCTAAAGAAGTGCAGTGTGAGTTGTTTCCATTGAGAAGATACGGAAAAAACTAGAACACATTGGAGGGCTACAATTAGATACGATGAAATATTTCAGAAAGAAAAGTTTTTTTTATGAAGAAATGAAAAGACATTACTGTAAAATATCAAATAAACAGAAAAATGTTCTGCATGTTATATATGTGGATGCATTTGTGATTGTTAGTAGCTGTTTATTGTTTTAATTTTAAAAAAGATGAAACAATGTAATGAAAACATAATATTAAAACTAAATGATATAAAAAAATTAAGATAACTATAGATTTAAATTACAATTAGGTAATTTTAATAAAGATAATATAAATATGTGAAATTGTCTTTTGGGGGGGGGGGGGGGTAAAATCCAAAAGACAATTCAATAGAAAAATTATTACAAATTAAGATTTTGAATCACTAGTAAACTTTTGTCTTAACGAATCTCATCAGCTGAAAAATATCAATCCATAATTAAATTATAATGCAAAAAATAGTTTCATCTTTTTTTAGTCTCAACAATAATATTAGATGAATTTGATAATTCATTATTCATGTGCTTCAGAAATAAAATGCTAAAAGCCTGGATATTATATAGGTGTGGACAAACAAAACTTGAAGTAAATTTTCTATGTCTATATGTAATGATAAAATTGGACTTAATGAAGTGAATCAATCTTCTGGTTTGAATCTCTAGATTTTTTTTTTTTTCTAAATGGAGTTCTATTTGCAACAAATAAACAATACTGTATATTGATGATTTTCAGATCAGTGAAAAAGTACCAATGATATTATTCTTCAACTTCCAGAAAATCTTGCCATGGTCTTTTCCCGCAAAATATTTATTTTTTAATTTTATGGAGTTGGAGAGCCTAGAAAATAATTTTGAAAGAATGGCGTATATCTCTACAAGATTAAATGATTATAACTTTTGTTATGGCATCTTGATGGAAACTGATTAGCGAGAAATCAGTACAGAATGCTAGTTTAAAAATTCTTTTAGGTATTAGAAAATTGTATGCTCATATAAATCAATTTGTATGTAAATTGGAGTAAATTCTCTTATATTTGAAAATCTCTTTGATTTCTGATGTGCAAGCTATTTTTTTGATATCAAAAAATTTAATAATCAAAATCTATAGAAATTTAATATGAAATTTCTGATAAATATGTTAAGTTATATGTTATAATGAATAGTTTTTATAAAAAAGATTAAAAATTTTAATGGATTAATAGTCTCAATTGATCAAGAGATTATGACTGCTAGGTTGAACATCACCTAGTTAATACATGTATTTGAAATTTGATAACAATTAATCACATTGATGACTACTGAAAAAATGAGCAAAATCTATGTTTGTTCCTTTTCTCATCACTCCAATAAACCATCTTATCTCTTCTTCTTAGTGTGAGATGTGACCTAGATCTCTTGGGATTTAATTTAAAACTTGAGTTGGCCATATGTTGTTATCTTAGCCTAGCTCCATTTTGTTCTTTCTGTAAAACAAAAGCAACTTCCTATTATCATTTATAATAAACTTGAATAATCGATGCATTTAAATTTCTAGAACAGTTTTGGCTTTTTGCCTTTGTCGGTGAGAACTTGGGGAGCCAAAAATGGAAGTTATGCATTATATATCGATCGATCTCCTTTAACTCCATTTTCACGCCAAAAACACTAAAATATTCTATAAAATTTTGAACCCAAGCCAACCCTGCTTGAATAGTAATTAAGATATGAAACAATATCACATTATGTAAACTAAATAATCCAAGTGATTTGTTATTAACATTCCTGGCTGAAGAGAAAAGGTGTTTGTAGTATAAAAAGAACTGAGATTACTAAAATATATTGTTACTGACCATATGTTATATAGGTTATTTTGAATTTCAGATTTTTAGATTGAATAATAAAATGGATATAAAAATAGTTGCTAGATGCACAATTACATTACTTGCATCTTTGAATACCAAGTCATAATTGATACAGATAATCATTTAGTAATCACTGATTATTCAAGCTTAGTATAGATAACACTGGAATAAAGTTGTTCTTGTTTTATCACATATTATGTGTGCTAAAGAATCAAGTGATTTGTTATTTTATTAATTTTGTCAAAATCAATGATACAATATATTGTGCTTTCCTTCCTTGTTAAACAATATAATTCTCTAATTTTCTATTCTGAGATCTGTTATTTCTGAATAGTTCCTTATAGCGAAACAAAACTTTTCAGATGCTAATTTTCTTTTAATATTAGATTATTTCTGCTGAAAGCATTCCATCGAAGTTTTAATTCTATTATTAATTTCATTTATTGATTTCAGCTATATAAATAATTTGACAAAGATATTTTTTTTTTTAAAATTTTATTAATTACTAATTATATTATTTATATTTATTTTATTTATCATATCATAACATTGAGAAAGACTGCTGAACAATCGAAACATCAGATTATATATGTGTGTGTATATATATACAATAAAAAAAATTATTATAAAGTCTTTGAAGTAAGGTGGACAATTTGTATTTTATGTTTCCCAAGTTTTATTTTTCCTTTTAATTATCTATACTAATATATTTTTTTATTTTCATCATATGCTAAATTTTAGAAAGATGGACTCTTCACACTTGTATCCTTACTAATATTAATCTTATCTAATCACTATTGTATTTTGATAAACAATTTTTAGAATTTGACAACATTCTTGTAATGTTCCAAACTTTAATTACAGCAGTATCCAAGATAAAAATTCAGGCATTAAGAGAAAATTTCTTAATATTTGTTTTGATCTTATATATATATACACACACAGTATGAAAGAACTCATGACATAGTGATTTATGAATCAACTGTTATGCTCACAATCTGTCATTCAAATCTGGAGGAAATTTCAATTTTTTTTTTTTTTTTAAGGAAGTTGAGAATGTCTAAGCAAACTCAATACATATATATATATTTAGCTAGCTGGCCCATATCCAGCCCAATTAACTATTCAATTATGGATCAATATTTTTTTAAGAATTTGACAACATTTTTGTAATGTTCCAAACTTTAATTACAGCAGTATCCAAGATAAAAATCCAGGCATTAAGAGAAAATTTCTTAATATTTGTTTTGATCTTATATATATACATACACACAGTATGAAAGAACTCATGACGTAGTGATTTATGAATCAACTGTTATGCTCACAATCTGTCATTCAAATGTGGAGGAAATTTCATTTTTTTTTTTTTTTTTCAGGTAGTTGAGAATGTCTAAGCAAACTCAATATATATATATTTAGCTAGCTGGCCCATATCCAGCCCAATTAACTATTCAATTATGGATCAATAAATAGGATAACATAAGAAAAAACACAAATTATCACCAACTGTAATTAATTAGTCTCAAAATTGTCTTTTGATTCACTGTTATAAAAGGCTATTGCAGAGACCTTTGACCTGCAGTGTAAGTTATTTTACCATGTATTCAAAAAAGGGAATTTTTTTTTTCAGAAGTTAAAAAATTATTATAAGATGGCAAATAAGTATGTTAAAAAGGACTAATGTGTATGTTGCCCTTTTAGTGTTTTACTGATTGATTGTTATAATCATTATAAAAGTTATTCTTTTTTTTTATATATATCTTCTGGAGTTTGCATTTTTCTTTATAATGGATTTTAATAAGCATATTCTACTTATAAAAATAATGCTGATAAGTATTTTCCTTGTAGTCATCCTTTACTATTTACTAAGAAAGAGATGATCAACATTGACTGGCTCAAGTAGTTAGATATTGTTAAGAATAATCCAACCAGCCATTTGATTCCAAATCGAATTTGTGTGTGTGTGTGTGTGTGGGGGGGGGCTTGACTGCTGAATTTCTTGGGCAATTTACCTTACAATAACGGAATTTATTTCAGGAACTAGTTGGTTTTCAGTCAACTAATGCTTAATGCTATACAGAATTCTTAGCTGGAGGATAAGCATCGCATGATATAAGCTCAAATGATGATTTTTGGCAATGAAACACAGCATAATTCTAATATTATGCAGATATGTGTTTAGTTCATGGTTCTACTTTATTTTTTTGTGCATCATTTTCTAATTTAAATTATTCAGTTTAGCAAATAATCAGTTTTTAGTTAATATATTCCCAGAATTCCTGGATATATATTTTGAAGCATGATGTAATGATTTTTTTCTTTATTCTTAGTATAAAACAGGTTTTTGTCACTAAAGAGTCGCTAAGCAAAAAATATTGCCATAAAGCTGCAAAATGCAATTGTTATCCATTTCTGTAAGACAGATATTATTTGATGTTCAATATTATGTATGTGCGCTTGAAATTAACTTTAAAAAAAAACTGAATTATTGTTTAATTAAAGAAAAGATAATAATAAAAAAAACGCTACTTAATATAATAGTTTCAACCAATCAAAAGATTCTGCCTTTTTTAGAGAGAAAAAAGAATCTCAGAGTCCATCCTTAGGGGTGGTACTGACACGTGGTCGTTATTCATCATTTTGCGTTTTCAAGCACTTCAACTTGCGGCTTACCTGTGTCACGTGGCGCTATTAAAGCTGTCAAAAAAGGAAAATAAATTACTGTAATTGCTATATTTAAATTGTAATTTGATGAATACTTGCACGTAACAAAAGTTTTTATGTATCTAACTCTATATAAATATTTGCAGATTATATACAATTTAATCAATTAATAAATTTTCACACACAGTTTTTAAATTATAAATACCAAGTCATTTAAATATTGATCAATATAAAGACTTTAATTGATCATTAAATTGCATAAAATACATTATCAAAATATTGCATTTAATCTCATGCTAAAGTAAATCGTTCGTAACCTAAATATGGCGTGTGCTTCGATCCTTGGCCAAGCCCACTTTCATAACGTTAACTTTTTAACATTTAAGTAGTCTTATCTACCTGTGTATTATCGAGATTAAAACTTTACTATTACAGCTAATGGACTCGTAAATAGTAAATCCAGTTCTAGCATTAGTTCAAATTATTAAGAGTGTTTTTTTTTTGTATTATTATTTTTAATAATAAATCTATTTACATACAACTACGGTCGGTAGTGCGATATTATTGCATTAGTTATATTGAGTCGACGTCCTAAGTCGAAATAACATAGATTATATATATAATAAATACATCATTAAAATGTATTTCAGAGAATAATGATTAATAATCTACAAGTTGGAAACAATGGATAAGAAAAATTATTGCTATATATATATTTTATAAAAAAAAACTGGCCTTTTACCTTAATTAAAACTACAATATCTCCTTGGTCACGTTGGAGTTTAGCATTTCCTGAAGGAAGAATAATTTATATACAGTAACGCAAAAGATAACAGTCATAGAAAACAAAACTTTTAAAGTAAAACTCAACGTTGAAAGTCTGTATATGAAGAATAAAATATGAATAAACGTATTTATACATATATTTATATCATAAATAAATAAATGGCACTCGTAAAATTTCCCTAAGTCAGAGCCCTAGTGCTGACGCGATATATATATATTTACAATTTAATAAGTCTATGCTGAAGATCTTTGGCATCTACATTGTAAATAAATCTCAGTAACGAATCCTTGATAGTTTATTTATTGTACAAATTGTTATTTTAAAAAGAAGAAAAAAAACTGCATGAACATAATCCTGGAATTAATGCATAAAGACTTCCCGTAAAAAATTTATTGCCTTGTAAACTAGAGCCATCAAATATCCTAAGATTATGTAAGCATTTGGAAGCGCGCGATATACATAATGCGTTAAGCTTGTTTACTCGGAGCCTGACGTTGGTGGAGTAGAATCCTTGAAACATGCGGATTCATAATGCTTGTTCAAATATGACTTTAGTGCAAAAGATTTGTTACACCGTTTGCATTTAAAATGCTTAAAGGCGGAGTGTGTTTGCATGTGTGCGCGAAGATTGGAACGGTCAGCGAAGGCTTTACCACAATGAGCGCAACCAAAAGGTTTTTCACCCGTATGTGATCGCAGATGTCCTTGTAAGAGCCATGGTCTGCTAAAAGCTTTTCCACACATATTACATTTGTGACTGAGACTGTGAGTTAAAATGTGCATAGCTAGAGCCGGCATACTAACGTACGCCTTATTGCAAGTTGGGCAGCGCTTGGCTAATTTGCTGTCCAAACTTCGATGAGTCTGCTTATGTCGGCTTAAATTTGACGAGGTAGCATAATTTTTGCCACACTCGTTACAGGAATATCGCTGACGGCTTTTATCAGGTAGATCCAGTGAATTCCGCTTTCGTGAGCGACCATCCGTTATGAAAAATGCGTCATAGGTGTAGCCTACAGTAACTCCATTATTAAAATCCGATTTGCTAAAATCATCACTCTTATCGGAGCTATCGGTGCTCGACTGATTACTTAGTTCGCTCTCAGCGTTTGCCTTCAGCTCGACGCCATGACGAAATTCACTTGAGGTGACATCATGAATGTAGCCTGCAACATAACGTTATTGAATAGAATTAGATTTTTCCAAAAGAGCAGATTCTGCCTTTGTCTATTTGATATTTAAAAATATATAATGTAGTTTATAAAAGGAATAGGATGGGTTTTTTTCTAATAGTTATATAGATTAAATAATACCTTTATTTAAATATTAATTGTTAACTCATAAGAATTTGATTAATTAAAAAAAGGGGGGAAAGAAAAGTAATAATTAGCAGGTTTACGTACCGTTGTTAACTCGCACACTAAGGCCGAGATATGTAGGTTGGGGCGCAATGGAGGCTTCGGAAGGGCTGGACGGTCCAGTGTAATTATGGTGACCATGATGTCCGTTTGGATTGTAATCATCGGATTTTACTTTTTTTACGAGGAACGAGCGGGGCATACTGCCGGCCGCAGCCTCTTTTATTCACCGCCTGGCTACCAAGTGACTGCGTCACTACTATCAGGTGGTCCAGAAAAATGTAATATTTAAATTTTAATCCATCATTTTTCGTTGGTTGGCTTTGGGTTGAAAAAAAAAAAAATGCCAATAAGAAAACAATTCTAATAACATAAAAATAATAACAATTATATTTACTAAATTTTAAGGTAATTTGATGCCTAAAAAATGCTGTATTTTTTTTTTTAATTTACTTAATTAAATGTTTAGAAGTGGTCTTGATAGAGGGGCGGCGTGAAGAAAAAAGAGCGGCGCAAGTTGTTACACAAAACCCAAGCATCCCCCGTCCCTTCTTTTCTCTCGTATCAGCGCTTCGGAAACTGCTTCAGCGGAATAAAAACAATAGAACTTTTTGCTTTTAAAAACAATGAAGCAAAATAACTCAATTAATCTTTGTTGGAAAATAGAATTAGCCCTATTACAGGAGAACAACAAAATCATTAGCATAATTTTGATTCTTTGACAGATACACATCCCTAGCGACATTCAAAGTCGAGCAATTATTTATAGTTATCGGGGGGGGGGGGATAAATCAACGCATTAAATATAATATTACTATTTAGTTTCAGATTTTTTTATCTAGAATTTTTAATATCTATTCATATTATTAATAAAAAGTAATGTACCACCGTATTTGAAAAGAAGATATTTGTAATTAAAGATTATCAGCAACGAGTTAATAATTTTTTGCACGTGACTATGAATTTTTACTCGTAAATGTATTATGCACGTTGACATTAATTTTTTCTCACCTTTAATATATATATTCAGGTTATTATTAGTATAAAAAAAATCGAAGAATTGAATGTAGTTGTTTGCCTTTTTTTTTTTTTAAATAGTCAGTTCATAATTAGCTATGCATAGCGAGAATCTAAAACCAGAAAAGAAAAGTAAAAACAATTGTTGATTAGTTTGGTGAGTAATATCTTCTTCTTCACTATTCCTCTGGGAAGGAATACTGGAATATTTTTGCTATGCAATGAGTATTTAAGGTTGTTTTATTATTATTGCAGATTTAAATATTACTTTAAAAGCTTTTTTAATGTTAAATTCCAGAAACAATTATAGAAACCATCTACAAAGGAGACAAAAATCAGATATAGATTTTTAATATGACCACCTTAGACCATTTAACAAATATATAATGCATTTCTGGGCATGTCAGTCTAAATGCAAAAGTAGAATAATCTTGCATTTTTGATATAGCTCAATGTGAAATCATTGATGTCAAATTTGATCTGCATGCTCTGTATGCTTATTCTATATAAAACCAGATGTTAATATATTTAGTGTTATTATAACTTTGAACAGAATAAATTAATTTTCTACTTGATTAGAATATATTTATATATACTCATTAATTATGTAAAAGGCAATACATTAATAATTGTGAATTCCATAAGTAAATAGTATTTTCTTTATCATCATCATTGTCAACCATTATCAATCCACTGCAGGATGGTCTCTCCAAGTTCAATCCATCTCCATCTTTCTGGATCTTTTATAATCTCTTGGAATCCAGTTTAAGATTTCTACTGTCCATCTATATCATCTCTTCTAGCAATATATCAAGCCCAACTCCATTTGTCTCTTAATTTTTCAACAATATCAGTAACAACTATTTCTTCTCTTACCCATGTATTGTATTTTTGCTCTCTTCCTGTTACTCCTAACATGCATCTCTCCATACTTCTTTGAGTGATCTGAAGTCTATATATTACTTTTCTGTCAAGTGTCTAAGTCTCAGATCCATAAGTAAGAACTGTTAAAATACATTTACTAAAAACCTTGTTTTTTAAACACATAAGCATATTTCCTTTTAATATTACATTATTTATACCAAAAACACTCAGAGTTTAATTCTATTATTAATTTCATCCATTATGTTTTCATCTGTAGTAATAATATGACCAAGATATTTGTAGTTATTAATTTATAACTCATTATTACCAATCTTTGTTTTCATCTTTTGAGAAAATTCATTGAATATTGTTTTATTCTTTTTAATGTTTACTTTTAGTCCTACTTTCTTACTTTCATCTGATAACTCTTGCAATATTTTCTGAAGCTCTAAAGCATTATTTGCAAAAACAACTACATCATCTGCAAAAACTAAATGACTTAAATAATCTCCATTTACTTTTACTCCTTTAGCTTCACATGATATGGAGTCATCCTGTCTTACACTTTTCTTAATGTTAACCTTCCTAGTATCATTATGTAAACTAATTGTTGCTGTCGCTTCTTTAGAATATGATGATCATGGGTGTCTTGGTGATCTAATGCTTTAATCACTGAAGAAATGCTTTTTCAAATCTACAAATCCAAAGCATAATGGCAACTCATATTCATTGGTCTTTTCTATAACTTCTCTCAATATTTGGATATGATCCACTATACTGAAACAATTTTTAAATCCAGTTTATTTTTTAGGTTACTTGAAATCCAAAGTTCTTTATAGATGAGTTGTAAAAATTTTGTATAAAACTGATAAAAGACTAGTGTTTTCCTGAAGGTTTGTGATGAAGGTGTTTTACTTGTCTTTATATGTTGAACTATACTCATCATCTAATATAAGTATTTGAGTATTGAATGTCTTTAGAAAAATTTAACTTTATTTAAATCTTCCAAGTACATTCAACTGTTAGTAATAGCACACAGATTAGTATATGCACATTTTGAGAGTTATTATTCTCCCTTCTTCAGGCGTTGCTGGCCTAACCAGTATCAGTAACATAGAAATCGATCCTTAGATTTTTTGAGTATTTAATTTTAATATAACACTCTAACAAACAGCCATAAAAGACAAATTTCTATTATCTTCTTTATCACCTTTTTAAAATATTAATACTGCATTCTTCCAATCATCTGGTACATCTTTATCATTTAGACATTTGGTATATAACTTTGCCAAAAAAAATTCTAATTCTTCACCTGCTTTGTTTAAGATATCGATTATAATTCTATTATTACCTGGAGCTGTCACCTTCTTCATAAATTTAATTTCATGTCTCACTTCTTCATTTAAAATCCTGGACAATTCAAATGAAATAATAGTTATAGGAGGTATTTGTTCTTTATTACTATATAATTCTTGATAGAACTCTTCTACACATTTCATGATGTCATATCTCTTTTTAGTAATAGTTCCATCTTTTTTTTTATTGCAGATATGATACCTACCAATACTAAAATGTTGTCTTACTCTATTGAGACGTTTATTCTTTTCTATAACTTTCCTTGCTATTTCACAATTATATCATTATCAAAACTCCAGATATTCAATCTTTCTTAATGCATCATTTTTATATATCTTCATATTCCTTCTTTTCTTCATAAATTCTCTAGTCTCAGTAGAATTTTTATTTGTCAATTGCTGCTTTTTGCTACCAGCTATCTTTGTTACAGTTTTTAAAAGTGTATCAGTTATTTTCATATTAATTTCATTCAAATCTGTATCATGTTCAAAATCTCCTAACACTTGGAAACCTATTTGTAAGTTCTAATTTAAATTCATTAGAATGTTTCTGAAGATTAGGAATATCAGCTGTAAACATTGTTTTTCTTAATAATTTTAGTCTTTTTAATGATGTGATGTGATGCACTGTGATTTCTTCTTAAATAGAGTCAGGAATCTCTCAGCACCTATGCCCAGAGAAACCTGTTAGCCACTTTACCTTCCCCACCTTCAGTTTTCCCATGATCTGCTCCATCCCATTTCCACAACATAATCTTTGTCAACTCTATGGCCCTTTATATCTAAATCCCTCTTATCTTTTCCCAAACCCAGCATAAAAACCAATAACCCATTTTTTGTATAATCACTTTGTTTATATTTATTCTTCCATAACTTCATTATTTGTACCCTTTCTGCTTTCAAGCATTTACATTCAATTAACAGATGCCTAATATTTTTTATGCCTTCCTTACACAATTTGCAGACTCACCCATATTTTCCCATTTACATGTATATTCTCTTGTTGCTAAAGATTCTGTTCAAGCCTTAAACAATAAACTACTTTCCTTGCTATTATCATAAATTAACTTGCATCCAATGTTCCATTTATGTCTATATATATATATATATATTTAAACTCTTTTTACTGTCCATACTAGTTCTCCATTTCTCCAACTCCTTATTCTTTATTAATGCATCTATTCTTTTATCCCATTCCTTACCACTATAACCCTCAACAATCCTCCTAACACAATCATCCCACCTTTTATACAAGTATACTGATATAAATTCTTTATCCAAATCTTCTGCATACCACATTACCTTTCTCACCCATCTTGTTGCCTGCCCTTTACTTGTAACCCATTTAAATACTATTTTGGTTATTCTTTTATTATCCATAAACTGTAACCTAACAAACATTTTTCATTTTACGTTTTGGATTTGTCATATAAAAACTTGACCATCCCATTTCTCCTTGAATTGCCTCCTTTGCTGTCCACACATCTGCCTCTAATGCATGTCTTGCTACTTTTGTACTTTTTCTAAATAATCTAATACCCCTTTACTAATACAAAATGCATCATTATCATATGTTAACCCTGCTACTAAAAACTCCATGCCATACAAATTCTAGCTACATCATATTTATTATATGAAAAAACTGTAAAATTCTTTAACTATCCCTTTCTTTTCTTTGCATCATTTATCAATTTTTTTCTCCCATTCATCCAAGCAATTTTTCTGATTACTTAAGATGATTCCCAAATAACTATATCTATTCACCACATTTAACTTTATATGCCTCAATAAAAATTTTGTCTTCTTTTTCCCCAGCATTAACCATCATTATATTTGATTTTTCTTCACTAAATTTAATCCCCATCTCTTTACCTACTCTTGTGCTTTTCCTCAGCATAACTTTTATATTTTCTCTTCTTTCTGCACCCAAAAAGACATCATCTGCAAAAAAAGATCCGACAAAGTATATACTCCCTTGCCACCTATTAACAGTATCTCTCTTTCTGGTCTTTCTATTGCTCTCTCCATTTCACTCAAATATAACAAAAACAAAATAGGTGACATAGGGCATCCTTGCCTTAATCCCACCCCATTTTTAACTTTAACTGATTCTATATCCCCTAATTGATATGTATAGTAATTATTTTCATATAATTTCTTAATAATATCCACTAAAGCTTCACCCATTCCCAAATTTGCTAAATTTACCCATAATCTATTTCTATTTACTCTATCATATGCCTTCTCTATATCTATAAAACTCATATATAACAATCTATGTGAATTAAAACAGGTAAAACTCACTATATATATTGCCACACTTAGCAAGCTAGAGTAATGCCTTCTGGCATCCATTGATTACTCTAACTTGTGGTTGTGGCAATATATATAGTAAGTTTTGCCTGTTTTAACAAGTTATACACAAGCATAAGAGGTGGTCATGTGATGTTTATTGTCTACCTGAATTCCTACTCATATCCATAAGTTGTGTAAGCACAAATAAACTATCTCCTATACGCCTATCTGATCTAAAACCTCCTTGCATTTCCCCCACTATCTTATTCTCTTCCATCCATTTTGCAACTCTTCCAGCCACCACTATTCGTCTATAATTGTTTAACTTTTCATGATCCTTACCCTTTCCTTTAAATGATAATATTACTCTTGTATTACTCCAACTACCTGGAAAAACTCTCTTCTGTGCCATCTTATTAAAACATGATAATAGCTTTACTTTTTCCCTAAATTTATTACATCTCTGTTGCCCATCCGTCTAAACCTCTTGCCTTTCCACTTTTCAATTTCTTCTCTGCCTCATTCAGTTCATTTTTTGTAAACCTAATATTCCCATTACTATATGCTTTCATGTTTTCTATCACTCTGTCCTTCACATCTAACATCTTTTCTATATCCATTACATATCTATTTAAGATTCTCTCTAAGTCTTCTCTAGAGCTAAACTCTATTCCCTCATCATCTCGTAATACTCTCTCTCTCTTCCCCTACCTTTCTCCTTTTAATGTAATTTACTCCCATCTCTTCTATTTTTATTAATATCCTCCAACAATTTACTATTCAATTTTATTCTCTCTCTATAATTATCTATTTTAGCCAACTTCTTCTTTTCTAAATACTTTTCCCATTTAGCATTAATATCTTTTTCACTTTCTTTGTTCTTAATAGCATGCTTATATTCTCTGCATGCTTCTTTCCTCTCTTTTACACTTTTACTAAAATATCATTTTTAAATTTTTTTATTATGAATATTCTCACCTAAAACCCTATTTGGCACTTTTTCTATTTCATCATACCAGTCCTTATACTCACCCCCAACCAACTCTTCCATGGTTTCTTCAACTTGTATTTTATACTCTTCCAACGTATTATTATCATTCACTTTCCATCCATATCTTCCACTATTGTTTCTATGTTTATTTCTATTCTCCATCACATTACTAACCATTTCTATTACAATGAAGTTATGATCACTATTACATACTCTCTCCTCATTATCGAACACCTTAATTTTCTGTACTTTATTCATTCCTTCTTTCTCTACCAATACATAATCTATTATGTGAAATATATTATTTCTAGACCATATGTATTATCCTTCATAAATAGTTGATAAATTTCCAATGCTCAAATTCACTGACAAAATTTCTTTAAAAGCTGTCCATTTTTATTATCTACATCATCAATTTCTTCAATACGTCCATTCATATCCACTATTATTCTCTTCCCCTTTTTTAAAAAACTCTGTATATCCTTAACTAGCCATTCATACATGCTACTGTTCCACATCATTATAGTTTGGCTATCTCCAGTAGCTATATAAGCTATAGCCACCATCCATTCTTGTCTACCCAACCTTATTTCAAACCACAAATGTTCTTGATATTTAAATATTTTTTTGATACAACACTTATACCACCACCCCTTTTTTCTTTTCTATTTATACCCTGCCATACCAAATGTTTCAGAATAGGCTCTTCTTCTTCTTCTCTTCGATGTGTTTTCACTACTGCTAATACCTCAAACTTTTCATTTTCAATTGCTTTATTTAATTCCAGCCACTTTTCTGGTCTCCTATCACTTTGCATATTCAAATACCCAATTTTAAGAATTTCTTCTTTCCTAACTACTATTTTACAAAATCTTTTGATTCTTTCTTCTCCATTACATTTATAAATAACTTTCTTATCATTAATTTTACAGACCCATTCCCTCTCCATATCTACACTAAATCAATTACCATTTGCTTATTTCCTACATCCCGTCCAATCTTCTTCTTTTTGATAATACTGCAATTTAAAGGTTTTGCATTAACATGTATCTTACATCTCACTAATAGATGATCACTTCCTATGTTCAATTTATTAAATACATTACAATCTTGAAATATGTATTTTCTGTCATTTAAAATGTAATTAAATTTTGCTGTACCTTCATTTGGATGCTTTCATGTCCATTTCCTTTTAACATTTTTCTAAAAAAAAAAAAATTCATAATATAAAGTTTTTCTTTTTCTGCAAACTTCACAAGTCTATGCCATCTCTCATTTCTATTATATAACCAAATTTACCTACAGCACTTTAATCTTTTATTTGTTTGTCAATTCTAGCATTAAAGTCTCCCATAACAATTTTAAAATGTTTACTCTGATCAAAAGTCTTTTACACATCCATATAAAAATCTTCTACTACTTCATCACTATGAGAATTTGTTGGGGCAAAAACCTGGATTATCTGCATTTGGTATCTGTTTTAAGTTGAATAACTAATCTTGTCACTCTGCCTGATGTACCATCAATCTCCACAATGTCATTTTTCCACTTTTTATTTATAATGAATCCTATTCCACTTGTATTTCCAATATTTGTGCCTTTGTAGTAGAATACATGCCTACTTTTTAAGTCCGTTGTCTATTTACTTTTTCTTCTAACTTCACAAAGTACAATAATATCCCATTTAATATGAGACAATTCTTGCAATCCTCCTTCATTTGAAAGTGATCTGCAGTTGTAAATACCTAAATAAAGTCATCATCAAATGGCAGTCTGGGTCCACAATCGGAATCCTAGCACCCTCCACCTTTGGCCGTCGACTGCTGCCTTGGCTAGTGAGTTTACAGCCTCCTGGAGAATAAGGGCCAGGGTTGATTTTTGTCTGTCATGATTGTAAATATTAGAAAATTTTTTTTTTCATTCACACATATTCATTCTGCATTCAAGAAAACTCAACTGATATTTCAATTAAGAGCTATCACACAACTGAGAAGACTATAGTGTTTCATCTTAAACTCAAAGGTAAAAAGCCAATAAATTCACCACACTGGATTAATGCATGTTAGTGAGCAGCCCATTTATATTTGTATACTATATGAATAATCACATAGTAATAACAGCTGCAACGACAAAAAGGTATGGAGTGGACATTAGGAATTTGCCCTGCGGCAGTTCCTTTAGGTCTCCAAGAGGAATCAAAGGATTTCCTTTCAGACAACAGCAAACTCCTTTCTGCAGCCATTTTTTTTTTATAGATGCATATATATATTAATGATTTGTAAAAAGATGAAATTTCTTATAACTTTCTATACACACAATATAATAATGTGCTTTTTTGTTATTGGTAAAGAACATCACATTTAATAATTATATATTTCATCTTCCACACTTTGAAATAAAACAAGTTTCATCTTCCACACTTTGAAATAAAACAAGTAAAATCTGCTTAATATAAATAAAATTCAACCCTCCTCTAATTAGTGGCTATTAATGTTGGGGTTTGGTATAGTTGAAGAGGAGAGTTTTCTGAAATGCGTTCTCTGAACTTTGTATTGTCATAATTCACAATTTGGTTGTTTTGTAGTACCTCATATAGTTAAATAGAGAACTGATAGAGGGCGCTTAATTGCATGCATTTATTTTAAATTGTAATATCAAAAACAAGAAGAATGGAGGGGATATAAGAAATAAGCAAAAGATGGTTGATTTAGATATAAGTGTAGAGGGAATGGTTTTGTAAGATTAATGGTAAGAAAGTTTGTTATAAAAGTAATGGAGAAGAAAGAATCAAAAAGAATTTATAAAAGAATAGTTAGGAAAGAAAAAAATTTAAAATTGGGTTTTTGAATATGCAAGGTGGTAGGAGACCAGAAAAGTGGCTGGAATTAAATAAAGCAATTGAAAATGAAGAGCTGGAGGTATTAGCAGTAGTGGAAACTCATCTAAGAGAAGAAGAACCTATTTTGGAAGGGGTGGTATGGCAGGTTGTAAACAGAAAAGAAAAAGAAAAAAGGGGTGGTGGTATAGGTGTTATATCGAGGAAATATTTAAATATTGTTAAGTGTCAAGAGTATTTGTGGTTTGAAATAAGGTTGGGTAGACAAGAATGGATGGTGGCTGTAGTGTATATAGCTACTGGAGATAGTCAAACTGTAATGGAGTGGAACAGTAGTATATATGAATGCCTAGTTAAGGATATACAAATTTTTAAAGAAATGGGGAAAAGAATAATGGTTATAGGGGATATGAATGGACATATTGAAGAAATTGCTGATGTAGATAATAAGAATGGTTAGTTTTTGAAGAAATTTTGTCAAAGAGTAAATTTGAGTATTGGGAATTTATCAAATATTTATGAAGGACAATGGTCTAGGAATAATGTATTTCACACAATAGATTATGCATTGGTAGAGAAAGAGGGAATGAATAAAATACGAAAAATTAAGGTGTTTGATAATGAAGAGAGAGTATGTAATAGTGATCATAATTTTATTGTAATAGAAATAGTTAGTAATGTGATGGAGGATAGAAATAAAGGTAGAAATAATAGTGAAAGATGTGGATGGAGAGTGAATGATAAGAATAAGTTGGAAGAATATAAAATAAAAGTTGAAGAAGCCATGGAGCAGTTGGATGGGAATGAGTATAAGGACTGGTGTGGTGAAATAGAAAAAGTGGCAAATAGGGTTTTAGTTGAGAATATGCAGAAGAATAAAAGTAATAAAAAATGAGAGTTAGTAAAAGTGTAAAAGAGAGGAAATAAGCATGCAGAGAATATAAGTGTGCTATTAAGTACAGAAAGTGAATATGATATTAATGCTAAATGGAGAAAGTACTTAGAAAAGAAAAAGTTGGCTAAAATGGATAATTATAGAGAGAGGATGAAGTTAAATAGTAAATTGTTGGAAGATATTAATAAAAGTGGAAGATATAGGAGTAAAAAAATTTGGAATTACATTAAAAGGAGAAATGTAGGGGAAAGTGAGATAGTATTAATAGATGATGAGGGAACAGAGTGTAGCTGTAGAGAAGAGGTAGAGAGAATCTTAAATAGATATGTAAAGGATATAGAAAAGATGTTAGATGTGAAGGAAGTAGTGATAGAAAAAATGAAAGCAGTTAGTAATGGGAATATTAGGTTCACAAAAAATGAATTGAATGAGGCAGGGAAGAGATTGAAAAGTGGAAAGGCGAGAGGTTTAGATGGATGGGCAGCAGAGATGATAATGCATTTAGGGCATAGAGCAGAAGCAAAGTTATTATCATGTTTTAATAAGATGGCACAGAAGATAGTTTTTCCAGTTAGTTGGAGTAATACAAGAATAAGATTATTATTTAAAGGAAAGGGTAAGGACCATAGAAAGTTAAATAATTATAGACCGATAGCGGTAACATCAGTTTTATATAAAGTTTTCTCATATATGGCAGCTGGAAGAGTTGTAAAATGGATGGAAGAGAATAATGTAGTGGGGGAAATGCAAGGAGGTTTTAAGTCAGATAGGTGTATAGGAGATAGTTTGTTTGTAGTTACACAACTTATGGAGATGAGTAGAAATTCAGGTAGATCATTATATATGAATTTTATAGATATAGAGAAAGCATATGATAGAGTAAATAGAAATAAATTATGGATAAGATTAGCCAATTTGGGAATGGATGAATCTTTAGTAAATATTATTAAGAAATTATATGAAAATAATTATTGTAACCAATTAGGGATTTAGAATCAGTTAAAGTTAAAAATGGGGTGGGACTAAGGCAAGGATGCCCTATGTCACCTATTTTGTTTTTGTTGTTTTTTAAGTGAAATGGAGAAAGCAATAGAAAGACTAGGAAGAGGGGTAGAGTTACTATTAATAGGTGGCAGGGGAGTATATATTTTGTCGGGTCTTTTTTTTTGCAGATGATATCTTTTTGTGTGCAGAAAGAAGAGAAGATATGGAAATTATGTTGAGGGCATGTGCAAGGGTGGGTAAAGAGATGGGGATTAAATTTAATGAAGAAAAATCAAATATAATGATGGTTAATACTGGGGAAAGAGAAGATGTAGAATTTTTATTGGGGGATATAAAGTTAAGTGTGGTGGATAGATATAGGTATTTGGGAATCATCTTATGTAATCAGGAAAATTGCTTGGATGAATGGGAGAAAAAATTGGTAAATGAAGCAAAGAAAAGAAAGGGTTTGGTAAAGAAACTAACAGTATTTTCATATAATAAATATGATGTAGCTAGAATTGTATGGGAGTTGCAGTAGCAGGGTTAACATATGGTAATGATGCATTATGTGTTAGTAAAAGGATTTTAGATTATTTAGAGAAAGTACAAAGGAAAGTAGGAAGACATGCATTAGATGCAGAGATGTGGACAGCAAAGGAAGCAATTCAAGAAAAAATAGGATGGTCGAGTTTTTATATGAGAGATGCAAAAAGTAAAATGAAAATGTTTGGTAGGTTGCAGTTTATGGATAGTAAAAGAATAGCAAAAATTGTGTTCAATTGAGTTATGAGTAAAGGGTAGATAACAAGATGGGTGAGAAAGGTAATGCAGTATGGGAAAGATTTAGATAAAGAATTTATATCAGTATACTTGTATAAAAGGTGAGATGATTGTGTTAGGAGGATTGTTGAGTGTTATAGTGGTAAGGAATGGGATAAAAGAATAGAAGCATTAATAAAAAATAGGGAGTTGGAGAGATGGAGAACTAGTATGGAGGGTAAGAAGAGTTTAAATATATATAGAAATGGAATATTGGATGTGAGTTAATTTATGATAATAGTAAGGAAAGTAGTTTATTATTTAAGGCTCGAACGGGATCTTTAGCAACAAGAGAATATACATGTAAATGGAAAATTATGGATGATTTAGTGTGCAAATTATGTAAGGAAGATATAGAAAATATTAGGCATCTGTTGATTGAATGTAAATGCTTGAAAGCAGAAAGGGTACAGATAATGAAGTTATGGGAGAATAGACATGATCAAAGTGACTATACAGAAAGTGAGTTATTAGTTTTTATGTTGGGTTTGCGAAGAGATAAGGGGGATTTAGATATAAAGGCTATAGAGTTGACAAAGATTATGTTGTGGAAATGGGATGGGGCAGAATATGGGAAAACTTAAGAGTGGGGAATGGAAAATAAAGTGGCTAACAGGTTTATCTGGACATAATTGCTGAGATATTCTTGACTTCGTTTAAGGAGAAGCCAAATCCATCGCATCGCATATTCGTAATATATGCTCTTAATTATGTTTACTTTGAAATATTCACAAATTAATATTTAAGTAATGTTTTTACGAGAAAGTGGCATTAAACATTAAAGTTATTGCCTCATAAGTTCAGTTTTCATTGGTGATAACTAAGTTTTTTTCAATTTTGGAAATAATAGTTTGTAATCCTTCGTGTTGTTTTTATGTTCATAATCTAATAGTTATCCCATATCAGTTTAAATAATAGCATGATTTTATTGTAGCAGTATTAAAATCGAAAACTTTGTCATTAGCTATAGTGCTAATCTCTCTCTAGGGAAAAATAAAATGATTAAACTATGGAAAAAGTAGTGACATCTTGAGATTATTTTTGAACTAATTTTAAATATTTTTTTTCTTTTCTTGTTTGAGAAATTTAACCCAAAATTTTAATCTTATTTTTAAACCAATTGTTCAAGATAATTGAAATATTTCAAAGTCAAAATTGCAAACATACACACACCTAATATTTAATCTAATTAATGTTGGTATTCATACTTATCAATAGCGAATGTTTCAATACTATAAAGCTTCACTTTGATTAAAAAATTTAAAATTAAATGTACAGGTATTACATTTTTGATGTTTATAAAGCTTTTCTAAAAGTATAAATATATCTTAAATACATTTTTGATGTTTATAGACTAATTAATTTCCAATCTTATATATTTAATATTTTAATGAATACTTTTACATTTTAAATATTTATTCCGAGTTTATTAAACTTGTATATACAATAAAAAGCCATTTAAACAAGATTTTAAAAAAAAATAAAAGTAACAATAATTTTAATACGATGCGCTATGGCTTCTCCTTTTTCGAGTCAGGAATCTCTCGGCCACTATGCATAGAGAAACCTGTTAGCCACCTTCCCTTTCTCCACCCTAAGTTTTCCCAAATTCTTTTCTATTCTGCTCCATCTCATTTCCATAACATTAACTTTGTCCATTATATCTAAATCCCCCTTATCCTTTTCCAAATCCAGCTTAAAAATCAAGAATCCACTTTCTGTATAATCACTTTGTTTATATTTATTCTCCCATAACTTCATTATGTACCCTTTCTGCTTGTAGGCATTTACATTTAATTAACAGATGCCTACTATTTTCTATGCCTTCCTTACATAACTTGCAGACTAAATCACCCATATTTTTCCATTTATATATATATATTCTCTTGGTGCTAACTATCTTTAAACAATAAACTACTTTTCTTGCTATTATCATAAATTAACTCACACCCAATATTCTGCTTACTTCTATATATATTTAAACTTTTAATTCTCAATCTCTCAAACTCCCTATTTTTTTATTATTGCATCTATTCTATCCCATTCCTTGCCACTGTAACACTCAAATTGTGATGTACTGTGAATTCTCTTTATTCAGAATCAGGAATCTCTCAGCCACTACGCCCAAAGAAACCTGTTGGCCACTTTACCTTCCTTTTCCATTCCCTGTCCTAAGTTTTCCCCATATTCGTCTCTATCCTGCTCCATCCCATTTCCACAACATAATCTTTGTCAACTCCATGGCCTTTACATCCAAATCCCTCTTATCTTTTCCCAAACCGAGCACAAAAACCAAGAACTCACTTTGTTTATATTTGTTCTTCCACAACTTCATTATTTGTACCCTTTCTGCTTGCAGACATTTACATTCAATTAACAGATGCCTAATATTTTCTATGCCTTCCTTATACAACTTGCATAATAAATCACCCACATTTTTCCATTTACATTCCCTTGTTGCTAAAGATCTTAAGACAGTAAATTACTTTTCTTGCTATTATCATAAATTAACTCACACCCAATATTCTGTTTATTTCTACATATATCAACTTTTTACTCTCCATACTAGTTCCCTAACTCCCAATTTTTTATTAATGCTTTTTTATTCTTCTATCCTATTCCTTGCCACTATAACACTCAACAATTTTTCTAACACAGTGGTCTTCAACCTTTTCACATCTGCGGACCGGTAAAAATAAGGATAAGGTTCCACGAACCAGCAAAAATAAGGATAAGATTTCGCAGACCGGCACAAGTCTATAGATAAATTTTCTTAAAGATAAGCATAATTGTTATAACTGATCAAAACAACAATGTTAAATATATAAGATAAAGTTTTATATATATATGGAGTTTATATAATAAAAAAAACTTTTTTTAAAATTTTTTTAGAAAAGTAATAAAAAATTTAATTTTACCCCTCCCCCCATAAACATCTGTGATAACTAGAAAAACAAATTAATTTATGAATGATTGATTAGATTTTGTTTTCGTTCTGTTTTCTTTTTTTTTTAATTGGGTAAAAATGAGATGAAAAAATAAATAAAAATTGGCTATATTAATTAAAAGTTTAAACTCTTATTATTTATTATTACAAACTTTTTACTGCCCATCTAACACGCGGACCTGCAGAAAAGTTCCGCGGCCCGGCACTGGGCCGCGGACCAAGGGTTGAAGAACACTGTTCCAACGCAATCATCTCATTTTTTGTATAAGTATACTGAAATTAATTCTTTATCCAAATCTTCTGCATACCGTACTGCCTTTCTCACCCATCTTGTTGCCTGCCCTTTACTCATAACCAATTAAATACTATTTTGGCTATTCTCTTATTATCCATAAACTGCAATCTATCTACCAAATATGTTCATTTTGCTTTTTGCATCTCTCATATAAAAACTTGACCATTTCTCCTTCAATTGCCTCCTTTGCTGTCCACACATCTGCATATAATGTATGTCTTCCTACTTCTCTTTGTACTTTTTGTAAGTAATTTAACATCCCTTTACTAACACTTAACACATCATTACCATATGTTAACCCTGCTACTGCCACTACTTTCCATACAATCTCTTACAGGCTTTCATCATTCATTCAGAATTTATCATTACCAAATTTTATCTGCAAGGATCAAACTTTCTGTGCTCACAACTTAAGTCACCAATCACTTCAGTTAAATATTTAAAATGCTATTCTAGAGCCACCTATTATAAGTTAGAGTAATCAATAGACATAGATGGAATACTGATATAAAATCACCATTTTCAATTCTAGTTCTCACCGACAAAGGCGAAATACAGAAAATGTTTTGGGGCTAAGGATTTAGTAGCAATATATCATTTGATGTTTAATGATTATTATTGTTGATATTAACCTTCTTAGTGAAAAGATAGATATTGACAGTCATCAAGTTTGTATTTATAGCTAAGTATAAGTCAACCTAGTAAAGAATTAGGATTAATCATTAATGTATTTATCTAAAGTAAATGGTATCAAAGATGTGAAACCAATGGTATGTGTGGGTCAAATTGCAATAACTTAAACTCAAAATATTGTTTAGCAGAATTATAAAACAAAATTTTGAGTATTCAAATGTCTTATTAATATGGCCACACAAATTAAAAGGATAAAAATGTTAATGAAAATTTACACACATTAAAACTGAAGATCAGAATTATTACGTTTTTGCATTTCCTGTGACTGACTATGGATAAGAAAGTTGGTCACTGAAGAAGAAAGGGAAGATACTGATGGTTTGAATTGTGATAGTGGCAGAGAATTTTGAGGATCACTGTAGATAGCAAGGAAAATGAACATCAGATTAGACCTGAATATTCACTTGAAACATATATGAATCAATAGAAATTGTAATATTTAGGTAATATTATATGAACTATCTTATTAGAAAAACATATAATGCTTGGAAAAGTTGATGGTAAATGAAAAGCCATGTCCATCAATAAGATAAACACATTCAATTTGACAAATATGAATTTGAGAAGCCACAGAATCAAAAAGATTATGCCAGAGAAATTTCATTTATATGACCATTAGGTGTCACTAATATTTTCTTAATGTCTTTTTTATTAGGGCCTTTCAATTATCATATGTGTAATGTACCAAGAGCTCTCTAATTTAGAGCCATCTATTTTAAACTTGAATAATGTAATAAATTAAAGAATCAAGCAATGTTGTGTAGGGATTGTTATATGCATGTCTGCACCGACACAACCTCATACTTATAATTGCATTTAAAACTAAAGTAGTAGTAATATTTTTAATCTGCAAAAGATGTAAGATATTTCCCTCATCAATATTGAAGACTATCTTTAAACTCTCACTGACTAATCAGATTGTTTGAGGGCCTTTAAACAATCAGCTAATAGTTAGATACCCATTTACTAACCAAAAATGAATAACTAATGGGGGAATTCTCAAAAGTATAAAATTCAAGTGTTACTCTGAATTTGCAATTATATATTGGACTATTTCCATTATTTAAAATTGCTAAATCTCTTTAGAAAAATTCACATTTAAACTTTTCAAATACATTTAACTGTTAGTAATAACACAGGTTATTTTATAGCAATGTTTCAAGGGGTATCCTTTTATCTTCAGGTATTTCTAATCTCACTGACAGTACTAGCATAAGAATCAAACCTCATGAATGCTGAATTTATAAATAACACTTTAACCAAGTAGACTATTTTGTCAATAGCAACAAGTAATAAAAGTTATATATTTCATCTATGAGGTCCTTCTGATTTCTATATTTTTTCTTAAGGGCAAAGATAATGAATGGTTTCCAAACATATGTTTGCTATTCATGTAAAGTTTCTTTAAATTTTCAGAAAAATATTAAACTGCATCCAGATTTGACGCCAGGTCATAGTTATGGTAGATTAACTACATCATAAGACTCTTTATTATCTCTGTATTAACTTTGTAAACATATTTAATCATCAATTTTGGTTGGTAATCAAAGCCTATGATTATATAAATTCTATACTATTCATTTTAAATATTTTGATAGCAAAAAAAAATAAATGTTTAGGGATATTTTTTTAACTTTTGCATCATTGCATATGTATACAGAAACTACCTCTACATTAATAATTCTCATTAATCTTCAACGAATTTTCAGAACTCACAAATAACACTGATTTTCTATAGCTTTTCTGGATTGATTTGCAATTGAAAACATATACCATGGAAAAATGGATTTAAATGTAATTCCAAAGAGGAAGAGTTCTAGATAAAGAAAACATATCAAAAATTACTTGCAATAGTTATTGAAAAAGTATTAACTAAATTAAAGAACCTTAAGTTCAAACCCATGAATCTTTATCCATATCAGCGAAAATAAATCACCCACATAAAAGCTATCCATTATAGATACATAGTAATAGATATTTCTTATGATCAGTAATAATCCTAAAATGAATCGATGAGAGTCCCCTTTGCCAATTAAATGTCTTTTTTTTTTTTTGGAACTTTGTTAGAATATAAATAAATATTTTAGATATTCTTAAAAGTTCTATTCCATCACACATTCTTGAATAAAGAAATTTGAAAAAAGGTAAATGATTTCCAAAATGTATATCTAGTTGAACCTGTCTTTCATTTAGCCCAAGTCTCAATTTTTTTTATATCTTCATTATATACACAGTTTTTATGTAAAATGGATAGTGTCAAAGATATGACTGCAGGCATTTTGATACTTGTAAATCAAATTGTAGTAATTAATATTTTACATAAGTTGAGGAGTTTCCTTATTTTATCTACTGAACTGAAGTCTTTCACATAAAAAATTAGGGGAGGGAATATTTGTATTCAATAGCAAATTGGATATATCATCTTTCAAAAGTACTACATATTTCTTATAATGCCTTGTATGTTCCCTTCCACAACATTAGAATATGTAGAAGAATGATCAATGTTTTGTCAAGCGTTATTGATGTTTTTTTTTTTACTCTACAGCAATATTAGACACTTCATCGAAGTGTGAAGTTTTAAGAAAAATTTCTATACAATGCTTTTTTACTTTATGAATAGCAAATTAATACTGCCTTTAAATTGTTTTATTAGAATAAAATTTCTTTTTGTTTTTAGATATACTTACAACTTTCACTCATCACATATTGCTAAAACATGAATAACTATATCTAAAAAAAAGAAATGAATTCTAGGATGCACATTTCATAGTGGCTTGTACTCATTAGTTGACGATCTCAAACTCTTATCACATGTCTTCATCATTTGTTCAGTATTTATGAATATTAAAATTACTATACTTTGATTTACAAATATCAAACTTTCTGCTCTCATTACTTATTACAAATCATTTATTAAATTGGTTGAAACGTTGACAAAATAAAAAGTTTATTATATTTATTTATTTTTATTAAGTATAGCTGAGCGTGCTTTTGCTTTCCGTTTGGAAAACCAGATTCATATTTAAATTATATATTTAAATATTCCACAACTCACATGCAAGTGGAATATTTAAATATCTAATTTAAATAATTAGTATCCCATCAATAAATACCGCAGCATACCTAGTCAAATCACGAGTGCTTTGAATCTGGTTTTCCAAACCGAAAGAGCACTCAACTACACTTAATAAAAATATATAAATATAATAAACCCTTTCTTTTGCCAATGTTAGAAACTTTCAGCCAATTTATTACAAACAGGAATGAAAAAGATAATGAATTAATCATTTATTAAATATAATTAAAGAACATATATAGTAATCTTTGGGATTTAACGTTTATATCTGGGCTAAGAATAATTTCTAATTTAATAAATGATTAGTAATAACCATTAATATATTTTTTATGTGAGTGGTATCAAAGTTATGAGTACAGAAAATATGACATTTGTAAATCAAAATGTAATAATTTTCATATATTAAATAGCCAAAATGAATTAAGCATAATCTAGTTTGAAAAATAATTTAATGTTGCTTATCTCAAAATAATAATATATAATACTCAGTACAAAAAAGAATTAAACAGATGAAAATCGAGATGAGTTCAAATGAATAATCACAATGAAGATATGAAATAGATGGAAAAAATAGTCCAAACTAAGTAAGAATTTAAAGCAGATTTTAAATTTTCTTTAAGAACAAAAATAGCAAAATTTTGTTAAGTTATTATCTATTTATACATTTTATAAACAATAAACTTATTCAAGTAGTGTTTTCGGATTTGGCTACTCAATGAATAAGTTTATATTGCTAATGTAACATTTAACAAATTGTTATTTATGGCCTTGTTAAATTTGTTAGCATTTATGAACAATAATTATAGATAATTATGTTTTTATCACTGCATATGTAGAAGTAATATAAATGAAAAAATAAGATTAAATGTCAGCTGAGGACCCCAGATGCTGGTGCCTGGGTTTGAAACCAAAAGATGTCTCACAGTTTAAAACCATTAATTTGAAAATCAAAAATATCTCTTGATGGCTATAATGCAAGTGGTGTTTATTTCCAGTAAATGGTCAATAAAT
Organism: Epiperipatus broadwayi; assembly: GCA_028023455.1. Lineage (NCBI taxonomy): Eukaryota > Metazoa > Onychophora > Udeonychophora > Euonychophora > Peripatidae > Epiperipatus > Epiperipatus broadwayi. The sequence continues at coordinate 5,572,376 of JAQFVV010012395.1, read as the reverse complement.
CTAAAACTGGTCTTGGTAATATGACTTATTGTCTGTTCATTTCTCATGCTTAAGTAGTTGGCTCTGCAGTAAATAGAGATGACAGCTATTAACAATAGATAGTTAGATGAGTTAAGTGATGCTTTATTTGTTACATATTAGATACATTTCAATTATTTTATAGTCATCTAGTCTTCTATAAAATTGCAAAAGACTATAGAAGTCTGATGATCAACTATTTAAAATAATAAAGTGTATCTTGTAGTAATAACAATATTCAGTGTACAGTAATAAAGAGTTTAATGTTATACCATTTTACTACATCCAACACATAGTTTGGAAAGTGCTAACTTCTTATGTAAACATAATACTTAAAAGCATAATGAAATGTAAAATTATATCCACAAGAGTGTTTGGAGAGCTGAATATTTATTATAGCATTAATATTTAAAATTACTTCTTCAGGCTTTCAATGTAACACACCTTTATCAATGTTAGACTTTGACAAAATATATGTAATGAACATTATATATGCATCTAATGCACATCATCATCAACAACCATTATCAATCCACTGCAGGATGAAGGTCTCTCCAAGTTTAATCCATCTTCTCCGATTTTTAGCTTCTCTTCTCCACAACACCCCTGCATATTTTCTTATTTCATCCATCCATCTCGCATGTGGTCTCTTTCTGGGTCTTTTACAATCTCTTGGAATCCAGTTTAAAATTTCAATTGTCCATGTATTATCATCTCTTCTAGCAATATGTCCAACCCAACTCCATTTCAATCTTTTAATTTTTTCAATAAGGTCAGTAACACCTGTTTGTTGTCTTACCCATACATTGCGTTTTCGATCTCTTCTTGTTACTCCCAACATACATCTCTCCATACTCCTTTAAGTGGTCTGAAGTCTCTGTATTGCTCTTCTATTAAGTGTCCAAGTCTCAGACCCATAAGTAAGAACTGGTAAAACACATTTGTTAAAAACCATCCTTTTCAAACACATAGGCATATTTCCTTTTAGTATCAAGTTATTTCTACCAAAAGCACTCCAACCAAGTTTAATTTCCTCCATTATGTTTCCATCTGTATTAATAATCTGACCAAGGTATTTGTAACTGTTAACTTCTTCTAATTCTTCATAATTAATCTTTATTTTCATATTTTGAGCAAATCGATTAAACATTACTTTAGTCTTTTTAACATTTATCTTTAGTCCTACTTTTCTACTTTCATCTGCACATATAGTGTATTAAACACTTCAATTTTGAATATCAAATAACTACAAATATTTATTAATATAGACTGTAATTACCCTAGATAGACATTGATAATATACTTATATATTTGCTTGATTTTATATAATTTGTTAAGAGGTGTTTTTACTTTATATATGTTAAACTATTAAGACCTCACATGATCTATCATATCTTCAGCTTAGATATTGCTGTTTTAATAGCATACTTTTCCATCTTTTTGCCACTTACTGTAAGCTTTAGAAAGCAATGAGTTGCCAAATGAGTGCTTAATGAATTCCTATTCTCTGCTTTCCTATCCAAAATTCCCAGATTAATTTCAAGCTTATAGCTTTCATCACAGTAGCTTTGGATCATGGAACTTTTATATGTTTTTCAATTTGGGCTGATAGCTTGATAGTTAAACATAGAGTTAAATGATGGGAGCTAGAAGGACGATGCATTAGATCCTAAGGTCCACTTGCACTGTTCTGAGATCCAAAGCTTGAAAGTAGTCAGAGGATTTTAGATAGGGAAGCACAGGATAGGGATTTATTAAGCACTATCATCTGGCAACTATCATTTCTTTCAAAAATTTATAGTAAATGGCAAAAAGGATGGAAAAGTATATCAAACATTAGTTATATTCTATACATATTTCTTCGATGTATTCTTATTGCAAACTGAAGATGACTTTAAAACCAGTAGAAACCTGTAAAACATTCATGGCAAAATATCTGCAAACTTTCTTTTCTTTCTCATTTATAAAACATACTTCTACAACTTTCCAGTGTAATATTAAATAAAAAGCAATCTTTTTAATACTGGCAAGGGTTGTATTCTCATCCTTGGTGTTCGCCTTAAGATGGCGTTGATGCTAATCAAAAACATATACATATAACGATTCCGGCCGGACCTAAATGATCGATTTGATCTAAAAAGATCTGATTTCTTAGATTTGTAATAAAATATTCTAACTAATACTATTATATGATGTTAGTTTTTTTCATTTTTGTAAATGTTTATTAATCTTATCTTGTTTTTGAGTTTGTGTGTCTTTAAAGTTACGGTGTTTTTGTAATTTTTTTTGACTTTACGTGTGTCTTTTTAAAGTTTCGGTCTTTTTTTTTTTTTTGCAAGATTAAATCAATAATTTTATTCAAAAGCAAGACTTAATAAGTAAATGTTTATTAATCTTATCTAGTTTTTGAGTTTGTGTGTGCATGTGTCTTTAAAGTTACGGGGCTTTTTCTCATTTTTTGGGGGGGACTTTATGTGTGTCTTTTTTTAAAGTTACGGTATTTTTGGTCAAGAGAAAATCGATCATTTTATTAAATAAGCAAGACGTAATTCTAAATCTATCAAAAGTAACGTAATTTATATAATACAATTTAGAATTGATACCCGACTAATTTCCGTTTTCTTTTTTTTTTTTTGGGGGGGGGGGGCAATAATGAATCAGAAAGTGGGTTGTTTTTGTTAAGTCTGTCTATATAAAAAGGGTACCGTTATTGAAATACTAAATTTAAAAATAATAGCCGACTAATTTGCGTTTCTTTTGACAGTAATTAATCAGAAAGTGGGTTTCTTTTTTTTTTGGTAAATCTTGTGTATATATAAAAACAAACAAACCGTAATTCAAAGACTCCATTGAAAAAAATCAAACCCCGTTGAATTTGCTTTTTTTTTTTTAAAGACAGTAATTAATCAGGAACTGGGTTGTTTTTGTTAGTGTGTAGATATAAAAACTAATCTTATTTTGAAATAATAAATGTAACAAAAAAAAAAAATACCCGACTAATTTTATTTTTCGGACAAGTAATTCCTAATAATTAGACAGTGGGTTGTTTTTGTTTGTGCGTATATATATATAGCAAAAATAACTGGTCACGGATGAATTCTCGCGAAAAAGGTACTTTTCGCATGATCCTTTATTTTTTTCCCCTTTCGCACCATTAAAAGCAATTTTTGAGGGTTACCCCTTCGTAATGGAATCTTCAGGACATTATTACTAAACTTACAACAGTAAAGTAAGTTACAACACATTAAAAAAAAATAGACGTCTTATCAAATTTAAAAAAACTACGACTGCTTCAAATACACACACTCTCACCCGAAACTACAGAGAAAATAGATATACTACTATTACAAGAAAATGATGAACAAAATAGACTACTATGGCAGCCAATCAAGGCATTTCTTTCTCTTTGCTTTTAGCATTGAAAAAAAGCCATAACCGGCAGTAACTCTTTCTGTGTTTTATCATAGAAAGAAGTCTCTTTGTGTTGGCTTCTGTCGCCGCCTCCTCCGTCCAACATAACGTGAGGACTTTTCTGCGTTTATAACGTAGAAAAATTCCTCTTTGGTTGGGTGAAGGCCGGTGAAACGGTATATTTCTAGGAATTTACCTAGAAGTAGCGACATCTTAAGGCGAACACCAAGGATGAGAAAACAAACCCTGGCAAGAAATGTGTCTATGCATGTGCATTTGAGATTGTGTTTAAGTTTAATGGTTAGAGCAGTCGAATCAAAATTAAGATTCTCCAATTAAAAAATATTTATATTAGAATTTAGATTTATAGAATTTAATTTCTTATCCCCCCCCATCTAAATAGGATTTGGTCTCTGTTTATATATTTCCTCTTTTTCCCAAACTCTTAAGAAGTGGCTCAAAAAATTACTTAGCAATACAATGTGTATAAAGCATGACAAAGGACCATAAAATTGGGGACCACATTACAAAAAATAAAAACTCACAATTAAAAAGGCAGATTTTTTATTATTAACATTGCAATTAAATATACAAAATAGACTCATGTTACAAAAATACATGAAGTATAGAAGTTGTTGGAGTTTTTTCAAGTTGATATTATTTAAATAAAATTATATTATTTTTTTAAACAAACTTGATGTTTTTTATTAATCAAATTTTCAAAATTTGATTGAATTTGTTAAACTAGTTATTTTAAAATTGATTGCATATATTGGTCTATTAATCTTAATTTTTTTACAGTTGTATTATTTTTTAAAGTTGAAAATAGTTGTGCACACAAATATGTGCTATGGAACATAGTTAAAATAGTCCTTAATTGCACATAATACATAGAAAAATCAATCAACTGATAATACTTATACATAGATGATATGAAGAATCCCAACATCTATATATTTTTGTTTCAATATAAAATCACACTGAATTTTGATTAATTCCAATTACAAATTGTCATCAACAATTTCAATATCAATGGACAGAGAAATTGATTTTCACATTTCTTGAAGTCCAAAAGTCTTCTTTCAAATTTATTTTGTAATAATTTAATTGTATTAGCATATTCTAAAGATTTCAATTCTGGTGATTAGTAATGGCTTGCAACATTAAAAATGAAATAGAATTTCTTTTTGTCAGAATAATTTCTCTTTGAAAACATTGATATTATCAAATAATGTTGTATTCATATGATGTTTATTTTATAATTTAAATTACGATGATTCGCAAATCATAATTTTTCAATTCTAAAAAAATAATTTGTCTAGCAATTGGAAGAATCACTTTAAAACATTATGACTAGAAAGCCACTGAATATCTGTATAAGACAGATTGGTATATTCATTTCCTAAATCTTCTAAAAGTTTACTAAATTGGTAGTGATTAAGATCACATAATTTTAGTGAAACATGTCCAGTATTTAAAACTTTGGCACATACTGGCAGCAGCACTATCAGTTACAAGAGAAACTAGTTTTTTTAAGATAAATTGTATTCCTTCAAAACATCCATAAACACATTAAAAATGTCAACTTCAATGGTTGCGTCATGCAATGGAATAATTTTCAGAAGCTGTCCACTTTTAGTTCACCCCAAGACTGTAAATAAAAAATTATCAGCTGAACTTTATTCTGTATGTCTATGCTGTCGTCAATTGCAATGGAATAGGTGTCAAATATTATAATTATTGATTTCAATCGATTTCTTAAATTCCTGGCTATATCACCAATTCTGCTGGCAATAGTATTTAGAGTCAATCTTATACTTTTGAATTTCTTTGTTTTGGAAGCATCACTTCAAATGCATTTATAAATTCCTCTTCAGTGAATAGTTTTGAGTTGCAATTAAATATGATATCAAATAACTAGTTTTAACAGCAGCTATATTACCTTCAATAGGTTTGATAAATATGCTTTATTGCTTTTGAAATGTCAACTTTAATTCCGATAACATATCTTTGTGAAGTTTCCCAATGTATTTGTCATTGTTTTCTTTATAAATTATATTGTAGTGTCTTATAATATTACATTCTTTGCAAAACATAATAAGGGTTCTATATATAATCAGACATAAAATTTTCTCTTTTTTTTTTAATAGAAAAATACTTTAATTCCTATTTTTCTTGAAAAATATGATATTCTTCAATTAATTATTTTTTTCCTCATATTCATGGAGAGCTTTGACATTATTTTAATAAATACTTAATCACAAAGAAAACTACACTTACTAATATAGGAATATTTTGAATAAAACTGATTAGAATCTGAAGTCAAAAATAATAATTTGTTTAAAAAAACAATAACAATGGATGAATGATATAACAATTTCTTCTTCCTTATGGGATGAAGCTCAATGTAATTATGCTATATTCATGTTCATTGTATGCGATACAAGTTCATAAAAATTCCCAGCAGATTGATCTATATTATAACTCTTAATGGAAATGTTAATTTTTTGAAATGTATTTATATTTATTTAATTCATGTATATATTTATAACTTTTATTTAAAAAAAAAAAAAAAAATCCAGTATTGTCAAAAGTTAAATTACCTTATTAGTTGTCATTTTTGCCAGGCCACTGTCTCATGCTTGACATGCCTGCTTTGGATCATATGGTATATAAATTATCTAACTATTAAAAAAAAATCATGCCTTATTGTTTAATAGATTTTAAAATAAATAATGTATTGAAATAGCAAATGTAGACATTTGATTTAGTTTTACATATCATACAATTTTTCTGACGTTAGTTAAAATATTTGTTTACATTAATCCTTAATTTCCTGAAAGCTTCTTAATCTGGACAAACAATAGTCATTATTATTATATATATTTGAAACATCTCTCAATAGTAAAATATTAGTAGCAGTTATAAAAATATATCAAGATGCTTTATTTACAGCATTGTGTAAATATTAACTGATAAGTTCACTTTAGATGGCAGCACTTACAAATTTTCACAAATATTTGCTCTGACATTTGGAAATGAGGTACTTTGTATTGGCCAGGAATCTCATACATTTTAAATAGAATGCAAAAAAAAAAAAAAAAAAGTAGATATGCATTGAATGGTAAATGATAAACACAAATGACACTATTCAATGGGAAAGACATTTTTAATGAGAAATTAAAATGTTTGAAAGATGACAACATATGAATGAAGCAGATTAGTAAATAGTGCAATTCGATTATGTAGAGAAGTTAGAAAACATGTTGGACAAGAGATGTCTTATATGTAAAATTAATAAGGAGACCATTTATTTCTATGCAATTATATAAAATATGGAAATGTATAATTATGAGGAATAATAATAGTTAAGTGATTTAGAGGAAAAGGAATAATAATAAAATAATAATTTGAAGTTATATATATAAAAAAAAAAAAATAGAAGATGTTAAAAGACATGATAATATTAGAAGGAATTTATTGTTGTTTGAATGCAAAGATAGAAGCTTGTACAGAAGACAAATGTGGAATATAAGAGTTTAAACTGTACATTTACTTTATATGAGGATGGTAGAAAAAGTATTGAACATTTATTTTTGGAGGGTAGGAAAAATTTAAAAGTAAAAGGAATGGAAAAGGTAGATGTTTTCATGTTTTTATAAGTTTTAATAATGAAGAGAATGACGGAATTAACATGACAGCTTTTATTAAAAAAGGTAGGAGATGAAAAAGAATTAAGATGAAAGAATAATTTATTAATAAGGAATAAAAATGGAATTTATTGTAAGGATTGTTTTATTAGGTTAATGGCATCTTGAATTATATAATCTACTTCTGACTTCATCTACAGAAAATCTATTTTACATAACATAATATAAAATATCACTATTATTCACCATAGTTATGTTTCTCTTTTTTAAGGAAAGGGTCATGAATGCATTATTTAAGAAATGAATAGAAAAAAAAAAGAATATTAAATTTAGTAAAGAAAAATCAAAGATTTTGAAAATAAATAAAAAGAACAGTTGCTTATTGTAAGCTGACTTCAGGCATCTAGAAAAAATACTATAAATGTCGGATTAAATTTTTTAGACAGTAGCACTATCAGGTAATAAAATGTTAGCTAGAAATACAGGGTATAGAGAACAAGTATTACATTGATTACAGTTGATCAAAGTGTATGTATGGTTAGCTTAGAAAGAAACTTAAAAATAAACCTACAAGTGAAACCATATAAATAGCTATCCCTGAAAGCAAAAATTAACTAAGAGAAGTGGAAATATGTACAAACTGGAATTAAGCCTTCCAGGATTCCTACCATATCTGGATAAATTGATCTAATGTTACACCAAGAACACCCATAAATTATTATTATACTGTTGTGTTTGGTTAGGCTTACAGGTTCGTTTCCAAACCAACAGACCCAAAAAGAATAACTACTCAGCAATTAATACGTACAATTTATTAGTACTAAAAAATATACACACTTGTTAGTTAAACATATAATATACATATATTGTTTATACACACTAATGCTGAGATAGTCGTACTGACTAATGGAACTCACTTCTAGCTAAATGATTAGCTGGCCTAGTGAGCTCAAGTAAGATTCTTCCAGTTATGTATTTAGCTTGCCTTGAGTTGAGTGTGGACATAGCAGTTTCCAGTCCATAGGTGAACTTGCTTCACTGCGCGGATGTCACGATAATGAGAAGATACTACTCTTGCTAATGGCAGTGGTTTTATTGGAGAGCATGTTCAGTCGTTCAGGTTGTTAGAAGTAATTGCTCTCTGCCTTGCCTCCAAAAGACTGATTATTTAATGGCAGATCCCCTACCTTACTGGAAACATGCAGATTTGATGCATGAACCTCAGTGAAGGATTTAATCCCTTTGGGTAGCAACTGGGTGCTGGCCAATCAGGTAAGGAATCTGGAATAATCCACTTCCGAAGGCAGGGTCAGATATGACATATACTATCTTTTCTGAAAATTTAAGCCTTGAGTCATAGGTAGATCAATACTTCATTAAGGTTCAATGAATTTAGGAACACTTCTGTTGACTCGGCAAAATAATGATGTTTCTTGAGTATTACTTAAATACCAGTCTATTCAAGATGGACCTAATCATTCACCATCTATTCTCACGTAAAAAAAAACCTTTCAACTCACAGCTAATTATTTTCATCACACCCATAAAAAAAATAGGACTTTCCAATACTATTTTCAGCATTCTTAGATCACAGTTGATTTCATCTTCCCAGAAATAATGTATTATTTCTGGAAAGATAATGTTAGGTATTTTTTTGTTTTTATTAGATTAATCAATTGTATTTTTCACAAATATTTTGAAATACAAAAATATAATGTTGTAATATATAAGATTTACTTATTTTTTCAGTTTTTAGACATACAAATATGTTAAGTAGTGATCATATGAGAATAAAGATTATATTTTCTTAAATGTTGAAAGATTGGAATGATTAATAAAGAAGTATTTGAATGTTATTAATGATTCAGAAAAATGAAGATTTTTAAATAATTTTTATAATCTAATAAGATTATATAAGTTTTAAATATAAAACTGTATTTATTCCAATTTTGATTTTAATTACCATTTTCTGAATTCAGCAGTAACTTGATTTTTCCAAGAGCAAGCAGATGACATAAGATTATTACATTCTTAAAAGTGTTTCTGACTTTTGCTTTTATTAAAGAGAATTAAGATTAAAGTCGGAATTAATATGTATCGAGAAGCCATTTTTTATTTCTTTTGTAATCATATGAGAAAGTCATATGATATGATTATTGATATTAATTTCACTCTTAAGGCTGTCCACTTATCATGTTTTATAGAGCATTGCTAAGTATTATTCCTTAGCATTTATTTAGCAGAATAACATGTGGCTTCACAACCTGCAACAATTTGCAAGAGATTAAATGATTACTTAGTCAGCTGAATCTGGATGTCACTTCCACTAAGTATCATTTCAAAAAATTCCACAATGTCTCTGAACCATGAACTAAATAAATATGAATTTCTCATACCTATCTCAGCTCTTATTAAATGATAGAATATCCCTCTCCCTTTTCTTTCTTTCTATTAGATGGTCTGAGCAACTATATAGTCATTAATCTAACATAATAATTGCAAGTCTTCCTTCTCTAACAATAAAAAATATCATGCTCATCTATTTATTAAGAAAAGTTGCTATCTTCTTATCTTTCTTAAATCCAAATCAAACAAAAATATTATTTTGAATAAGATTATCCTTATAACTTAGATCAGAACTTTGCGAACAGGCAGCCATGGATCTTGTCACCAAGAGACATGAAAATACAATTCAAATTTTTAAATTAGAAGTAAATAATTAGATTTATTTTTATATGCAGACTGTGTAGGGGGACCTAATAATCACTATTTATTTTATTACTCATATACGTCAATACTATAAGCACCAGGAAATACTCTTATTTGCACAGTTTAATAGTTTTGTATTTCTAACGAGTATCACTGGTACTAGTGTTTGATAATTCATTGAAAATTTAATCCTGAGACGGTTAAGTGGTTTAACAAGTTGTATGGCAAATATTTTTTTCATTCATAATAATGTAGATATGATACTATCAGCAATGCTATCTATTTTTTTATAATTATGTCATTGGATACAGGAATTTTTTTTAAAGAGTTTGATATTTCGAAATCATGGATACATTTCACAGATTTTTATTGTTGCTCATAAGATAAGATCTTTGCCAATTGTATAAGTTTTTTTTTTGTTTGTTTAACAATTAATAGAGCAATTTTGAGAGAAACTTTTACTAATTTGTCATTTAATTTAATTTGCTTTGAAAAAGATTTAGTTTGCCATTTTAATTCTTCGACTTTTCTTTCAAAAAATTCAATTGTCTTAGTCTTAAATTCACTATACACAGTATCTAAATGATGACTAAATTTTCCAGTTTTCAAACAATCATTTGAAACTGTTTCCAGCAGTTGAACACAAAAACTTGTGTGGATCATTATATAAAGGCACCAATCCATATTTTAAGTAAGAAGTATTATATTTAGGGATTTTTTTTACATGATATTTTGTGCTTCTTGTCACCTGGTGTTGAAAATGATGTGGCTGGTTTTTCCAGTTCTGGTAAAATATGAGAGATTATCACTTGTCTTTGGTGTCTTCATTACCTTTTGACTGACCTCTATGAATACATTTTATTTTTATTAAATCTATTAACAATACGAATTACGCAAACAAAAGTATTATGTTGCCATAAAGTTAAAATACCATGAAAATAAATAAATAGCTGAGAAAATAAAATCACAAAAGAAAATAATAATAAAGAATTTAAATATTTTTAAAATTATTAATTTTATATATATTCATAAATTGCAAATTTTGTAGATAAATTTTCAAACAGATATTATGGAAATGAGCTTATTATATTCTTCATTAAATTGTAATTAAACTGAAGTATTCTCAACCATCACACTTATCATAATTCATATCATTGGTATTCAAAAACTGAAAATGTTTCAATATTTCATTTTTAATCCATGTCCCAACAAGAATGAAAGATATGTGAAAGATCTCATTTCTTCACTAATAAAACAAACAAAATAAATGTTAGACTATGCAATAATTTGTTGTCAAATGTTTTTTTAAAAAATAATAGTGATAAATTGTAATTTGAAGGTACAAACATATATTATTAATAATCTACATTGAGCTGATTTTGTCTCATTTAACCATATTAGATATAATGAAGAGAATATTTTAATGAATTTCTATTTATAGATTATTATGGATAGCTAAAAATCAGTTAATCAAATTATTGAAGGAAAGTTAAAAATACAATTAATGCATAATTTAATGAATGATTACTTGACCCAATAATTTTGAAAGATTGTTTTTAGTTTCTGAGACAAAGACGTATATATAAAAATTAGAATGGAAAATGACTTAAGTAATTCGTAACTACAATCTACATTCACATCTAGGCCAGATTAAATATGAATTTTTTTTTCAAATTTTAATCAGAATTGGAAATTTTTCTTTCAGGTAACTGAACTATAGCTAATCATCTAGTGTTAGTAGTAATGGATATCTAGTTAATCTTAGATAGAGAGAATATGTTCAGAAAAATATTCAAACCCTTATGATAATTAGGAAATTAGCCAGCCTGATTAATGTTTTTTACTGTTCCTCTCTGAAAAGCTGTTTAGAAGGCCCTCTGCAATGGGCTATTTAAAGGTTGTTTTTAACTTTGACCTGCACACATAACTATCACATGACTCCAACTTCACTACTGTTAAGCCACCTAATATAAGTTTTGGTAACCAATCAATGTAATAAATCCCTATTCATTTCTGCCCTGTATAATCTTCCCAGACTAGTTTCAAAATTATGCCATTCATTTTTGAAGAGCATTGGAGCTTTGGTAAGTACACCTGGATCTTTAGGATCAGTACACTTTTTCTCTAGCAGCCACCATTTATTTCTCTGTTTTGCTATCTAGTTATTAGCCAAATTGGAAAACATATAAATGTTTTCAATCTAAACCAACGTGCTTATATAATCATATAGATTTGAAACCAGTTCAGTATCTATATATTATAGTAATCATCGTTTTTTTAACAACTACAGGCACCTTTACCCTAGGGCCAGAATACCATAATATGGAGATACTGAACTGTTTTCAGATCTCTATGACTACAGAAAAGTTGGCTTAGATTGAAGACATTTATAAGACTTTCAATTAAGGTGCTGATAGCTTAATAGCAAAAAAAGAAGTAAATTATGGCTACTAGAGAGAAAGTGCATTAGATCCTGCAGCTTCAGGTGCATTGTTCCAAGATCCCAAATTTCTCATTGATGAAACTATAAGCTAGAGACTAATTTGGGGATATTGGATAGGGCAGCACTGGATAAGGATTAATTAAACGCTGTCATCTACAAATTACATGAGCTTATATTAGGTGGCATAGCTGTGGTGAAAGAAAAAGAATATACAAACAATGCAAAATTAAGAATCTTACTTTGAACGAGTTTCTTAGAAGCCTTGAAAACATGTGACAATATTTGCAATGATTAGTACACATCTTTATATTTAATCTATAAATGTATTACGTGTACACTACCGACTTCTCTATTCCAACTCCAGAAGCATAATCTAAACAATGAATAAAATTATTTGATATTAAAACAAAGTGCAACCAAACTCACATCAGCTGTTTTTAGAAAATTGATCTGATAGGAGGCTCTGATTTTGAGTTTTTCTGCTCAGGGATAACAGCTTTCTTTTACTGCATATATAAAATAAAAAATGTCCCTGATTAGGAATAGAATGAATCCAATACCTCCTCTATTATTAGAAAGTCAATTGTTCAACAATTTGGGACAACAAGAAATCAGAGTCCTTTAATATATAATTTTATATTATGGCTTCTATTGTCAGAAGAGAGATTAACATTTTCAATTTTAAACAGATTTCGTACTTTAATTAAGTAAGTGTAAGACATTGATTTTTTTGTAAACATAATGATGACATTGCTCATATAGGCAAATACAAGTTAATGTTTGTTATGACTAAATAAGAATTATTAAACAGATAGACTTTTAAAATTCTTTTAAATATTTTTAATTGAAAACAAATCAACACTTTTAAAAATTATAATTTGCAAAACAACTAAAGTAACAAAAAGTCATAGACACAATCTTGTGACACAAGAGTCAAAATATAAAGAATGGAAACGAAAATAAATATATAACAAACTCTCTAATCTATAAACATTTAGAGGATCAACCAATTTACATTAAAATGTCTGAAATAAAATTTAACCCAAATATTTCTTTTAGTAAATTAACAGAAAGTAAAATATTAAAACTGATTTAACGAATTTAAAATAAACGGTCTCTCATATCACTAATACTTAAACAATCAAATCCTGTTCACTGTCTAGGTAAGTTTTCATGTTCTGTTGACATTCCGATGTCGCCCAAAGATCTAAAAGCAGACGACATTCATTCTCATTAGCCATTTCTAAGGTAGAGAGAGAATCATTTCTAATAAGAGCTTTGGTAGCTTCCATTGCCTACAAAAATAGTAATAATAATTAGCAACTTATTTTTAGATTACTTTAATAAATAAAAAAAAATTAAAAACAACAGTGTTTATAAAAGGCAAAAATACAGAATATTAAATTGTATTTCAAACAGGTAGAGATAGCTAGGCAGTAAAATACTTTGACCAAAATATAGAATTTGATCTTCATTGGTGATAGTTTGCCATTGTTTGCTAACTTTAGAAAGACAGATGCAGGTTAAGAGTAGAATTTTTTATTTAATGAGAGCTATATTACCTTAGCAGACTGAGCCGCCATTTTGGTAACCCGGGGAGTAACTTCTTGCATCAGATTGGTTGGCCAAAATACTTGGGAAACTAATCCAACTTGATATGCTTCAATAGCTGTCAGTTTCCGACCACCAAGTAACATCTCATTTGCCTAAAACATTAATAAAGATTTTTTAAAAACCAAGTTTCTAATCTAATATTTAACATAATAACAAATTTTTTTTTTGAAAAAAGGACAGGTTGAATACTGATATTCAACACCTTTGATTAATGAAGAGATATTGTAATAATAATTCAAACATACATCTTTTAAAATTTCATTATACACTTTCTGTATCTAAAAAATCACAAGTTGAAAACTTAGATACACATTAAAAGTAAATAATAACTATCAATTTTAATTTTTTATATCTATATAATATATCTCTGTAACTTAATACTTTGTTTTTGATTTAATTTTCTTGTAGTAACTTTTGAACTAAATTTCCAATAACCTTTAATAAACAAAATTTAACTTTTTTTTGCTTGTGCTTTTTTAAAACAGGCAAAACTCTCTGTTTTATTAACAGTTATGAGCAAGCATAAGAAATGGTGATCATAGGCAAAACTCTCCATACAGTAGTGCCACCCTGTGCCAAACAGAGTAATCAATGGATGCCAGAAGGCTTGTGCATAAAATCCCTATCTAGTGCCTACTCATCCAATATCCCGAGACTAGTTTCTGACTTGTGGCCATCATCAGTGAGGAGCCTTGGATCTGAGAACACTGCACCTAGATCTTAGGATCTAATGCAACCCTCCAGCAGCCATCTTTTAATTCTACTTTACTACAAAACTATGAAAATGAAATTGAAACACAATAATATTTTCAATCTAAGCTCAATAGCTTATATAGTCATATGGGTCTGAACTCAATTCAGCACCCATACATTTTGGTGTCTTTGGCTCTTAAACAACCATAGCCACCATTATCCTATTAGGAAGGATTGGTGTATCTAGATAGGGATTTTATGCACAAGCCTTCTGGCATCCATTGATTACTCTGTTTGGCACAGGGTGGCACGACTGTATGGAGAGTTTTGTGTTTGTTTACAACAATTATGTGCTAGTATAGAGATGGTGATCATGTGATGTTTAGTGGTTTAAATGGTAATCATGTGATCTTTGGTGGTTTAATACCAATCTTGCCTAATAGGATAGTGGTGGCTATGGTTATTAAAAAACCAAAGACACCAAAATGTATGGATACTGAACTGAGTTCAGACCTATATGACTATATAAGCTAATGAGCTTAGATTGAAAATATTATTGTGTTATAAATTTTTTTCTCATAGTTTTGTAGGTAAGTAGAGATAAAAGGTATCTGCTGGAGGGTTACATTAGATCCTAAGATCTAGGTGTAGTGCTCTCAGATCCAAGGATTTTCACTGATGAAGGCCATAGTCCAGAAACTAGTCTGGGGATATTGGATGAGTAGGCACTAGATAGGGATTTTATGCACAAACCTTCTGGCATCCATTGATTACTTTGGCTTGCACTGAGTGGCACTACTGTACAGAGAGTTTTGCCGGGTTTAATGCAGTTATGAGCAAGCATAAGAAATGGTGATCATGTGATGTTTTGTGTTTTTTTATTGTAAAGTTCCTATTGGGTTTTTGATAACATGTACACATAAAATATTTATTGATGGGGAAGTGTGTGTCAATTCTATAGTGCAGGTGTGAAAACTAGTTTCCATAATATTACATATAAACACTATAATATAATTAACAAATAAAGTGTTTCAAAATGTTAGTGATTAAAATTTGAATCACTTTTTTTTTCTGTAGAATAGTTATCAATCAATTTTCTCTCAAAGTTCCAAAATAATAAATTAGAAAAAGAGAACCATGGATTTATGTCAATTACATGTTGGCATAAGTCCATAATTGTTTTGTCTTCATAATTTTTTCCATATTAAAAGAGGTATAGGATTATCAATAATCGGAATAATGATATTCAAATTTATAGTACAGAAAAATATAAAATTGTTGATGATGATTATAATTTTTTTATTCTTGTACTTTTTTTTTATTTAATTAGAACATTCCCAATGCAATATACAATAATATAATTGTCATTTATATAATAATCTTATTGTTTAGTTATGTCATAACTCTTATAATAACTTTAAAATTTGCACTTATTTATTTTTTATTATACTATAGATTAAAAACAATAAAGTAATGGAATAATGAATTTTACTTCATAAGCATCTATTTTAAACATATAAGTAAACTATTTCCCCCTGAAACAGAAGTAAATATACTTTAAAAAATTGTATTTTTTAGAATGATTTTATTCAACATTCAAAATTTAAAAATGGAAAAAAAAAGATTCAAAGGTAAAAAAATGGATTTACCATGGCAGTTCCAATAGTCTGAGGGAAAGTAACAGAGGAACATCCCTCAGGTGTCTGTCCCAAGGCAGCATATGGCAAATGAAAGCAAGCTTTATCACTGGCATAAATAATATCTACAAGAGGGAGTAGTGCTACTCCGAGACCAATAGCAGGACCATTAATTGCAACAACAATAGGTTTGGGAAATGACAAAAGGCAACGAATGAATTCTCTGTAAATAAATAATAAAAAAAAGAAATAAAGAGATGATTAGAAATAGAAAAGTACTTGGCAAGTCTTGTAAATGGTGATTGTTTGTTTTGTTTGTTGGTTTTTTTTTTTTTGGGGGGGGGGGGGGGCAGAGGGAAAGGCATAAAGTAAATTTAAAAGTATTTTATTTTGGTACATAACATTATTTTAAAGTTATGACCTATTAATAAAAAATAGTATTAAAAAATAGTATTTTTTGTTGGATCTTTTCATAAATTAACAATATATAATATACATTGCATATAAAAAGTTGTAGAAATCTCTTTTTCAAATACTATTCCAATATATTTAAATTAATTAATTAATCATAGAAATCAAATATTTCAATTATTTATTTATAGTCATTCTCAAAGATAAAAAACCATAATCCTTATAAGATATAAAATATATATGCAAAAATATACGTTAAAAATATTTAAATATATATCTACTTAAATGGAAGTGATATAGACTTAAATAGGCATTATTTATAGGTATTCCAACTACATCACATGGCCTCTCATATTTACTTATATGCTTCCAAAAGCAGTTACCTTCTATTCTAACCCCACCTACAGTAAGCTTGAGTAATTAATGGATAATGATACAATGCTATAATATTCCCAACTCTAGACTATTCGTTTCTGATTTTTTTGTTTTTGTCAGTGAAGAGTAGCATTCAAAACTGGAATATGCATTTAGCAATTTTTTATTCTTTTATATTATTCAAGTTATTAATCTGAAAATTAAATAAAAATAAAAAATCTTGACTTTTAAACTCACATTAATTCACTTGCATACATCAAACAGATAGCTCTATAGAGTAAAGTGAAGATAATCGCACTACAAAGCATATAACTAAGTATATGAGAGATATATGATGCTATTGGTATTAATCTTTCTAGCCTAAGGATATAAGGAACCTACCATTATTATAGAATTGAGGTCACAAAAATATTATAGAAACTAACCTAATGTCACAAGTAAGGTATCTTGGACTTAAAACCTTGGTATTTTTTTTAAATTTCAAGTAGTTAGCCACTTAGTAAAAAGAAGTAAAAGTTGGCTGGTAGTTGTATAAGTGCAATAGTTTTAACTTTGAATACTAATTAGTCTTAAGTGACAAAGACAAAAGTTAAAAACTAATTGATATGGAAATGGATATTTTGTAGCATCATATCATCTGCTATCCATTGATTAGTCAAACTTACAGCAGATGGCTCTAGCGCAGATGAATATTTGCTCTTGGTATTTATAGATGCTATTTGTTTTTGGCGTATTAATATCGAGAAATCATATGGAAAATACGCTAACATGTTGTAATGGAAACATATATATATAAATTGTTTACAACATATTTTATTTAATACATATTATTTTACAAGACTATAAATAAATAAAAAATGTATATTCTTAAATTGATGAAGGCATAAAATCTAAATTTTGAAAGAGTTTGAAGGAATTTGTGTAATTGATTATTTATTGTTTATTTTTATATTGTAATATTCTTAAACAATAAACAATGTAATCTAAAAATAAAAAGAATATCATGAAAACTGATATTTCTCATATGATTAGATACATCATAATTTTTAAAATATTATCATATATCAAACAAAAAAAAATATTTATTTTTAACATTTTGAAAAAGCTATTTATTAGCATTGATAAAGATTTTGTTTTCTATGAAGCAACACGTAATATGGTCATTAATAATTACAAACCACTTAACTACTGAGCAAATGTATATGGCAAATAAAATGAGCAGCTCTCCACTCCAGTGCCATCTGGTATAAGCTTGAATATAATTAATGACTACTAGATGCATTAAAATCACCATTCTCAGACAAGTTTTTGGATGTTGCTTTTGCTCAGAAATCAAAGTTGGAAGAAAAACAGCCTGAAATTCAAATTAGCATAATTCAACAGGTTGACTAGGATTCACAATTTTAGAATGATCTGAATTGCAGATTTTTCACTTGACAGATAAAATAGCGTTAAAGGTCAATGTTGGATGCATAACTTCATTTCTTCCCACTTTAAATGAGAGAGGGCAAAAAGCAAAAATTGGTTTAAAGATCAGGATTTAAAAGCATCTGGAAATCAGTGATTTCTCAAACTTATATTAGTTAGCACTAAAGTGAAGAGTCACTTTTGCGGTAAAATGGACATTAAATAAAATGTTAAAAAGGGAGTTTAAAATATTAACTTACATATATTTTTCTTGTCTTAAATATAAATGTGAGGTTATTTTAACTATGCACTAATGCAGTGCTTCATAATAATCTTCAAAGTGCTATGAAAATATGTGCATACAGTATTTCTAATTTCTGCCTTATATAATACAAAAATTGCATTTTTTTTCTCTTTGGAACTGTAATAGTTTAAATTTAACCAACAATATTTTTTAAGTCTAATACAGTGATAAAATATAAATCAATATATCAATGTAGAACAAAGATCCATCATCTCTTCACAGAATACTACAGAAAATACTACTGACAAGTTAGTCAATTGCTGGTTGGAATATGAATGCTTAAGGTTCACTCCTTTAACTACTAATAACTTGATATTCATTTACTGAGTTGGTTATATATATGTCAGTTAACTTGAAAAAAAATCCTCGACTATCCAAAAAAAGCTTCTCTTCCTCTTTCCTTCTTTATTTTTACTTTTCTAATATATAATAACTGTAATATTAATAAATATATTTGGCTACAAAGTGTCAAAAGAATGGAATGTGGTTATTATATGTTATATCCAAAAAAAAATTCCAAGCTCTATCTAGACTTGAACCACATTTGAGCATGCCAGACATATACACTACTACATCAAGAGATCTTTCACACCCAATGCATAAAATTTTGTTAATTCTGATTTAACTCATATTTAATTAAAAAACCAATACATAAATATTTTTATATAGTAGATGATCACATGATATTTAATTCAGAATTCATTTGTTTAGAGGGTGTAATTTTTATTTTGATATCTTATTATTAAATTATAATTTTTGTCAAATTTTTTTGTAGTTTTAACCATTTTTTAAAATAATGTGTAAATATAACTAAAAAGTAAAAAAATAATACGTGAAATTTTTTTTTTTAAAATAATGCTTTTATGTAAATAGCTGACTAAAAAGTACAAAATAACAAAGTAATCCACTTCTGGTTAATTTGCTATTCTTGGAAAATATCAGAGATCTTAAGAATCTAGACTTGTTATAAAACAATTGGAAATTGCAGGAATATTGTTATTTCATAAAAGCATTTGAGGCTCAAATAAATCATAAAAATCAAGTAGGCCTCAAATACTTTTATGAAATGATAATATCCATGCAATTTCCAATTGTTTTATAATAAGTCTAAATTCTTAAGATTTCTGATATTTTCCAAGAATGGCAAATTAATCAAGAAGTGGATTACTTTGTTATTTTTCTACTTTTTAGTCAACTATTTACACAAAAGCATTATTTAAAAAAATTTTTTTGTACATTTTACTATTATAATTAAATATAATCTGAATTAGTTAGTATAACACTAAAATATTAGCAGCCTCTAGTGTTGGGTCTAAGTAGAATATTATAATGATGCAGCAAAAAGACTATTGTGACCGGTGATAATCTAACATTCACTGTAACATTTTTAACATTATATTAATTCTAATAAATCTTTTTTGAAAAATATATTAAAAAAAACCTTATATATTTAGAACTGCTTTATAACTAAATAAAAAAACTCTAGATATATAAAAATGCATATATTAATTCATATCCACTGTCTATTGAAAAAGTTTCACAGAGAGTTCAAACCTGAGCCAAATTATCTGAATTTTTTTACAGTTAAAAATAAGTTTTCTTTTGGACTGCTGTCCCATAGCTGTATTAACTAGCCATACAGTATTCTAAGATAAATGAATACATAGCTATTTTTAAATAGATAGCTCAAGTTCCTCATTAATCTGAATTGTATCAGCTTTTGTAAAAAGCAAAAAAAAAAAAAAAATTACAAATATAAAATGATTATGTCTTCAATACTTAGGAAGAGAAAAATTACTCCTATGGATGCTGAGCACATGTTTACCATTAGTTTTAAGAATAATTATGTAGTGCAACATTTATTTATAATCAATCACTTACATACATTCATATAATAAAGCTCACACAATAGAATGTACACATGAAAGCATGTAAAAGTCTCGCAAGTATTAATGCTCTAAATTGCAATTTTATTATTAACAAAAGTGATTCTCTGCTAATCTGTAAATCTTATATATAAGAACAAGTTCAAACATTAACAAATTATGAGAATGAAATTAATTAAGTTGCAAATTTGCAGAACTGTAATGTAAATTTGTCATTTTATTTTCCTAAATTAGAATTATTCATATTCATTTTCAGTAACCTTAACAAAGACCAAATCACTATTTAAAAGTAATAAAATTAATATTTATGATCTTTAGATAAATATAATATATTAGAACTCATATGATGGAACTTAAGTAAAGAAAGCATGTAAAAATCTCAATAGCATTAATGACCAAATCACTATTTATTAGCAAACAAAAGATTCCCTTTTAGCTGGAAGATCTTAAACGTAATCACAAATTCAGATATCAATGCACAATATCAGAACAAAAACAACGCAACATTATTTCCTGACTCTGCTGTAATAAAAGTATTTTGTCTATGATTATTTTTATGACTTAATTTACCGATAAAAAATATTCATAAGTAGTTGCGGTACCAGCAATAGCATAGTCATTTTTCCATTCAGTGATCTTATAACGGCATCTTTTGTCTTTTAGGTCATCTCCTGGCACTGTTCCAAAAGATGCAGCAATACCTTGGAGAAGACTTTCTGGCCATAAATAACAGCAATCATTTAATTATACCTTAGCTTTGAACTTTTAATTTCTTTCCCTTGGTCAGTTCCCAAAGAAGTTCTTTAATTACGTAGGGAAATCATGTCCCAAACAATTTAGTATTTTCCAATGAAAGATGGATCCATGACATTGTAATATCTCTACATTAGTTAATTTGTCATGTTACTTAATATGCATAAAAAGTACTTACTTATTTTTAGTCCAGTTATCATTCCTTGTATCAAATCATAACTTTTAATTTCAAAGTATATTTATTAATTAGATTTAGAACAATTATTAATAAAAAGTTAATTTTCCTAAATGTAATTTTCTTTAAAAATCTATTTGAGAATTATGTACAATATACAAATAAAGGAAGCTATAACAAAATTTATTTTCATTCAAGATAAGATGAAGGTAATAATAAGCTCATAATTCACAAGGGCATGACCTCTTCTCTTATAAAAGTAACATTTTTATTTTCCCATTGGCAATTCAGAGTAATCTGAAACTTTTGTCATTAAATGAAGAATAATAGAATTGGTTTTAATTCTGATTCTTTTTCCGTATAATGAAAAATAACTAAATACCCATTTACTGACATGGATATCTAGCTGCAACGATTAGGTCTGTGGACAAAAAATCCTGAGCATGTTAGTGATCTGGAAAAAATTTCAAGATTCTCTCAGTCTAAACTTGACAACCTAATTCTAAATACGGCAAGCAAATCCACCAACTAGTAAATCAGGGGATCCTTCCCAATACTTCCTAATTCTAATAATGAAAAACCAGTAAGTATCGCTCTCTTCCTCTTTAGCTAACATTAAATAGCCAATAATGACTTTTATTTTCAAATTTAAAAGATGTAATGGAAACAAGGAATAATATCATTGAACACATTATATAATAATGCAGTCAGATTCTTAGAAATAGTTTCTAGCCAATTTATTTTCTTTGCATAGGAGATACTCGATTTGTTTCTATTTAAAGAAGACCAATGACTAGAAACTGTAAGTCATCTCATTGTGAAATTATTGAATGTTCACTAATTCACTGCTTATACTGTAGCGTCTAGTTGAAAAAGGAATATTATTGTGTAATCTCAAAAGAAATTTATCTATAGTTTAATATCAATTTTCAACAAAGTCTTTTTCCAATTCTGCATACTATTTGCATTGATCCACAAACTTGAAAAAGGTTTTATTTACTACTGAAACTATGTATGCACAAATGACAAATCTTTTCACCACTATTAAATCTCTGAATCCAAGTCGTATTAATATTAAAAAATTTCAAACATAAAATTTTAAATAATCTTCACGGTAGCTTAAAGAAATTTAATGAAGATACAGACACAACCAAATAAGTCTAATTAAGGTATAACTTCCATGTTTAAACATTCGCAGTCCTCTATGATTTAGTGCAACAATAATATCAGACTCTGGAATGTAAACTCCTTGGATCGATTCCAGATCTGGCATTTCCAGTATTTGAACTTCTTATGAAATCCTGAGAAATAAAGCCATCTGATTATTTATTTTACAACTTATCACAATAGTGTATTGTGAATTTAAGTTCAAACCTGTCCAACTCTTGTTAAGCATGCTATTAATAGATATAAATTTATTAACAAAAGAGCTTTAGTTTTCAATTTTCCCTCTTCTTACTTTGTAAAAACAAAAAAATTAATTACAGGTATATACAAAAAGTCTTAAACATAGCATAAGTCTTAAGCCCATCAATATTACTTCAATTGCCTGATCAATACAAAACCACATACAAAATCATAAACATATGCACATGTATGAATAAAAACTAACATGCTCATATATATATAAAGCATAGATTTAATAAATATAAGCACTGCACATAGATCTTTTTAAAAACATTATAGCCACTTCAAGAAGCTAATCAGTGTAAGCTTAGGGTCGTATGGCATAAAATACCTGATTTTTTCGGTTTTCTAAAGCACCATTACTATTATCGTATTTCAGTTTTAATATATTCCATTGACATGTTCAATGATTTCTATTAGTCATCATCAACTTTTTATTTATTTTATTATTATTTTATAAAAGTATTACCTCATGTTTACTTAGTCACATGGTATAATTACCTGATTTCTGTATTCCAAAGCATATTTTTACTATCTGTATTATGTTCTATCGATACATTTTAATAGTTTCTACAGGACACTATCCATCTCTTATTTTATTATTATTTTACAAAAATATCACTCTGAATTTATGAGTTGTCCCCCAATATAACATTGCAGAAAAAGAACTGGTGATGTATTGCATACATCACAAACTACTACATAAATGAGCATATCTCTTCAAAGGCATATCTGACTGGCTTCATCATCACACTAATAATAATTCTACACTCTCAAATTAGTACTCACCATTTCAATGTCTCATTCCAAGGGCAGTCCTTGTAAACATTATTTTTAAAAAAGATGGTTTTATGCATTTAATAAAGAATTTCTTCATCGTGGATAACATCCAAATAAGATAGATATATATACACCATAACCCAATACAATTTCCATCCCTCATACATTTGGGTTTGAAATGACAAATTGAGTTCAATCGATGAATCTTTAGTTCCCAAATTTATCACGCTACCACTGTACTAATAACATGAAACATTCTTAATTTTAAAAATCACTATTGGTAACTGATCTATTAACTCTTTGGTGATAAATTCATTGATCAAATGATCACTACTTGAGCTAACTAGGTAATAAAAAAAATTAGAAATAATGACAACTTCAATTCAGCCAATGATAACATTATTTGGATAGTCAATTACATATTGTTTTTGTAATACTTCTTTTAAAACTATCAGTTGAAAATCTCACTTCAAATAGACAACTATTATACGAAGAAGTTCATTTATACAAATGCGTGTATACTAGCAATCTTACCTTAGTGAATTAACCATAGTGTCTACAACTATCCTCAGATTGCTATCAGAAGTCAGGTAGGCTAAATCCACTCCTGAGCAGAAGGTACTATCTGTTCCTGTTAGCATAACCAGTTTACAGCTTTCGTCATACTTAGCATTATTGAAAGCAAATATTAATTCTTGAAAGACCTGAAAATAAACAATATTATCAATAGGATCAAAAACTGTTATTCGGCTATAAATAGTAAAATAAATTCTATATGGATTATAGGAAACATATTTATTAAAAATTGTTACAAGATATAAAGCATATAACAGATCAATAACAATATCAACCATACTATGATGCCAATCTGTAATTGCCAACAATTCTGATCAATCATCATAACAGATAACTCTTGACTGCAGTAATCTTTACCCAATCAGTCACACAGATTAATATTTTTGCCAATCCTATTGAACAAACTTAATAAAATTTCTAAGTCATTCTTTTAATTATAAGTTTTTTACTATGGTATGAGAATCTTTTGAATGATTTTGATGAACATCTTCAAACAGGAAAGAAGAAAAGAACATTTTTTTAATGCTGCAAAATATACTAATTTAATATTCATAATTAAATATGGATTACGTAATATTATTTTCATGTACATAAATAATCAAGACTTACAATGTATTTAAAATGTAATTTATAAAACGATATAAAATCCATGCATTATTGAGTTTTTAACATATAAGAAAAATATATAATAAATTAATAAATATAACCAATTAAACTTACAAAATTGTGATGAGCTTCTTCAAACTTGTAAAACATCTTGAATTATTTATTAGTCAATGTAAAATCTTTTAGACCAATCTCCTTCACTATATGTGTTTCATGAGATGCACAGTATATATACTCTATGGTATTCCAACATATTCAGGTTTATTCTTTAGATAGAGTTCCACAATATTTACCAAAAATGAAAATATTTTCTTTTTCTTTCCCCTTATATCTTCTTTATGCATTGATTAATTTTATACAACAAATAAATAAATCCTCCTATCTTTAATCACTTTAACAATACTATATTTTATTTTTACTTCATCAATCATATTAGACAAAATTGATTTTTTTAAAAACGTAAAAGAAAATTAAAATACTTATTTAACATATATATTATCGCACAGATAAAAAACTTTTAAAAAAAAATAAAGATCTGTAAATTAATTAATATAAAAGAAAATAAAAAAATGTTGATTAATTTCTATTTAAAAATCATGTTTAAATCTTAGTGAATGGAAATAATTGAAATATAATTGTATCTAAAGCAAACTGGACCTTGGGGCACTTAAATGATTGTAACATCAGATAAGAGAGAAAAAATTAAAGATCCCGCTTTGAAGCAAAATGACCAATGCAAGCACCTAGCCACGCAAGGGCCAGAAAGGAAAACATCCGAACCTTAAAAACAAATGACATCATGTTTGACCGATCCGTAGGATTTACGATAAGGGAGGCCAGAAATTATAAAAGATGAAATAATAAATTCATTAATCTGATTATAAATCCATGCCTATAGTGCAGACTTCATGATGTAGGAGTCTGACACGAGATTTAGTTTCCTGATATTTGCACTGGCTGAGGCAGCCTTTCTGACCACGGTTCCAGAAAGTATGGCTTGTAGCAGTTGTGTTTCCAAAAAATATGGCTTGTAGCGGTTATGTCGCCAAAGAAACGTAGTAAATAATATGATCAGTGAGGGATTTCATAAACTGGATGAATTCTGGAGGAATCACCAAGATAGAATGGAAAGTATAATCTTTTATCAATTTCAACCTTCTAAATACCTCAAAAAAATAATATATATATAAATGAACTCTTATCTGACCAAGAACAGGATTCTAAATCAATTATTAATATATTTTTTTATATATAACATTTGCTTTAATCATTTCCATTTTTCTTTTTATTTATTTTTTGTTTATTAAATAACTAAATTTTTAAATTTAAAGTTGGGTGTAGATCGCTGCATAGAGTCGTTATGTTTGAGGCTAGGTCATATGGGGTTAATTTCAGACTGTTTTGTAGTTGAATTGATGCTGGCAGAGAGATGTAAGGGGTGTTTATATCAATGTAATGTGAAGCATGTTAGCATACAGGGCGCTGTGCCCAAATGAATGCATGGCCCAGAGGTGTAGCCATCCCGCTGCAATGGACACAGATGTATTCCCTGCGACATTGATCGCCTTTCGCTCTATGGATAGGGACTATAAGACAGCAAGGACCACTCTCCCTCCATATGAAGCATTTCTTTTTAATGTTTTTTATATATGATTCCTTCGCCAGTGAGTGTTGGTATAGCTAAGAACCTTTAGCCTGAGGTTAAATGTTTGAAAAGTTTTTAATTGCGTAGTCTTTGTAGCCTATCATGCTCAACATTCTAAAATATTAAATTATATAAATTGTCCACCTGTGCGAACTTACTAAAATAACAATTTAAATTAAAAAATTAATAATAAAATCTAAAGCAATAGTAATTTATTCCTCAAAGTTAAATGTAAGTAATAAATGTTTTGTGATAATTACTGGCAGTGGCTTATTTTTATTTTTTTTTAATATTGAAATACGTTTAGGAATTTAAACTTTAAATCTCAGCTACTCCTTGAGCTAGTGTCTAGGGCTAACGGTTTATAAAAGTTGAATCTTAACAAGAAGTATCTGGCTACTTTATAAATTTTCTGTGATGTGATGTAATTGGTTTCCCCTTAAACGAAGTCAAGAATATCTCAGCAATTATGCCCAGATAAACCTGTTAGCCATTTTATTCTCCATTCCCCACTCTTAAGTCTTACCATATTCTGCTCCATCCCATTTCCACAACATAATCTTTGTCAACTCTATGGCCTTTATAGCTAAATCCCCCTTATCTCTTCACAAATCCAACATAAAAACTAATAACTCAATTTCTGTATAGTCACTTTGTTCATGTCTATTCTCCCATAACTTCATTATCTATACCCTTTCTGCTTTCAAGCATTTACATTCAATCAACAGGTGCCTAATATTTTCTATACCTTACTTACACAATTTGCACTCTGAATTATCCATGGTTTTCCATTTACATGTATATTCTCTTGTTGCTAAAGATCCCGTTCGAGCGTTAAATAATAAACTACTTTCCTTACTATTATCATATCCAATATTCCATTTACTTCTATATATATTTAAACTCTTCTTACCCTCCATACTAGTTCTCCATCTCTCCAACTCCCTATTTTTTATTAATGCTTCTATATCTCTCCAACTCCCTATTTTTTATTAATGCTTCTATTCTTTTATCCCATTCCTTACCACTATAACACTCAACATTCTTCCTAACACAATCATCCCACCTTTTATACAAGTATACTGATATAAATTCTTTATCCAAATCTTTCACATACCACATTACCTTTCTCACCCATTTTGTTACCTGCCCTTTACTCATAACCCAATTGAACACTATTTTTGCAATTCTTTTAC
Organism: Epiperipatus broadwayi; assembly: GCA_028023455.1. Taxonomy (NCBI): domain Eukaryota; kingdom Metazoa; phylum Onychophora; class Udeonychophora; order Euonychophora; family Peripatidae; genus Epiperipatus; species Epiperipatus broadwayi. The sequence continues at coordinate 5,544,680 of JAQFVV010012395.1, read as the reverse complement.
TATCCATAAACTGCAACCTACCAAACATTTTCATTTTACCTTTTGCATCTCTCATGTACAAACTTGACCATACCATTTCTCCTTGAATTGCCTCCTTTGCTGTCCACATCATGTCTTCCTACTTACCTTGGTACTTTCTCTAAATAATCTAAAACCCTTTTACTAACACATAATGCATCATTACCATATATATGTTAACCCTGCTTCTGCAACTTCCTTCCATACTATTCTAGCTACATCATATTTATTATATGAAAATACTGTTAGTTTCTTTGCTTCATTTACCAATTTCTTCTCCCATTCATCCAAGCAATTTTCCTGATTACATAAGATGATTCCCAAATACTTATATCTATCCACCACACTTAACTTTATATCCCCCAATAAAAATTCTACATCTTCTCTTTCCCCAGTATTAACCATCATTATATTTTATTTTTCTTCACTAAATTTAATCCCCATCTCTTTACCCACCCTTGCACATGTCCTCAACATAATTTCCATATCTTCTCTTCTTTCTGCACACAAAAAGATATCATCTGCAAAAAAAAAAAAGACCCGAAAAAATATATACTCCCTTGCCACCTATTAATGGTATCTCTACCCCTCTTCCTAGTCTTTCTATTGCTTTCTCCATATCACTCAAAAACAACAAAAACAATAGGTGACATAGGGCATCCTTGCCTTAATCCCACCCCATTTTTAACTTTAACTGATTGTATATCCTTTAACTGGTAAGTATAATAATTATTTTCATATAATTTCTTAATAATATTTACTAAAGCTTCATCCATTCCCAAATTGGCTAACCTTACCCATAATCTATTTCTATTTACTCTATCATATGCTTTCTCTATATCTATAAAACTCATATATAATGATCTACCTGAATTCCTACTCATCTCCATAAGTTGTGTAACTACAAACAAACTATCTCCTATACGCCTACCTGACCTAAAACCTCCTTGCATTTCCCCCACTTCATTACTCTCTTCCCATCCATTTTACAACTCTTCCAGCTACCATATATGAGAAAACTTTATATAAAACTGATGTTCCCACTATCGGTCTATAATTATTTAACTTTCTATGATCCTTACCCTTTCCTTTAAATAATAATCTTATTCTTGTATTACTCCAACTAATCGGAAAAACTGTCTTCTGTGCCATTTTATTAAAATATGATAATAACTTTGCTTTTGTTCTATGCCCTAAATTCATTACCATCTCTGCTGACCATCCATCTAAACCTCTCGCCTTTCCACTTTTCAATCTCTTCCCTGCCTCATTCAATTCATTTTTTGTGAACCTAATATTCCCATTACTAACTGCTTTCATTTTTTCTATCATTACTTCCTTCACATCTAACATCTTTTCTATATGCATTACATATCTATTTAAGATTCTCTCTACCTCTTCTCTAGAGCTACACTCTACTTCTTCATCATCTATTAATACTACCTCTCTTTCCCCTACATTTCTCCATTTAATGTAATTCCAAAATTTTTTACTCCCATCTCTTCCACTTTTATTAATATCCTCCAGTAATTTACTATTTAGCTTCATCCTATCTCTATAATTATCCATTTTAGCCAGCTTCTTTTCTAAGTACTTTCCCCATTTAGCATTAATATCATTTTCACTCTCTTTGTTCTTAATAGCACACTTATATTCTCTGCATGCTTCTTTCCTCTCTTTTACACTTTTACTAACTCTCATTTTTTTATTACTTTTATTCTTCTGCATATTCTCAACTAAAACTCTATTTGCTACTTTTTCTATTTCACCACACCAGTCCTTATACTCATCCCCATCCAACTGCTCCATGGTTTCTTCAACTTTTATTTTATATTCTTCCAACTTATTCTTATCAATCACTCTCCATCCATATCTTTCACTACTATTTCTACCTTTATTTCTATCCTCCATCACATTACTAACCATTTCTATTACAATAAAATTATGATCACTATTACATACTCTCTCTTCATTATCAAACACCTTAATTTTCCGTATTTTATTCATTCCCTCTTTCTCTACCAATACATAATCTATTATGTGAAATACATTATTCCTAGACCATGTGTATTGTCCATCATAAATATTTGATAAATTCCCAATACTCAAATTTACTCTTTGACAAAATTCCTTCAAAAACTGACCATTCTTATTATCTACATCATCAATTTCTTCAATATGTCCATTCATATCCCCTATAACCATTATTCTCTTCCCCGTTTCTTTAAAAATTTGTATATCCTTAACTAGGCATTCATATATACTACTGTTCCACTCCATTATAGTTTGATTATCTCCAGTAGCTATATACACTACAGCCACCATCCATTCTTGTCTACCCAACCTTATTTCAAACCACAAATGCTCTTGACATTTAACAATATTTAAATATTTCCTCGATATAACACCTATACCACCACCCCTTTTTTCTTTTCTGTTTTACACCCTGCCATACCACCTCTTCCAAAATATGTTCTTCTTCTCTTAGATGAGTTTCCACTACTGCTAATACCTCCAGCTCTTCATTTTCAATTGCTTTATTTAATTCCAGCCACCTTTCTGGTCTCCTACCACCTTGCATATTCAAAAACCCAATTTTTTCTTTCCTAACTATTCTTTTATAAATTCTTTTTTCTCCATTATGTTTATAACAAACTTTCTTACCATTAATCTTACAAAACCACTCCCTCTCCACATCTACACTTATATCTAAATCAACCATCTTTTGCTTATTTCTTATATCCCCTCCATTCGTCTTGTTTTTGATGATATTACAATTTAAAAGCCCACCCCCCTTTAAAAGTTTCCTGAATTATATTCTTTAAATATAAAACTCCCTAAAACATCACTTCCCTGTTTTCCTAAGTGCAATCCATCTTTACTATATAACTCCCTCTTTCCAATAAACCAATCCCATACATCCACAAACACAACATTATTTCTCTCACACAATTTTTTCACTCTCTCATTTATAGAACATGTTCTGTCTAACAAATACCTCTTATCAAATCTTGATAATACTCCAACTACCCCTACTCTTCCTTTAATCTCCCTCAACTTTCTAATCAATTCTACACATTCATCCATTACTCTCTCTGATGGCTCTAACAAATTATTAATTCCTACTATAATATATACATCTCTACTATCTAGCTTTCTTATGTTATCTGTCACATCCCTAATTTTTTCTCCAGGCATACATACTCTAACATACCTGCTTCTATTTTCCCTTGCAATTATATCCCCCCATTCTCTTATTAGTGCATCTCCTATCAACACTGTCTCATAATCTACTTTCCCTACTCCATCTGTAACCTTGTCTACCATCTTCTGGACCACCTTATCCATTTCTTCCTTATCATTTCTACTCAATAATTCCTTTATCTCCTCACATTTTGTCTCTAACAATTTTAATTTTACTTCTATATCCTTCACTGCTTCCTCTATCTTACTTATTCTCTGTCTAACCATCTCCATTGCATTACTACTTTCTCCACCCATATTTCCTGTTACTCCACTAAAATCATACTCTGTCCTATCTTCCTTAACTACATTTTGCTCTCTCTCCTCTGACTTTCTCTCTAGACTACCTATACTTAAAAACCACTTTATCACCTCTTTAATCACATTTACACTCTGACTACATAACCAGAAACCTGTCATATCCTTCCTATTCTTATTCAAACATTTCAAATGATACACCTCAGCACACACTGTACATTCTACTAATGCTCGTCTAATTCCTTTCTGCTGATCGTATATACACTGTGCCATACAAATACAATCCATATTCTTATTTTTCAATTCACCTATTGTATATTTGACTTTATTAATGCCGCTCCTATTCTTCAAACACCCTTATATGGAAAAATAAAAACTTTTTAACTTTTTCCCAAACTTTATCAAACTATAACTACTTATTTTCTAATGTTAGGCCCCCCAAACATTAACTTTTTTATCAAAATAAATGTCTCTTTTAAAATTTAAAAAAACCTTCAATAACAAACTTAACTAAAACGAATTAAACTTACATACAACTTTTTTTATAGGTACCTCTTTATAATACCTCTCCTATTCTTCATACACCCTTATACAGATAAAATAAAAACTTTTTCCCAAAAGTGATCAAACTATAAACACAACCACGTGTTTTCTAACGTTAGGCTCCCAAACGTTGCCTTTTTTCTCAAAATAAATGTCTATTTTAAAATTTAAAAAAACTTTCAGTAACAAACTTAACTAAAACGAATTAAATTTACATACAACTTTTTTATAATTATCCTTACACTAACACACATTCAACAAGAACAACTTTTTTTAGTGTCGATATTCTCCGACCGTTATAATACATATACTTTTTATATATATTAAAATTCATATACATGAATTAGATAGACAAACTTAATTTATCAAATTATTTCATGTATGTAACTAATTTAAAAACAAAAATTATTCATATTATTAATAATGCTGATGACATGTCAAAACTGTTATAATTTCTAAATGTTAAATGAGACAAAAAAAGGGGGTTTTAAATCACCAAAATTTAAATATAACATTTTGCTCTGTATTTCAGTTTCTTACACACGCAATTACACTATATCAATCCTTTATGTTACTCTTTAAATATTAATCATAATTTAGCTAAAAAATATTTAAATGTGAACTGTTAAATTCTGCATAAGACTAGCATTTTATTTAAAAATTAATATGCACATACATAAGACAACCAAAAGATAGTGCCATGAGCAAAAAAAATATTCTGATGAAATTCAACTTATTAGCTATAAAAATGAATTATATATAAAATTAAATTTTTTTTTTTACAGAAATGCTTTTATTTATATAAATGAACTAAAAAGTAAAAAAATAATTTCTTTAGCTATCATAAAAAAAATGTGGGACGTTTACATTTAAAAATATTCTTAGTTATACTTTACATAACTAAAATCATTTATTTATCGGATTAAAAAAAAGGTTAAGTTTTATCTCTCAAGTAGATTGAGATTGAAAAAGTGGGCATTATTTACAAGTTTATCTAAATGATTCTTTGGGAATATGAGTTATGAATTATCACAAAAACGTTTTCTGATTTCGTTGATCCACAAATAGGTTTATAAAAAGGAGATAATTTTTTTTCATATACGTAAGCAAAATTACAAAAATATTTTCTTATGCATGTATGCGAATAAAAGCACTTCTATAAAAAAAAAAAGGTATTATTTTTTTTATTTTCTACTTTTTAGTTTTACATAACGATTCTGTTTTAAATTGCAAGAAGCATTGCTAGATAGTGCTAGCAATAATGTTAAATATAAATTTTATAATTCTCACTAATTTTTTGCTAAAATTGCTTGCGACTCTAATAAAATATATTATCACTTGAAATACATTTGTATAGAAAATTATAACAAATCAAAATTCAGGAACTGACTGAAAATTAAATTACAAGATCTGATCTAGACATAAATAACACAAAGTCAATATGATATAAAAACGTAATTGAAACACAATATAAACTTATAAATATTGAGCCTATAGATTTCATTACTGTTTAAAATTAGAGAAAAAAAAAAAAAAAAACTAAAGTAATTCAATTATTTGAATGATAAAATAAACTGTTATATTAGAAAAACATATCAATAAAAATCTATAAAATATTATACATTAATTAATGTAACTATGAGCAATTGCTTTTAAGAATATTACCTCTATTTATTTATAATTATGCTACTTTTCTAATACGAATCTTTGAATAAAATACTTTCAAGAAATAATAGATAAACATTGATATTTACAAGTTTTTTTTATTACATTCAAATATCAGCCTTTCAAGCTAATTGTGCAAGTGCTTTTTGCGAGTGTTAATAATAAATGAATACTTTCCTTTCCAATACAAGATAGTATTTATGCAGGAATAAAATGAATCCACTTATTCCTACAACTCAAATGCTTATATATGAGCAAAAGTTTTTTTTGTGGAAATTAATTTTAAATATAATCTATAAATAAAAAAAAATATCTTATTTTTGATTCATTGGGAATTTCATTTTTTAATTAATAACTATTCATTTATTTTACTCACCAATGATATTTTTATACAGAATTTACAATAATACCTTCATTTTTGAAATGATGAACATTTTTTTTTTTATCTGACCGACTATAGATAGAAACTCTTTTATAATTTTATGTCATTTTAAAATGGTCATTAATATATTTTTAATATGGTTTACATATGTAATATAATTGTTTTGCTTTTATATGTAACACAACCTTCTTATACATTTTTGCAGAAATGTGTCTATTATATATATTTAACAGCACATTATTTTTATAAATAATATAGGCCCATTCTATTCCTATGCTCCATAGAAAAAAATATATTACTATTTTAAATTGGACTTTTTTAAAAGACATTTATTTTTATTACAAATATAAGTGCAGTACCATTAATCCAGGTCCTTGATTACCGAACCTTTCTAAATTAAATATATGTATAGCTTAATTCAACAATATATTTCTTTCATGCCCATGTCATTAAAATATACATTGCTTAAAGCTAAAATTAAATGTAATATATTTTATATATAAATATATCATATGTACATACATCTTGTATATTTATTTTTATTATACACCTGGGTCTCATTTTATGTGGATTTTTTTAATGCGATTCATGTTTCTTCTTAATATCTTTTTATGCGGTTTTCTTTTATGCGATAAAGAAGTTCATATTTCACTATATTTATTAGATATCAAGAAATTTAAATTATTAATAACTTATTTTGACTTGAAATACTTTTTTTTTTTGTCAAAAATATAACGTTATATTCGCAGCTAATGTGAATATAGCCTGAAGTTATTTAGAATCTTACTTATGAATAAATAATAATAATAGATTTATACTTAAGAATATAAAAATATTGCAACAAATATTCTAAAATTTTAAACTTTTAAAATATATTGTTAGATATAACAGAAATAAATATTCTTTTAGATTTTTAAAAATAATCAGAAATAACATTTTGTTGATTTTGTAACCTGAAAATAATCTTTCTAATGATAATGTATAATCTTTTTGTTTTGATTGCGATCTCATTTTTTTAATATAGAAACAAAATGTGAACATTTAAAATTTATTTCAGTAGTAAACAAAAATATCTATCAAATGAAGACAAATTTATTATTTTCTCATAAGTAAAAAACATTTAATCATATATTTTACATTGATGTGTGAGATAAAGAAAAATGTCAGAAAATGCTGAAATCTGACTTTGCTGCAATGAACAAGCTCTTAAATTCCAACGAGAGCTAAATAGTAGTTGTATGTCTGTGTTATGTATGTGTATGTTTATATTTTCTTTTATACACATATATACATGGAGAAACTTTTAGACAGAAAAAAGTTATAACTTTTATTTTCTACTTAAAAAGAATATATTTTAAAATGTCTTATATTTTTTTTTATACAAATATGTACATGGAGAAACTTTTAAACAGAAAAAAATTACAAGTAAAAATATTTAAGAACTTTTAATTTCTACTTAAAAAGAACGTATCTTTAAAAGTTTTTAAATATTTTACTTGTAACTTTTTTCTGTCTAAATGTTTCTCCATATATATACATGCATAAAAAAAAATTTAACCGTTATCATTATTAACACAATCGTAGAAGCGTGTTATATATATAGAGTTGCATTAGTGGAAGTGCATTCTCTAATAGGTAGACATAGCAGTCTGGATATCGCGAGCTTCATAAACAATTAGTAAAATCATCATCTCAAAGTTTAATCACCGATTACATTGTCGATAAAAAATCATTAACACAGCACAAGACTGAAGGTGGCGTTAGTTGTACTTCCTCTTGTGATTTCTTACCAGTTCACAAATGAACAGCATATTGTCAAATAGCGATAATGATTAAAATATGTATGAAAAAATAGAAAATAAATTACACATAAAAACATATTGATTTGAATAAAATTAAATACTGTAGTTAATAAAAAAGTTTGTCTTGTATCAATTTTTTTCAAATATTTGAAATTTTTTATTAGTTCATATTTTATTTCCTTTTTTTTTTATGCGAATTTTAAAGTATTCTTTTTTTCTGCTTTGCTTTTATGGGATTTTTGAAAATTACGGAACATATCCCCCATTTTTCAAAGTAAGTTAAGTCTATTTTTTTGCGATTTTTTTTAATGCGGGTTTTCTGCGAACCTATCTACCGCATAAAACGAGACCCAGGTGTAATCAAATACATAAATAAAATTTACCAATTAATTACTTTCTAATCTTTCATTTTATTAAAATTTATTTTTAGAAGTTGTTGTTTCATATCAACTGATCCAGAGATGAGTTTTTCCATCCTTCAATTAACTATATCTTTAGAAATGTTCTCTTGTTGCTGTATGTAGGGGGATAAGTAATTTTTTTGTCAAAAAATAAAATAGAAATGGTACTTAAATTCCTTTTAGACTTCATAATTTATAATTACTTAAATGTGTGTGCGCACATGAATACATTACTGTATTATGTTTATTATTTTTTAAATGTATTTAATTAAATAAATTATAACTGTGAAAATTTAAAAGATCTCTTTTCAAAATTTCGAAATGATTGTAAAAGTTGTCAAACCACAGGATATTAGATGATATTCAAATTTGTATCATAAAAAGTTAATATAAATTTTGAGACTCTTACAACTTGAAATTAACAATTTATGCAAATAATGCTAAAATGTTATGGTTATAGTCTTACCTTCGGATTTAAGGCATTCCGTGCAATTGTATTTGTGCATAGCCAAATCTGGCAATAACCTTCACACTTCTTTACAACAACTTCTTTATAGCGAAAAATACTCTCTGTCTGACGAATACTGTGCCGCCTATCTAGAAGAAGATCCCCGTGTTCACCATCATACTTAACAGAATGCCGGTGGGTATCTTTCATTTGGGGTTTAAATAAATTTAATAATGCAGGATGAGATGTAAGGGTAGGATTGTTTGATATGACTGGCATAGTGAAAGTGGGAAATCCAGCTAGAAAAGGACTACTGGACTTAGAGGCAGAACCATCAAGCACCGGATTACTAGTGAAGCGAGCATAATAATCTACAAAATGAAATTGGGTATATATATATAAAACATTTTAAAATTTCATGTTATTTAAAATATGTATATTAACCTTAAAATATCAAGAAATAAAAGTGAAATGATTTTTCCAAAGTACATACTGCTATCTAAAATATTGCTTAATACTCTTTTAGTGTTATAACTTTTGAAGTTAAAAGGTTTCACTACTGTTTATTAATAGCATTTAAACCTAAGCATTCTATGACTTCTTTTATTATGCATTAATAGCAACCTTCTTTTCCATTCTAATCATATAATGAATACTGAATTTTAGATACAACACAAACTTCATAAAGTGATTTTTAATAATTATTTTTTCATGGTAAAAGTACTATACACAAAAGGGAAAAAAGATATGTCATTTTATTTAAAATTCTTTTTATTATTAAATGCTTTTATTTAATTTACATTCTTTGTATGTTTGTTTATTTCACAGATATAGTTTAAATAAGATGTGCAAGAGGGCGATACAGAGACTTTTGGTTTTGTTTATGTTTGTTTCATAGATATAGTTTAAGTAAAACACATGAGGTATGCATTTTAATTTATTGCAGAAATATCAAGTGATATATATATAAACTAGAAGTGTCAAATTGATTTAAAGTACTTTATGCAATCTTTTGAATGAATAAAATTTGTAAAACTTTAAATCAATTTGATACATAGTTAATTAAATATATATATATATCACAGTAAGTAATAAATATGTCATTTAAAATTGAATTCATATCCATTTAAAGTTTCAGAAATTTTATTCATTCAAAAGATTGCATAAAGTACTTTAAATCAATTTGACACCTCTAGTTTATATATATCACTTGATATTTCTGCAATAAGCTAATATGCATACTGCTTGTATATATTTCAGATTTAATATGTTTACATTATTATATATATATCTAATAAATCATTAAATCAAGTTTTCAATTGAAACCCCCCCCAAAAAAAAAAATCGCCCATTATTGAAAACATATTGAGCTCAATTTTAAAAGCTAACAATTGAAACCAAAAAAATCTCTATACCATTATCTAAAAACCGCAATTGTAGTTGAAGAAACAATTATTTTTTTTGGTTTTTAGTACAAAATAAATAAAATCATTTATTATAAAATATTTTTTGTCTTTTATTATTTTATGATTATTCTTCACATTATGAAAGTAATTATTCTTACATTTTTTTCATGCAATGTATAAATAAAACAATATTCAAATAGCCCATGCAGGGCAAAAATCTCTCTAAAAGCCTTTCATAGTGAATTAGTAATCACCAAAACGGACAACAACTTTCTAGTAGGAGGTTTTTCCAATGATTTCCCTTTCTCGTTTTTGAAAATTGTTAAATATCCGTTTACCAAACAATAATTTGGTGGTTAGCAGAATCAGTTATCTGATATATTTCTTAAGTTCCATCCAGATTTTAATCTAAGATTGTGCACATGGCAGACAAGTGTAATAGTCATTATACCAGGAATCCTTCACATCTAGTAAGAGCAAAGAGTATTTATTATACTGTGTTTAACAAAACATATACACACCCTTAGCAAGGCTGTAGAATAACTTCATATCCTTATCATTCAGCAATTTATTTATAGAGAAAGAATTCTATGTCTAATAAATATACCATACTGCAATCATACCGAAAATACAATTTTTCTGTTATCCAGTGGGTAAAATGAAGAAAGGAAAACTGTTGAGTATTTATCAAGGTTAAGACTTAGTTTAGAGATGATTAAAGAATATAGTGAATGATTCTAAACTATCAACACTACGAGATCTGCAGCAGAGAATTATAATGTGTGTGTTGCTATTCTGATTCATTCCAAAATAAATTGCTTCTGGTGGTATATATTTTGAAGACTTGTTAAAAAAAAAAAATTACATTTAGTTTCACGTATTACAATCAAAATATTATATATATATATGTGACTAATAATGAAAGTTTTAGCCATCTTTCTTATTATTAGTAAATCTAAAATCAATTTCATATGGTGATAAATATTACACTAGTAACCAGAATCACATCACAAAATAACAAGAATATTTGGTTTATTGCTTTGCAATGTCATTTCGATAAGCAACATGATAGTTCCCACATATGAAAGAAGTGAGGATAAATCTTGTTATTTGTCATTGGCATTACTTACTGAATAAGTGATAATAAGAAACAAAAAAAAAAACTTAATTTTTGGTATCACAAAAAATTTCCATTCACTGTATTAAAAGAGATCAAACAAAGATTATGGGCAGGGTAATATTAACCAAAAAACAACAACAAGAAATAAAGTTCATTATTAGAATACTTTTTGAACTGTTAGCATCATCTGATTCATGGGAATTAATTCGCAACAAACTTGGAAACAAACATACATGAAGCACTTTGAAAAATGCAGAGAACATCAATTTTTGTGGGAAAACTTCTTCACCATCATGATGAAGTTTAAATAGTCTACTCCCCCTTTAGAAATTAAGCATGATCAGCATTCTGTTGTCCATAAACAAAATAGTCTCTAACATAAAAAAAAAAGGAGAAGGGTACCAGCAAAATTACTTTGAAGAAAATACTTTACAATATTATACAAAATTTAACACATTTTAAACTAGTAGCAGTTATAAAAATACAAACTTTATTTCTTTCCAAATATATTTAATTGTTAGTAATAGCACACAGGTTAGTGTAGAACTCAATGTTTTTCAAGTGGCATTTTTCTCCTCTTCTTTAGATATAACTAGCCTGACTAATGGGGACTGGACTGATGATCTAATCTAGATTTGTTGAATTTAAGTGTCTCTTTAATCAATTGGGCTGCCTAATTTTGTTACTGATACCTTTAATTCAGTATTCGTAAATCAAATGCTACCGATTCAAGTCTCACGGTGGCACTATCACTGACCAGCCAATAATATCTGAAGAAGAGAGGAGAAAAACACCATTCAAAACATTGTGTTCTATACTAACTTATGATTAAAAAGATCCTGAAAATATATTAAGCTTGAACTTTTCTAAAAAAAAATATTAACCAATTCAATTAGATGATGGAAATAGTTTAACATATAACTACAAATAAAATGTTATCACCACAAATCTTCAGACATTTTAAGCCAGATTGTCTTTTTTGGTTCACCATCATCTTATTTCATTTTTTTTTTTATCACTATTCTCTTCTAATACATTTTACAAAATGTATGCGTTAAATATATATATATGTTATTTTTTGCATATTTCTTAAAAAGAAACTGTCCTTTTCAAAGCTACAACACTTCCTTTCTTTCCAAGTCTGTTCTTACCATTTTCTTCTACTGACTTCAAAAATTCATAGCAATCAAGAAAATATTAAGCTATAATAATTATTTAATAATCAAAATAATTTGATATTTATTAATATTACAATTTTTACTTAGGGGTTAATCTGGTCACTCATAAAATAAAGAATTGACTTTGAGATGCAGAACATTTCATCCCGGAGTTGCAGCTATTATGAATACCAACGCATCATCCTAGACTCACAGAGCTTATTATAATAACAAGAGCATTTCTTTGCCATTAATAGGGGGCGAATCAGAGACAGTTCTGGCAATAAAGATTGGATTGGAATATCACCTGGTAACTATTCATAACCCAGCTTCACAATAGCAGGCATTAAAATATACAAAGAGGAGAAATTGCTCTAGCTATTATGAATATTAAACCTGCAAAATCAATATGCTTTTTTAAATTTCTGGTAAAATTTGACTTTCCATAATACATATTTCATATACTCACAAATAAGGATTACATACACTTTAATGGTCTTTTCAGATTTAGTCAAGTTCCTCAGTGGTTTTCAAAAACCTTTCTTGAGGTGCTTATAATTTTTGAAGCTAAATATTCTTAATAACCAAATGTCACTGATATTATTGTTACTTTACCTTTGACCTATATTGGATAAACAGTTATAATAGATTATGAACTTATTTTCTGTATGTATATGATATTTTCTTTAACAGAGATGGTTTCACTATATTAGAATAAGGCATTTTTAAAAAGTCATTCCATTGATATTCATCTGACCAATTCAAAGTATAACTTTACCTTTTATTAACTAAAAATAGCTAAGATACTCATTTATCAATCAATATCGAATAACTCCCTTAAGCCAGGTGTAAAGAAAAAATTCTGAGATTAACTTAAAAAAAATATCTGTACATTCCACATAGGAATACACTAAACTACACAGGATTCTATGTGAATGTCTGCTGTATTGGTACACAGTCAATTCCATGAAAAATAACATAAACTCAATTTCCTTCATAGTAATATTTATGAATCAGTACTTATTTAAAATGAAACTGTCAAAAAAAAATACTTAACTTTTTCTTTTGAGTAATATTAAAATGTTTGACTGTTCGAAATAATTATCTTCAGTCTAAAACATCTTGCTGCATTCTATAAAAGCAATTTGTTTAAAAAGAGTAAACTTTTTAATGGAATAACGATTATTTTTAATAAAATACAGTGATCATTGTGTATTTACAAATATATTAAAACGAACGCAAATGTTTAAAAAGTCTAATCATTTTAAAATGTAGAAAGAACAATCTACATCCTGTAGATGTTTTGGACTGAAGATCACTGTTTAAAATAGATCAAATGATTTAATATCAATAAAGCAAAAAAAATAAACCTTTTTAGGGATTATGTTTTAAACAAATTCTAACTGGAAAAGAATTTGCTTCAGAATTTCTGATTGCCTCAACTCCAGTATATACTTGATTTTCAATTCATGGATATAGTTTGGGATGCTCTCATGTAACATAATCATTGCTTTACAATGAAACTTTAACATTAGATATCAGAATTTACCTTAAGGGTCAAATAGAAAACAAACGCAGATAATCATTAGCTGTTCTATCATGCAATTTCCTTTTCCAAAAGACAGCAGTTGATGATAATGCTTTCTGCGGATCACTTAAGCATACATTCAACAACAAAAAATAAAATCAATAAATCACTTAAAATTATAAGAATGTAAAATAGACATATAAAAGCAATGAAAAATTGTTGTTCACCTGTTTCTCTAGTTGACTGTCCTACTATTGACTTCTCAGAAGAATGGTCAGGAGGTTTTTTACAAGTTGATGAAGAACGGAGATTTTTAGGAGGTCTACCTCTTGGTCGTTTCCCCATCGAATGTTGAGTATTAATAGCTAATTGAAGCATATCTATTTTAATAGCATTATTATAATGGTTCATATCTGAAGTGTAAAATTGCACATTTCTAGAATCATGTTGACTAAAGGACATATAACTTTCAGTTTTTGGTTTGTCACTTCCAGATCTGTTTTTGGAACCTAATTCTTTTCTATTAGATGATACTAAAGCAATTTTTTGTTTAAATTTTTCTTTTCTACGATCAAGAATAGTCTTTTTACTTTTTACATGATTAATTGAATTATTTTTTAGCAAATGTTTCTTTTTAGCTACCATCTGAGATATTGATGTTTTCCAGGATGTAATTTGTATTTTTGTTTTTTTGGAATCAGTTACTTTAGATTTAAATTTAGGTGATACATGGATTTTAAGATGTTTTTTTACATTAACAGTTTTGGCTTCTAATTTTTTGACTTCTGATTTCAATGAAAGTTGTTTTTTAGAAAACTTGTGCGATAATAATTGTTTACTTTTTGTTCTTTTCTTTAAAAGTTTTGCCAATCCTTTGCTTGACAATGTATAGCGAATTTGGTCATCATTTTCCTCCCGTTTTTTTTTATTATGTACAACTTTTTTAAGAATTCCATTTTTATTGATATGTTTATGTTCTTTTGATTTGATTTTTTTTGGTTTTTTATTAAATTCATCAATAAATACTGTACACTGGGCCAAATTTGCTGCAGGTTCCCATGTATCATCTGCACTTGAGTAATTTTTCCATCGCACTAAATATTCAATTTTTCCTTTTTTATTTTGGCGCCGCCCCAAAATTTTTTCCACCTACAAAAAAAATACAAATCTATAATAAAATATGAGTTTATTAAATGAAAAAAAAATTGCACAAGTTAAATTAATTTAATGTTTAAAATAAAGTTTATTTTTTGCGACTATAAATCAAAAACATATTATATTAACAATAAAGCTATATTATCGTAAAATCTCAAAACTAATAAATAGTTTTGATTTAATTTTGATATTACAGGTATTAATATTTCAATAATTGTTGAAAGGACATCTGGTTTCATCATAGTATCTTGAATTTCATTAGAAATTATATTTTCATGAATCAAAATATATAAATTTAAGTATAATGAGAATTATAAAGCAAGATAACCTCATTAAAATCTTTTTTTTGTATGAAGTTAATACATCAACAGCCAGTTCCTGTATGCAATATAGTCAGTTCCTGCAAATAGTATGGGAATGAATGCAACAAATAGTAAGCAAGATCGATAAGATCTGTAATAAATTTGCAGAAAATATGAATAAAACTGAAATCTGGAATGGATGACTGGATATGAAGTCATAAAGTAGATTGTAGTTATTAAATATTTACCATGTTGTTTAACTGATGACAAAATGCAATGGAAATTATAAATGGTAAATGGGATTTTAATAAAGTGAAGATATTAGTGTGAACTAATCTAGCATCAGATTTCCAAGCTGAGCTTCTGACAGCTGAATTTCACCAATTATTTAATTCTTAATTCCACTGCCCCCACATTCCTTCGATTTTTTTTTTTTTTTTTTTAGCAAACAACCCTGACAACAATCTTTCAGTCACATGACTACCTCAGAAATTACTGCATTAAGCTATAATCCATTGAATTTATTTTTATAAGAAAGATTATCTTTTAATTTTTTTTACACTTCATGGATAAAAATCCTAATCCCTTCTTGTTTTATAAATTTAAAGATCTTAATCTCTTCTTTTCTGTGTTGTTGTTTTTGTTTTGTTTTTAAAACTACGTAAGATAAAAATACCCTTTTTTTTCTTTTACAGCTAAACTAGACCTAATAACAATTAAATATTCATATTTTTAAAATGTCTTAAATTTGTCATATAATCATTTCATGTATTTAAAGTTTTTACTAAATTTTAACCTAGCTAAATTTTTATTAACAACTATGTTATCCTGCAGCTAATATGAGAATAAATAATTCTCAATATAAAAGCTGATACCATCCACAGATATCATTGATTATTAATGCTAACAGAAAAGGCTAAAATAAATATTTCTGCTGTCAAATGAATAAAAAAGAATGAAAAAATGGATACAATAAAGTAATTTTAATTATTAAAAATCAATTTCAATTTAGAATAAGCTGTACTTTATTCATCTCAGCACATATTAAGAGACAAATAATTAGAAGTACTTCTCTTACATGAAAAAATACATTTATGTGAAAACTGTTCAGATCAAAATAACTGAAAAAGGACATGTTCATTACTTCTTATTATATGCATTCCAAAACAATCTTAAGTTACAAAGCTAATGATTTTTTTTTTTAGCTTGATTTCAACTTTTGTAAATGAAATGCAATTAAAAATAAAATATTCAGGATTAAAAAATATCACCCTCCTCCAAAGTATTATACTGTTCTCAGCTTATGTAAGTAATCCATTCCACAACTTCTTGTATACATCAATTTTTATATATGTCCGAATTTTTCTCCCGGTATATATTTTCAATTAAGCATGGTGTAGAATATGGAAATTATTTTATCAAGTGAAAATATGCACTATATATAAAAGGTGATCTTGCAGCACAACAATATACAGTATAAGAGCTAAGTTATGTTGACATGTGCGTTACATGTTTTACACTTGATACAGTTCTATAATTGAATCCATAAATATGGATTTACATAAATTGGAATTTATCTGAAAAATAATAGTATCCCTTTTACAAATTCGGTTAATAACAAAAAATCTTGATCACGGTGAAAATATTTATCAAAATAATGTTCAAGCAAAAGAAATACTCAAATGGTGTGGCAAAATGAACCCAAATAAATTTTCTTGAGGAAGCAAACTTAGTTTGTAATTACGAATTAGAATGAGCCCCTCTTATTGTATAAATGAAAATCCTGAACATGTAAAATATCATCATCATCATTAGCAGTAATTTATAAATGAGTATGGTGATTCTAACTCAAGGGGAAAAAAACAAAATGTTTACACATCACTTTTCAATACCTTTCATTTCTTATTTGACATCTTGTAATGCTTTCTTTTAATTCTTTCTGCAGCAAACTTCAATATCATTCTAATTATCTTCTAATTGTAGATTTTTATGTATCTTCAATATTGTGTAGCTCTTTAACCCGAAGACTAGTTACAATTTCTAATGAAAATATTACAAAATCTACTATCCTTTGCAGCTTGCTGTAAATTTCTCTGTATAGTTGACCCATGAAAATAAAATGAGGTTTCTTTTTTGATTGCTTCCCAAATGTCATCTCTACTATTTCTCTAAATTAAATTGTGTCTCAATACATAGCCTATAAAATTCAATCATTCTTGATCTAATTTTAGAAATAAAAATCTATTGCATGTAATCTTATTATTTGTCTTTTCTATCCATATTTTCCAATTTTCTTCATCCCAGTTCTCAATAGCCTTTAATTTCTATCTTCATGTTATCAGCTATGTGTCCAAGTTTTTGTTCCAAACTATGTCTTCATGATCATGTTATAAAATAAATATAGCCATAGTTTACCATAAACTACTTTTCTAAAAATTCAGTTAACTCTTCATTTATTTCACATGTCCAATCCACCAAAAATATCATTCACAATATATTCAGCAAGAAATATACTGAATAATCTTTCCATTTTACCATTATATT
Source organism: Epiperipatus broadwayi (assembly GCA_028023455.1). Lineage (NCBI taxonomy): Eukaryota > Metazoa > Onychophora > Udeonychophora > Euonychophora > Peripatidae > Epiperipatus > Epiperipatus broadwayi. The sequence goes on along the minus strand of JAQFVV010012395.1, from coordinate 5,526,708 downwards.
TTCATAATTTTATGATAATAAGGTATTGTTCATGTTTTACTTCTTCACAATAAATTTATCAAAATATCAGCCTACATACAACTAATGTAAGTTGAAATTGTTATACTGTGATGATGAAACACTATCTTTTAACTTGCTAAATGTAGCAGCTGCATACTAAAGTCATGTATTCCATTTCAATATCGAGTCTGCTCACCTAACTAAAAAGCTATTCGGGTATTTAAAGTGATTTACATTCTAAAACTGATAATCATTTAAGTTGAAAGTTGCATAATATTTTTATTTTATTATCTGTGGTAAAGCCCCTGAATTTTTTTTTTTAACACTAATTACTAAACCAAAATAAAACAATCATTATATAAGTACCCCCTATGTAAAAGGTACAAAGATTAAGCTCTTAATCAATTCAAATTAAAACTTCCATGACTTAATCCGTATTGCAGTTTGATGCTGTTTTGTAAAGTTAATCATCATATGACTGTTCCAAAGACCACTCATAAAAATGAAAATATCCCTCTTTCCACCAGTTTTCATTTCAAATTACTAAAAATACTTAATCTCAAACCAAGATATGAAAGCTGTATAATACGAATAGAACTTTGGGGAACAACCAGTTAATTTCAAATATTGCCACAAAAGCTTTCAATTACCTGTGCCTTAATCAAATCAATAAAAATCATACAAATTACTTTTTTTTGTATTTGCTTGGCAACAAAAAAGCACGTCTATGTTTCGTGATCTTGAATACCATACTGAATATCCAGTAGTCATTCATTTACAATTAAAAGTAATTTATTAAATAGTACTTCTACTATAGTAAAAACAAGAAATTCCATAATTATTTCTGTAAGTTTCCTTTATTTTTATAAAATGAAACAATACAAGTAACTTTAAAATCAGAAAAAGCAACTTTATGTATATATATATTGCTAAAAACTTCCATTCATTTTAAAGCCAATAATATATCACAACAAATTTTAAAATTTCTCTAGATAGCAAATCAGGAACTACAACCTTTCACTTTTTAAAATTATGAACTGTTATTAATTCATTAACCAAAATGTCTTTGTCCAAACCTGAGTCCATTTGATGGCTATACTATTAAAAACCATCATCTGAATTTTTAATAAAGATAATACTAACATCCTTTAATATGTGGAAAAAAATACTACAATCATAATGCATTTTTGGTGCCATGCACCCATTGAAAATGCATTTAGATTACAGTTTTCAATGTTTTCTCCATGCACAAACAGGATTAATACTGACTTTAGTTTATTATATTACAAAGACAGAGTTATAGTTTTCTTACAAGTTATCATCTGAATTTTTGTAATATCTTTAAAATGATCTTTTGAAATATTATTAACCCAGAAGCAAAGTTCTCCATACAGTAGTGCCACCCAGTGCAAGCCTGAGTAATCAATGGATGCAAGGTTTTGTGCATAAAATCTCTATCTAGTGCCTACTCATCCAATATCCCCAGATTAGTTTCAAGCTTGTGGCTTTCATCAGTGAGGAACCTTGGATCTGAGAACATTGCACCTACATCTTAAGATCCAAAGAAACCATCCTCTAGCAGCCACCTTTTACTTTTTTTAGTTAATTATAAAGTTATGAGCCCAGAATGAAAATGCAATAATATTTTCAATCCAAGCTTATTCTCTTGTATATTCATATAGATTTGAAACCAGTTCAGAATCTATACATTTTGGGGTCTTTGGTTCTTTAATAATTGTAGCCAGCATCATTATATGGGCAGGATTGGTATTAAACCACTAGACATCACATGATAGGTGGCATTACTGTATGGAGAGTTTTGCTCTGTTTTAACAGCTTGCGTAATGTGAACATGATATCATTTTTTTAGATCCACATGTTACTTTCAATGTGTGAAAAAAATCTAAAGTAAACTTGCTCAGTAAATGTCTTTAGAGTCTTTAGTTTTAATTCACCATTTATTGTTAAGCTGCCTTCAAATCCCTCCTTTTTCTTATGACGTTCTATATTCAATTTATTGTTCTTCCAAGTACAGAATGCCATTTTAACTTTTAATTAAATTACTAATAATATAATCATTATCAGAAAAGCAATCAGGGTTTTCATTTTTAGCGAATCTAGGGGTGTCTGAGCTTTATAATAAATTGATGGAGCAAAGTTTACATTTAAAACATTTTTTGTTTCAGCCGAGTTTTCTGAAATGAAGAATAGCAGTTTGGATTGTTAGTTCTTTTGAAACCAATTAGAAAATGTTTCTTCCAGTGGTGCTCAGATTATCATAGAAAGAAACTTAAAACACATCCTCATTTCATCAAAATTGTACACTTATTCAGAAGCAAGACTTTCCTTATGTAATACATTTAAATGTTTTGTGACTATTTTCTGGCATCATCATCATCTGTTGAAATTTTATGTCATGAGAGTCATTTTTTATGGCTCTAATAATTCTTTCATTGTTTATTTTCTTGTGCTAGAGTACTATCTTTTGTTCAAAATTATCTTGCTAAAAAGTGTTTTTCATTGTTGCATAACATTTATTTAGCACATGTATTTAGATGGCTTAACTATTAACAGGTATCATAAAGAAACCTGTAGAGATTCCTTCCGGAGAATAGATTCACTAACGACTTTATAAAATTCTGCAATTCTGCCACTGTAGCCATAAATTGAACAATCATTAGTTTGTATTTGCCCACATTAACAAAGATCAGTGGCTGATAAAAACTGAAATATTAATGCACTGTTAATTCTTTTTGGCTTCTTTATAGTGCACTAATTTGAAACTTTTTCCGATTAGGTCCTGAAGGAATTTTGATTTTTCCATCAAACAGTCTATATGCTTCTGTTGCCTAATTCATCATAACTTTTATCTTATAGATTTCTCATTATCAATATCATGCTTTTAGTTTTGTTTCACTAGAAAATCCATTTATTCAAGTCAACCACAATGTAATTTAAAAAAATTAAAGATATAAATACTGTATGTACATCACAGAGACAAAACTGTCCATACAGTAGCGCCACTCAGTACAACCTGAGTAATCAATGGATGCAGAAAGGTTTGTACATATAATCCCTATCTAGTGCTTACTCATCCAATATCCCCAGACAAGCTTCTAATATGATGTTTGATGGTTTAATACTGTGTGTACATATTTATATAGACTGTTATAGTGTTGTGTACTTATCTATTAAATTTTATTTTTCTTTAAATCTATGACTCTGGAAATCTAATTTGCTCAAAAACTGACGAGACTGGATAATGGACTACCTATTTGAAATAAAATACCTGACAATTCTTACTTAACAGAAAACCGATATGCCAAGCAGATGCACTAAATAATACATCATACATTGTTCCATAATACCATAAAAATTATTGATTATTTAAGTTCTAATAATTATAATATTGTAACCAATCTGCTTCAGTTAAAAATTAAGATGGCAATAAATATTTGAAGAGAAAATAATCGAATTATTTTTTCATATGCTTTCAAAGTCAGAGATGTGATATGATGTTAAAATGATATCTTAAATAACGCTTAGAAACTGTTAGTCAAGTTAAACATTCTCTTCTTCCAGAATCCTTTGGGACATTTGATTTATCTACAGATAATGAGGCTTGTTTTTTTATACCAATTAATATCAGCTAAAATAAAACAAATAGAAAAAAATCGATACAAAAACAGCACAAAATACATTTGACAGGATTAATACTATATTTAAAGAAATTAATTAATACTTAAATAAAAGGCAAAAACATTTTTTAAGTAACCAATTGATGGGTAAAGGATTTTCCAGTATCCTCCATAGAAGTAGAATGAAAAAGAAGAGTTTTTGTCTCCTCCCCCTGTTTTATGTGCTAGTTAAGAACAGTTAAATACCAATTAACCAACCAAGAGAGGGTTGGTTATTATCTAATTAGCTACTCAAAAAATTTCCAAATTACATTCAGATTCAAATCTTGGATAATGAATAATGCAATTGTATATTATAAAATACTGAATGTGCAAAAATCTTGGATTAGCAACAAGATAATCAATTAATTATATAACAACACAATAAAAATACTGTAGATAGTAATTTATATATAGAATTTAACAAAAATATGAAATGATTAAAATAGATGCTGATGGTTTACTAAAAAAAAATGGAAACACAGGAAAAAAAAATTGATTTAATATATAATAAAACAGTTTAATACAAAAAGTGAAGTCTAAAAATGAAACTGTTATAGAAGCATACTTTAACAAGTATTAGTAAAAAAAAAAAGATGTCCAGAAAAATTATAATGAATAGATATAATTGATTTGCATGGTAGAGATACCAGACCTTCTTTATATTACTCAAAAAAAATATAAGTAATAATTCATAACTTGTGCAGTAATAAAATAAAATTGTAAAAGCTATAACTGAGATGACATAAGTAAAGCAAAAGAGATTTATGAGATTTTATTGAAATTAGTGAAAACTAAAGAAGCAAACAATTATCAGACCAAGTTTAACAATGATTAATTTAAAAAACTTTATGTTTAGGATCTTCCATTTTGTTAATAAATCGTCCTTATTTTTTGATTTTTCTATTAAATATTATTTCACTATTGTTTGCCATTTTTACTTGTTTTCACAGTTGTGAAAAGTTTCAAAACACAGTAAAGATATTTGATTCAAAAATAAATATGTATATATTCTTCCCATTTTCTTTTTCTCCTGGAACTAAATGCACTTTACTTAAAAGATATATACTGTATACAAATAATTCTAATAATTCTGTAATAAATTAAGGCTTATCAAATATGTACTGCTGAAAATATAAACTTATTCATAGAAAAATTAAGTACAAAAACATTACTATAATAAGTCAGATTCAAACAAACTTGTAAATAATGTTCACTTATTTGCATCAACACCACCTACTGGTCATTTTTAACTTAATAGATTGCCATTGATATATTGAAATGGCTGCTATTTATAAGTTTATTTAAATAACTCTTTGAGAATCTGACTTGTGAATGATTGTAGTAACATTTTCAGACTTAATTGTTACTCGAATAGGTTTGTGTATATATAAAATTATAATAAAAATAATAAATTATAATGGTGATAATAAATTTTATTCATAACTACAATGAAGCGCAGAAGTTCTTCAATTGAAAACCATTTAAATTTAGCAGAAGAAAATGTGTCATTCTGTTATATCTCAAAAGTATCTATTAATTAAAGATATTTCTATTTATCAAAATTGCTTCTTTAATTTTTCTTTTATGATTTCTCTTCTCATGAAGATTTTAGTATTTTCTAAATTGAAATTCAAACAAAAAAAAAAAACAATATTGTGTATCAAATATTGGGTAAGTACAAAAAGATTGAAAGAGGATTATATAAACATAAAAAATAAGAATAACGATGATTTAATAATGGCATCTGTTTTCACTGATTATGAAAAAATGTAATTTTACTTTCAATTTCAATCTGGAAAATATTAACATTCTTCATGAGGATAGAAACCATAATAAAAGAAAAATTAAAAAGGCAATTTTGACAAATAGAAATAAATATCTTTAATTAATGACATTATGCTAATGTTAAATCTGATGAATCTTGGGATATAACATGATACTTCCACTAAATTTAAATGGTTTTTAATTGAAGAAAGTTAAGAAATTAAGTATTTCTCCAATTTATTATAATTATTTGTAATATTTACTGAGGCTATAACTTCGATAATATGCGTATAAAATGCGATAGTAGGGACCTCTACAGGTGTTTTAACCACAAGCCTACGCCCCTCTTTTCTTCCATAGCGTAAGCTTGTGGTTAAAACATCTGTAGAGGTCCCTACTATCGCATTTTATACGTATCAAGGTTATAGCCTCAGTAAATATTACTTACGTAATCAATGTGCATTTAATAAATTTATAATTATAATTATTTGTATAACATATTATCACCATTATAATTTATTATTTTTATTTCAACAAAAATCAATAAATTAAAAATTAACTGTGATAATTTATTACAGTTAATTTTTAATTTATTTTTATTATAATTTTATTACAATTATTATTCTATAATGATCACTTTATTTTGTTACTGTATTATAATAATTAATTTTAATTCTGATATAAAACTATGAATATCAATTGTTTAAATTTAAATTTATTCATTGTTTCTGATTAACCTACATAATGAAACTCTTCCATGTAGTTGGTAGTTTGACAATTTCATTATATTTACTAATACAATCTGGTCTTTTCAAAATTTGCATATGACTTTGGTATTGGAAAAATCTGTGCCTAAGATGTAGAGAGCTAATACTAATGATGATGATCTGATTTTCACATCTTAGACAGGGTCACAGATTTCTCCAACATCAAAGTTTTATTCAAATGTGACGATTAACAACAACAGATATTGAGAGAAGATATAGATATTTTGAAGAGATCAGATTATAATTAAAACAACTAAAACTTAAATCCGACCAATCAGATCTTATAATTAGTGTTCAAGCATCAATTCTTATTTAATATCTGGTTTTGATTGGACAAAATTATGAATCATTCATGTGTTCTGTGATTTCATAGATTCTATTTCATTCTTTGATTTTATTAATATTTTAATCTTTATATAACAATTGCCAATGCCTTTGTGATGTCAAATTAATAATGCCTCTATCCATTTTGAAGGCAATGTTCCCAAGCATTAGCCTCTGTGATGTCAAATTAATAACACCTCTACCCATTTTGAGGGTAGTATTATTTTAAAACATCAATACCTTTAAACATATGATTGCATTCAGACTATCCCAAGTATTAAAATGAATTATAATAAACCTCCCATCTATGAAAATCTTAGCTTCTATATTCATATTAAAATAAATCATTTTCTTTCTTTCTACTTCCACACACACATTTCTAATTACACGATTCATGATTTTTTTGTTAATACCCCCCTCCCTATATTGTGAATGTACTGTAAATTCTTTTATAATAACTGAAACACAAGCTTATTATATACCTGTGTTTATATATGTAATATATAGGGTATATGAACAGACTTTCACACGACCCACAACTCTCCACACTATCTCATAACACTGATACACTTGAACACATATATGTTGAAAAGATAAATAATCACCACCACACATATTTCATGCTAAACCAGCAATCATCAGTTGGTCCAGATTACCATCTCTACACATATATGCTATAAATGCTCAGATATATATTACGATAGCCAATCCTCATACTTTAATGGACAGGCTTCAATCTACTCCAACTCCAACTCTTCAACTGTCCATCCAATTGAAAATCTGATGATAGAACGCTCAAAGGTGTGACAAAAATCTCAGCCTTAGGGTGGCCCTTTGAGCATTCCATAATCAGATTTTCAATTGGATGGACAGTTGAAGAGTTGGAGTGTGGAGTAGATTGAAGCCTATCCATTAAAGTATGAGGATTGGCTATCTTAATATATATCTCAGTAGTTATAGCATATATGTGTAGAGATGGTAATCTGGACCAACTGATGATTGCTGGTTTAGTATGAAATACGTATATTGGTGATTTAATATATCCAGCACACAGTTCTTCTTTTCAAAATAGTTCATATATATCTAATATAGAAATAAAACAAACTAACTTCTTCTTTTTAAAACTTGATTTTTTATGACTATAATCATGAAAAAGAAATCCAACGTTTCAACTATTTTTTTAGTCTTTTTCAAGGCACACTAAAATAAAATATATATACAATAAATATCACATATTCCAAAAAAAAAAATTAAATTAAATAAAAATTACAAAATATATTCATAACCAAAACTTTCTTTTTTTTACCTTATCTCACTCCCCTTTTCTATTACAATCACAACTTAAACACAACTAATTTCTTTTTAAAAATCTATATATATCATTTAAAAACTTTTAATTAAAAACCTATTATTTTCTTTTATCTTTTTCTATTAACATCCTATTTAATTCTGGTTTTATTTCATTTATGTATACACCCTCTTTTATTATCCTTTCATTATATGACTTAATACATTCCAAAGGTTTTATTTCAAAATCCCCATGCTTAAATTTATTCTTATGAATGTAAATAGCAGAATTTTTATCACCTAAATGCTGTTTTAATCTAGTTTTTAATTTATTTTTACTAGTCCCAATATATGTCATTTCTACATTCTTTCTAAAACAATTCAAACATTTTATCAAATAAACTGAATTCATAATGTCTAACCTATTATAATCCCCATTATTATTAATTAAAAAATTTAAATTTGCTTTCTTTTTATAAACTGGACAAATTGAAACATTATATTTCCTATTAATCATTTTAACTAATTTCTTAACTTTAATAAATAAATCTTTAGATATATTAAAACCAACATAAATAATCTTTTCTCTATTCCTATTCCTGTCTAATCCCATTCTATTCCTTATTTTATTTATTTATTTTGTTTTCTAATAAAAATATAAATAAAATAAGGAATAGAATGGGATTAGATAGGAATAGAAATAGAGAAAAGATTATTTATGTTGGTTTTAATATATCTAAAGATTTATTTATTAAAGTTAAGAAATTAGTTAAAATGATTAATAGGAAATATAATGTTTCAATTTGTCCAGTTTATAAAAAGAAAGCAAATTTAAATTTTTTAATTAATAATAATGGGGATTATAATAGGTTAGACATTATGAATTCAGTTTATTTGATAAAATGTTTGAATTGTTTTAGAAAGAATGTAGAAATGACATATATTGGGACTAGTAAAAATAAATTAAAAACTAGATTAAAACAGCATTTAGGTGATAAAAATTCTGCTATTTACATTCATAAGAATAAATTTAAGCATGGGGATTTTGAAATAAAACCTTTGGAATGTATTAAGTCATATAATGAAAGGATAATAAAAGAGGGTGTATACATAAATGAAATAAAACCAGAATTAAATAGGATGTTAATAGAAAAAGATAAAAGAAAATAATAGGTTTTTAATTAAACGTTTTTAAATGATATATATATAGATTTTTAAAAAGAAATTAGTTGTGTTTAAGTTGTGATTGTAATAGGAAAGGGGAGTGAGATAAGGTAAAAAAAAAAAGTTTTGGTTATGAATATATTTTGTAATTTTTATTTAATTTAATTTTTTTTTTTGGAATATGTGATATTTATTGTATATATATTTTATTTTAGTGTGCCTTGAAAAAGACTATAAAAAATAGTCGAAACGTTGGATTTCTTTTTCATGATTATAGTCATAAAAAATCAAGTTTTAAAAAGGAGTTAGTTTGTTTTATTTCTATATTGGTGATTATTTATCTTTTCAACATATATGTGTTCAAGTGTATCAGTGTTATGAGATAGTGTGGAGAGTGGTGGGCCATGTGAAAGTTTGTGCTTATATACCCTATATATTGTAAATTCTTTTATTTAAATATTAAAATAATATACTCTTTTTTTTAACTTTTAAATTAGTAATGATATCTATTGATTGTAAATATTTTAGGTTTATTGATTAATTATAATTTTATTTAATTTATACACTAAAAAAGTTAATAATTTTTATAACATATTAAATTGTAGATAAATATGCAGATGTGGAATACAAATGTGAATATATATATATATATAGCTTATTTTAAACTAAGCATATTTATATATTACATATACATATGCAGCTTAAAAATAATATATCTATATTTAAATAATAGACAAGAAAGAAATTACACATTTTTTTCACAAAGATATGTGTTTGCACATGTATAAAACATTAATATAAATAATATGTGGATGAATGGGTAGGTATATAATAAATATAATATTTTTATCTGTCAAAGATCTGAAGATTTCCAGACTGTCAAAACTATAAAAAAATAATAACAATGAAGTGCTAATTTAAAAATGAAAGAGTGTATTATTTTATTACATGATCAACATAAATAAAAATAAATACTTAATAAAATATTATTTAAATATTTTTACAGGATCACCATCATTTTCAACCACTATCGCTCTACTGCAGGATAAAGGCCAATCGAAATTTAATCCACTTTCTCCAATCTCATTTTACATCAGCAAACTTCCTTATTTCATCCAACCATGTCACATGTGGTCTCTTCCTAAAGTCTTTTACAATATCTTGGGATCCAGTTTAAGACTTCAAATGTCCATCTCTTATTGCAATTAACTTGATTTGTTATTCCTGTGATATTAAAATTAATTCTCTGGTCTCTAATTTATTCAACTTTTTTTCCCGTTCTACAAATTCATGATGAGATCAAAGTGACCAAAATGTACTTTTTACATGCTAATCTTAAGTAATGTTAAATTTATACATTATTTGATATTTATCAGCCAGAGATTTTTCTATTAATATTTTAAAATACATCGATTTACCTGAAGGTGAAAAAGAATGTAACATTATTACTGGTTAGAGTAGATTTAAATAGCTGTGCCTTCTACATTATTAACACCACATTATATGTTATCTTTGTATTAAGTACGTGCATAGACAATGCCAGGTGAATATCAATATTCTTGGTTCTAGCTGTTAGCCGACCATCATGGCTGGCAACAGCGCCGGCAATTGGGCATTCAATGTTCTTGGTAGTCACTGTTAGCAGACGATGTATACTAAATTTGCTTACGCCTGGCTATCAGCGCCACCTGGTTTATTGTTTGTTTCTGGTAGCAGACAACATAAGGTAAATGTACTTAGTGTCATGATCAGCGCCATCTAGCGGCCATAATGAGAAATGCTGCTTTTGGCCCTGTAACCTGAATGCTTGTGTATGTTGACACAGAAATAGCGCCTCTTGCGGGCCGCAATACAAGGTCAAAACAAGTACCAATAATAATTCTGGGATAATTTTTCATAGTTAGTAGGACTAATAAAAAAAAATCCAAAAATATTATACAGAAGTCCTTGTATTTTAGTTTTAGTTTAACTTCCAATATTTTCTCTTTATATGTGCCTAATATGTTGGAAGACTGATTTTGAGATTATATGCATGACAGAAAGATATATGACTGAATGAAGAATAAGTGGGAATTATGTTTTTATTTTAATTCATAATGATTACATCTAAATCAATCATTACTCTTTCTCATATTCCTCCTGTTCTTACTGATTACTTATTAAGCTATAGATTATATCATTTTTAATCCACCTATAAATTTTAAACACATTTATTAGATTCCATCTTTCTTTCATTTGTTACAAACCATGGTTTTACTTCTATTTCAGTGTTAGTAGTACTTGAGTAAATGTATTTTTTCTGTTTTTGTTATTGAAAATTACTACAACAATCCACAAGTGCCAAATTTCTTGCATTATTCGATAGAATTCTTTTTAGGCTACAACATAAATGATTGTTAAACATTTATTAGGCTAGAGATTATCATATTTTTAATCCAGATACATGAAAGTAGTCCAGACCTAAACGATACAAAACAATATCAAGAATCTCAATCTGTTTGTTGTCATGGCAACTTCTTTTATTGTGATAAAGATGAATACCCATCTTTATCTATGGACTAATACAAGCATGTCAAACTCTCAGCTTATGGGCCGCATGTGACCCATAATGAATATTTTCGCAGCCCAGCCAATATAATAGTATGTATGAAATGTAACTTAATTTTTATGATATCCTATTATATATAATTACTAATAACAAACTATAAAGTTCACCAATGAAAGATTACTATAATAATGTTGCATCCATTTATGGTACACGTCTTATGCACAGGCGCATATAGCAGCAAATATTTTAGCAGCTGATTATATATTTATTACCATGTGCCAGTGTCATATCATTAGTCTTGTACTGATTTGTTTGATGTATGTAACAGGAAATATTTTGGTTTCGGTGAGCAGGAACAAAAAGGTTATTTATGTTATGCTTATTAATTTGTGGTTATTCAGAATCTGTAAGTTAATGTTCAAGAAAAAATATTCATTTTTATTAAAATATTTTATTATTTTGTTAACGATTACTCATTTTCTTCAGCCTTTTGTATTTAGCATGTCCTTATCAAAACCAAGTAATATTAAAAATAAACAAAAAATTGCTGGTAAACATTGAAATTTTTAAGTGGAAATTAGAGCACTTTTTGCTGTGAAGTAAAAAATAAAATAATCTGCTTGATATGTATTAATGCTATTAGTATACGAAAATTATATAACATTAATTGTCACCATGAACAACATAAACCAAAATATGATAATTACGAAAAATTAATGAGACAAGAAAAGTTGAAAGAGCTTAAATTGGGACTGAAAAAACAACAGTTCATGTTTACTAAAGTATCATAAGAAAGTGAAGTGGTGATGCTGTAACAGTCAGAAAACGTGTGACTCGTAAACATAGTGCAGAATTCGACCACCATACAGAACAGCAGCACCATCGAGTAGCGAAGCCACCCGTGGTACTGAGTTCGAACATAGTTTATCGGTTCCACAATACAATCCACGAAACAACGCATCTGATGCGACATTAGTAAATATTTCCTTAGGCACGGTGGTCAGGGATATGCAAGAGATTCATGATTTTATTCTCGAGTTAGCCAATAATCAAACTAATATTAATTAAACATTCATATTTACATAATCGAGGAAATATTATATAGAATGGGTATCGAATAAATGAAACGTAACTGCAGACGTATAGTTTAAAATTATTTATTAATACATTTTAATAAAACAATCATTTACTAATAATATTTTGTGGATTTAAAGCTTCAGTAGCGGGATTTGCGACATGATTATATTTTAAAGAATACATTTATTTATTTAGACAGTATTTTATATTGAGGATTTCAGTAGCGGTATTTCCGATACTGTAATGTTTACAAAAGGAATTCACTTATTTGAAGGCGTAATCTAGCTACCTAAAATTCTCGAGTAAGTATTTCTAATGCATGCCTGGAGGGATTTATACCTTTGCAATGCAAGAGTCTAAAGTATGGGTTATAAGAGTAATGGCAGACATATATTTATTTAATTAAAATATTTATTTATAACTAAGGGCAAACATTTATTTGAAAGTGAATTATGAAAATAATGCAGAGGCGGAGTGATATATAGAATAATAAAACTAAGTAAAGGAACACGTGGTACGCTTTAGAAAGGCGATATGGAATGGCAGTATATTGAAACTGCAATGCCGCGAATGGGTTTATAAGAGTGTCGGGCTGGTCTCTGCCTCGGCCCGACGAAGTAAGGTGTCACATAAGCATAACCAGGGACAAGCGGTCCGTGTCGCAGTTTTGCCGGCTGGCTGCATGACGTGGTCAAGTCCTACGGGAGCACCCATTATGCCTGCTTGTGTAGGACGACTGGGGTTAATTTCAACCCTGAAGAATCCGGAAATTTCACGGCGGAATGGGTCATGGCGTCTCTACAACGTAACACATGTATACTGTATAAACGATTATGATGAGGTTTAAATAGATTTCTGACTCGGCCCTACATTACCAACATTTACTCAAGAACTCTGGCGACTCTCAAAGAAATGTGATTTTCTAGAATTATTCATTAGATTTAATAAATACAAAACATATATAAACTGGGAGTTATTACAACTAATATGCCAGCCATTTGCGAAGTAGTAGACCCTGCATTACAATAAATGATGTACTGAATGCGTGTCGATTTATATGAAAGTGAAGTTATTAAGGAAATAAGAATGTCAGGCTGGTCTCTGCCTCAGCCCGACGAAGTACATATTAATGAAAATGTGACATGCATTCACTGTTTCAAACGATCATAGATTTAAACTTTGAAAATTTAGATAATTATGAGCATGCAATAATTAAATAATAAATATAGATAAAATGTAGATTTTAAAAATACGCACCCAAGATAGAATGAGGTAAGCTAGATTAGTAGAGAAATTTACACATTAAGTTAATTATTCAGTTTTAGTTATACATATGGTAGTTTTACATTTTATAATGCGTGTCGATTTATATGAAAGTGAAGTTATTAAGGAAATAAGAATGTCAGGCTGGTCTCTGCCTCAGCCCGACGAAGTACATATTAATGAAAATGTGACACGCATTCACTGTTTCAAACGATCATAGATTTAAACTTTGAAAATTTAGATAATTATGAGCATGCAATAATTAAATAATAAATATAGATAAAATGTAGATTTTAAAAATACGCACCCAAGATAGAATGAGGTAAGCTAGATTAGTAGAGAAATTTACACATTAAGTTAATTATTCAGTTTTAGTTATACATATGGTAGTTTTACATTTTATAATTTAGATAAGTAGTATGAAGAAGAGCTATAGCATATTATTAGAGTACTCTAGAGTTTGAACACAGACAGGTACCTGTTTTATAGGAAGTTTTCCGAGTCCATTGTTTAGTAGCAAATAGTTCATGAGTGGCAATTCTTTCTTGTATTTAGATATTTCATTTAATTTCACGGCAGCAGCAGCTTTCTCATTCAGTTCAGGCAGCAGATCTTCATGGTGAATTTATGACGGGCAATGGAAAGTTCGGCATCCGATAGGCCATCTCCCGATGGAGAATAATCTAGGTGCTTTACTCGGTCATACCTTGGCAGGAACAAATTATTTTTATTATTTTTGGAGACTCTCAGTGATCGAGAGCAAAGCTAAAGTTTTAGTGAATGTCTCCAGCAAGTCTAAGATGGCCTCTTTTTTTTATCTTGATCTTTCACATTTTTGTTAAGATATTTTAGGTTCTACTTAATCTGCCCTGAGGATAATCAATGCATTTTGTTGGTTTTTAATTAAAGAAAGTTGCCGTTCTATTGTTTACATTTTACATTTACTAATTATATTTTGGGGAATTTTTCTTTAATTAATCTATTATCTATCACAGACCGATGCTTTTCAATTTCAAAGACAAAAAGGAAACATAAGATTATTTTAACTTTTAATTAAATATTACATCAGATTTTTTTAGAATTATTATTAAACGAAATTTAAACAAAGCAATAAATACGAACTTTATAATCCAAAATAAATGATTAAAATTATACAAAATTATATAGCCAAAAGAAATCTAAATTATATGATTTTATCCCTATTTATTGCCTTTAATTTGAGATTGAAATGTGTGCGTGTTTATGCTGAATTCTACATATATTTATACATTTTTAATATTGTTACACACACAATTCGATATCAAAAAGTTTAAATTTGGGCGGGATAGACCGGTCAGTGAGAGACGACAGAAAAAGGTGAAACTTAAGATTCGAATACGAATCTTACTGTTTCAATGCATGCAAACTATGTCTTATCGGAGTTGATAGATAAACACTCAAAACCTTTTATTGAAGATGATGTGTCTAATTAAAGCAGAAAAAATTACTTTTCCTGAAAATGTGATGGTTTTTCAAACAATCCCTTTTTCTCGAAGTACAGTTGCAGAAAGTTAATACTAATTTGGCCAACAATTTAATTATTCAGATCAAAACAAAATTATCTAGTTTCAAAGCTTTTTCCATTATTGCCTGTAATGGGAGTATGGACATTGAGGATATAGTTCAATTAGCTATGTTTCTTTATGCTTGCAACATAGATTTCAACATTTTTGCAGAATTATTGGAACTAGTACCGATGTGTAACACTAGTACTGGATAAGATATATTTAATTGTATTTTTTGAATTTCTGCAAAAAAAACAATCTACCACTATCAAAATTAACTTCCATAGCTAAAGATAGAGCTCCTTTGATGTCAAACCAATAGATTCATGGCATTACAGCAAAAAAAAAAGACATTTATTATCCAAGATTCATCATACTTATTACATTATAAATCAAGAAGTATTAAGCGCAAAGATAATAAATATGAAAAATATATTGACATCTATCAAAAAAATCATCAATTTCATAAGATCTCAAAGCTTAAATAAGCAACATTTCTTTGCTTTCTTAAGTGAATCAGACAGTGAATATTCCTTGTTTGTCCTATTATAACCAAATTATGTTGCTATTTTGCTGCAAGGTTCTTAAACATTTCTGGATTTGAAAAAAAAGTCAGTTCTTAGTAATTAAATATCAAGACACAAGCTTGTTTTCTGACACAGTAGGGTTGCAAGCTTTATCCTTCATGGTTCATATAACAAAACTCATGATTTAAATTTAAAACTGCAGATCATTATGAACATGTGTTATCTAGTTAAAGCATTCAAATGTAAGCTTGTTCTTTGGGAATAATAGTTGAAAAATGATTTAATGCACTTTCCAACATGCAACATGAACAAATCAAGTTTAAATGAAACTACATTGTATTAAAAATATGCAAAAAAAAATTTAAGCCTTAGAACTGAATTTGAAACAAAGTTTGTAGAATTAATAATTTTTAAAATTATATTATAGACATATTAAAGTTTGCAGATTTTAAATTTTTGGAAGACAAGTTTTCTTCAATAAATATAGAATCAGTACTTAATCAAATGCAAATGGTGGTAATTGAGATCCAGTGCAATTCAGATTTGAAGGCAAAATTCAGTGAAGTTGGCATGCCTAGATTTTACAAATATTTGTCTGCCAGGTTTGGAAATACACAAAAAGTTGCATATGAAATTATTTCCATGTTTGGAAGTATTTATTGGTGTGAGCAGATATTTATAATTATGAAAGAAAATAAGTCTCCTATCACATCCAGAATTACTGACATTTGTCTTGAGTCAGTTTTGAAAGTAATCACTATGAATAAGATTTCCTCCAAAGTAGAAAAGATAGTAGCAGAGAAGAGATGCCAAATGTCTGAAAGAAAACATTAATTTTATCATTGTTCTTGTTCTTTTTTTTAATACTATATTTGTGAAATAGAACAACATTTATATGAAAATTGAAATTTTTGTTTTTTTACGGCCCACATAAACTTAAACCTTGCTTATTTGGCCTATGTTAGCCTGAGTTTGACATGCATGGTTAATATGTTTATATAGACACCAAAGATTGACATTCAACTGAAAGAGATTGATATTTATAATTCAAAAAAGTTTAAATAAACCTCATTAAACAAGCAAATATAACCTGTTTTTGAAAACAGACTAACAAATAGTCAATTTTAAACTTACGAATAGTTTAAATAAACATAGATGCATGCATATATTAATTAATGAAATAGACCTTATAAATTACCTTATATGGAAATGAATTCCTAAGACACTAATTAATTGTATAGATCTAAAACTTTACAGATATGGAAATAAATTCCTAAGAGAGTAATTAGTTGTATAATTAAAAAGCTAAGAGGAATTTTGTTGCATGATAACAAACTCTAAATAAAACATAAATTAATTAAGCGAACTGATTAATTAAACCAAAAAATTTATTCCAGAAAAGATAAGAGAAACAAAAGAAGAGATGGATATTAAAAGGTAGAGAAAAAGGACTGTTGGCTCTTTCTGTGGTTGCTGCTACCGTCACTGTGTCTACGAGTTGAAGAGCAGTGAAGATCATCATCAGAGGACTTCAATCCCAGGATCTGTTCCTATAGGTCACTAACCCGACTAGTATTTTTAAGACCATCTCGGTCTTATTATTATTTTGAAATGCCTTGTTGAGGGTTATATTATAAAGACTATAGACATTAGCAAAGGTAAAGTGAACCTAAACATTATAAACATTATTTGCTATTCAGTAATTAATCTGTGAATTAATCTTGTTCAAATACAGACTTTATATTTGTGTTAAAGATCAGTATAGTAATTCTTTTTCCTAATTGTTAATATATTATTATTGCTAAATATATATGTGCTGCTATCTGTCAAGTTTATTGTATATTTGATGCTGATCACCCAGTCACAGGTGGGACACAGCATAAAGATTAATATGGCTATTCTTATTAAATACAACCACATGATATCATTAAATTAACTCATATTTTCCTTTATATGTAATATCTTGGATAAAATTAAATTTCTCTTTCAGCACACATGCTTCAAACATACAAGTAAAGATGTCTAAAAGATAAATAATATCCAACATATATTTTTGTTAAACTAGTATTCATAAGTTGATCCATGTTTTCATTGTCCATGTTCAGTAATTATCATTACCAAATTATTACAACTTAATCTACAGGTGTCAGCATTCTTACACTCATGTATTTGACATCATTCATTTTAGATTAAATACATAAATGATTATTATTATTCATTTACTAGACTAAGCAGATTATCATACTTTTAATTCAGATATGAACTTTAAACTTATATAAAAGAATAATATATTTATTCTTATTAAATACAGTCACATGGTATTATTAATTTAATTCTACACACACATACACCATTGTATAATATCTTATAGCATTACACATACTTCACACATGAAACGCACTTTGGGGGGTCATTTGCCTTTTTCAGATGTTTATTCATGTGTTTGAAATATAAGTGGTGAAAGAAATGTATCTATTATTAAAATCTACGTTGAAATTTCAGTATATATTTTAATAATACTGAAACCAAAAAAAAATTCATTAACTCTTTCAGTGATGTCTACAACACCTGTTTGTTTTATCCTGGTAATTCATTTCTGATTTTTTTTAAAAATTTCTTCCAACTTACACCTCTCATGATACTTCCTTGTGTAGACTGAAATCTTCATATTGTTTTTTTGTTAAGTATCCATGTCTCAAACCTGAATATTTGAATTGGTAAAACATATTTCTTAAAAGTCTTTTCAGACACATAGGAATATTTTCATTAGTATTAAGTTATTTTTACAAAAACTATGTTATATCTAAATAATTTCATTCATTATTAAATTACAAATGAATTTCATAAAATAAGTTCATAACATCATGCATAATTTTTAATTTAGATGCAAAACCTATTTTATATACAGTGACAAAAAATGATAATTGTCTTTCACTAATACAATCATGGTTCTACTCTCTTTGAATTATAAAATAAAATTGTTTGTTTATACTTCCACCCCAATGGTCTTAGCATAGACTTTTTGAGCTGACAAAATGGCTTACTTTTTTTTTATGTGTGAAAGCATTGGACGGGAAGCAACTGTGCTAACCACTCGGCCACAGTTTTTATATTATTATGTAATATGAATATATATTTTTTTGTTAAAATTCTAATGATTTTAATGAGCATGTAAATAATTTTATGGTTTATCAAATACTCATGGAACAAATCGGAATATGCTACCATCATAATTCACAAGTTAGATCCCCAAAAAATCATTTATATATAACTTGTATATAACAAAAGCTGAGCATTATTTACATGTTTCTTTAAAGGATTATTTGCAATTCTAACTTGTGAATTTTCGTAATATATTTGGACTTGTTTGTTCCATATATAGGTTTCTATTTTTTGTTAACAATTTGCTTGTATAGTTTTATCGAGACGGTACAGTATATATTTTGATTTCAATTTTAATTTTACTTTAGATTAAAAGTTACTTATAGGCTACAGTTAACAATTGTGTTCACTAAAAGCAATTGTGTTCACTAAAATATATTGTTGATGAGCTAATGGTAGATATTTTAAACTAGCAAATTGAATTGAGTTCAAAGTCTTTAAATTTTAGGCTATAGTGTAAACAATTACTGTAATGGTTAAATACATTGGTTCCAGCTAAATATGGATATAACATCAGTCAGGCTTACTATAGATGGCTCTGAAATAGGGAAAAAAGAAATACTCCTAACAATCGGTAGCTGAGTAGACACATGGAAAAGATAACTGTCATAATATATATGTCATTACCATCATAACCGTTTTCAAACATCAATCTACTGCAAGATGCAAATTTCATTAAAATTAGTTTTTTTTTTTATATCAATAACTTCTTTTCTCTTTATCTATCCATTACATAAATGACTACTTTCTAAGTCTTTTCTAATTTCTTGTTGTCAAGTTTAAAATTCCAAACTGACTGTTGTAATTTATTTTAGCAATTTGCACAGCTCTATTTCAATTTCTTAAGTGTTCAAAATCTTAGTTTTTTTTTTCTTATAATTTTAGCTTGATAGCATCAGGAATTAAAGATAGTAGCTAAATGCACAAATCCTAAATCTTCACTGATAAAGGCAAAAGCCAGGAACTTATTGGAGATATTAATATAATAGCATTATCATTTAATGTCCAATAATTAACTCAAGCTTACAGTATATAGCTCTGGAGTAGAATGAATCATGTAATATTTTGTAAATATTAATAGTAAACTCAGTAACTCTTCATAGACAAAAACAATTCGTCTAATTGAAACCCTTGTCAATAATATATATACATAATTATCTATTAATTTCTTTTCTTTTATACACTTGTTACTATTTCCCAAATAGCTGTAATACCTTTAATAATAGTAATTATTATATTTATTTTCATATGGAAGTAATAAAGAAGTGATTACCATATTATTGGTCCATTCATTTGTACACCATAGACCTTGCTCCTGTTGTTGATAATGTGGACAGGCATTGAAAATATTATTTGTAAAAATTATTAATTCAATTATCTATAATATATTGGAGACAAGATTTAGAAAACTTAACTACAATGTTAACACAAAAATCTGAGAAATTGTGGATATTTCAAGTATTAACTCTGATTAAAGATAGTATACAATTTCTAAAAAAGGCAAAAAAATAGTTTTAACAAGTCCACAGAACAACTACATTTATAGAGATAGATGTAAAATTTGTCAATCATACATTATTAGAAGTGATTTATATTAAAAACAATGTGCAAAACATTGATCTATCAAAAGATCACACATGATCAAAATTAAGAAAATAGAACAAACTTAAATTAATTAATAACTCGGAAAGTAAAGTGGCATTTAAACATCAAAATAACAGACTGAAACATCAATTCTGTTTTCCAGTGACCAAACTGAAACTTCCCTTTATTTTAACTTTCCTCATTTGGGAGCAAATTCAAAAATCTTTAGCTCCCAAATCAATACTTCTCACTATTGAGCTAAATTACTTTGATCAACATAAAGGAATGCTTAAAATATATCATTTTAAGGCATGCATTTAAACTATACTCTATAAAGCATATGCTTCTACTATCTATTACCATGCATGTACTCTTGCATGGTAATAAGCAAGAACTTTTAACAAATAATACATTTGATTCTTTAGTTTACATAAAAGGATAATTAAAGTTTATCTAAATTTACCAAAGATGGCCCTGGAGTGTTGCTTGTTTTATCATATGTAAACTAAATTATCAAAGGAAATATTATTAGCATTGCCTAGCCAGTGGTTAAAAAAAAATATGATAAATTTAAAAAAAAAAAAAGACAAACAAGCTTAATAAAATAAAGTTATTGCTATGCGATCAGATCTACATAACTGTTCCAGCAGATTAGCTTGACTTCAGTAAGTTTTTTGAATTTTATGCTTTTAGTTTTAATAATAAAATGGAGGTAATGTAGTTGCTACATGCATAACAGCGTTACTACCAGCTCTGAATTCCAAATTCTCATTGATAAGGGCAAAGGCCAGAAAGCAGTCTGAGATGGATAATCATTAATTAATGAAGCTTACTAAAGATGACCCTAAAGTAGATACCTACTCTAGAATCAGTTAGAGTTAAAAGTGAGGTGGGACTAAGGCAAGAATGCCCTATGTCACTTATTTTGTTTTTGTTATATTTGAGAAAAATGGAGACAGCAATAGAAAGACTAGGAAGAGGGTAGAGATATCTTTAGCAGATGGCAAGGAAGTATACATATTATCAGATCTTTTATTTGCTAATATCTTCTTGTGCACGGAAAGTAGGGGAGATATGGAAGTTATGCTGAAGACGTGTGCAAGAGTGGGTGTAAAGAGATTGGGATTAAATTTAGTGAAGTAAAATCAAAAGTAATGATGATAAATGCTGGGGAAAGAGAAGAGAAAGAATTTTTATTGGGGTATATAAAGTTAAATGTGGTAAATAGGTATAGCTATTTGGGCATGGTCTTAAGTAATTGGAGAAATTGCTTGGATGAATGGGAAAAAAAAAAAGATAAATAAAGCAAGAAAAAGAAAGGGACTGATAAACAAATTGTTTTCATATAATAAATATGATGTAACAAAAATTGTATGGGAGTGGCAGTAGCAAGTTTAACTTATGGTAATGAGGTATTATGTGTTAGTAAAGGGGTGTTAGATTACTTAGAAAAGGCACAAAGAGAAATAGAAGACATGCATTAGATGCACATGTATGGATGGCAAAGAAGGCAATTCAAGAAGAAATGACATGATGAAGTTTTTATATGAGAGATGCAAAAAGCAAAATGAAAATGTTAGGTAGATTGCAATTTATGGATAATAAAATAGTATTTAATTAAGTTGTGAGTAAAGGACAGGCAAGAAGATGGGTGAGAAAGGTAGTACAGTATGCAGATTTGGATAAAGATTTTATGTCAGTATACTTATACAAAAGGTGGGATGATTTTGTTAGGAGAATTGCTGAGTGTTATAGTGGCAAGGAATAGGATAGAAGAATAAATGCATTAATAAAAAATAGGGAGTTGGAGAACTAGTATGGAGAGAAAAAGTAGTTTAAATATATATAGAAGTAAACAGAATGTACAAGAAAAGTAGTTTATTGATTAAGGCTCAAACAGGATAGTTATCAAGAAGAGAATATATGTATAAATAGAGAAATGTGGGTGATTTAGTCTACAAGTTATATAAGGAAAGCGTAGAAAATATTAGGCATTTGTTAAATGAAAGTAAATGCTTACAAGCAGAAAGAGTACAAATAATGAAATAGTGGGAGAATAAATATAAACAAAGTGATTAAACAGAAAGTGTGTTCTTGGGTTTTTAGGCTGAGTTTGGGACAAGATAAGGGGGATTTAGATATAAAGGCCATAGAGTAGACAAAGACAAGGTTGTGGAAATTCGATAGAGCAGGATAGATAAAAATATGGAAAAAACATAGAGTGGAGAATGGAAAGTAAAGTAAAGTGGCTAACAGGTTTCTCTGGGCATAGTCGCTGAGAGATTTCTGACACTGAGAAAGGAGAAGCCATGATGCATCACATCACATAAACTATAACAAAGCTAATAAAAAGGCAATCAAAAAGTTTTATTGATTTTAATATAATCACGGACTGATGAGTGGATTATATGTTGAGTAATTGTCTGAAAATCAGGTTTTATGGCTAAATAATCTTTTGGAGACATTGTGATCAAAAAAAAAAAACTCTAAATCATCATAAGACATAATTTAACACTGCCTTCTATCATCAATATGTTACATTTAAAGCAATGATCAGATATGAGATTTTTATATGACCGATATTTCTTTTTACAACTGAACATTTTTTACAATCCCTGTATTATATATTAGTCCAAAACAATACCTATATCAGATTAAGCATATCTAATATTTGTTTTTTGATACTATTTTTTAAACGTGAATCAAATTCTAAATATTCTATAGATCCATGTTCTTGTTTGCAAGTGAGTGAGAAGACAGACATTTAATTTTTTTTCAAAATTTTCTGCACCCCCATCCCTTAATTTACATGATTCCCTGGAAGAAGGGTTGGACAATTCTTGTACAGAACATATTCCATCAAAAAAAAAAAAAAAATATGAAAAATAATGAATACCATGTATTGCAATTTGGATTTTAATTAACAACAACAATAAAGAGTGAATTTGTATGAAAATGTTCACAATGTTCAATCAAACAAGTTATCATTCATTTATATTTCATCCTTGACAAATCTCATTAAAATTTACAATAGTTATATCTCATCTTGCTTTCAAATAATGGACTAGTCCAGACTTCATCTTATCTTAAGTAGGATGGAGTATTCATCACCATGGACCAATGTATTTACAAATAGACAACATATGTCCAATAGCAAGAAGGTGCCAATAGGCGATGATGCTCACTGAATCAGAAAGTTCCCGTTATGGATAGAGACCTGACATTTGAAGGTAAGGTCAGACAACAACAGTCCAAGCCAAACTGCAGTATACATATTGTCCACCATGTCTGAGCAGTGAGGCAAGTTCACCTTATAACTAAAATCTGCTAGACATAAATCAGACATGAAGCAAGTTGTCACAGAATAGCCTTGTCTGTCACAGTACAACTGGGAATGCACTTGAAGTTCGTTCTAAGTTTACTTACTAAATTCTGGCTGTAGTATGATAGCTTGCCTCACGTGATTTTTGTTCTAGCAGCTTCAAATCCTGAAAGTGAACTTGCCTCACTGTATTAAGCATATAGTGGATGTGGATACTTACTTCCAAAGAGAGCGACTATTTATGGCCAGATCACTATCCATAATGACAGCAATCTGATTCAGTGACCTTATCACCTACTGGCCTGTTCTTGCCACTGGATGTGTTATCTATTTGTACATCCATTGGTTCATTGCAGTGAAAGCTCAATCCGATCAAGATAAAATAAAATCTGAACTAGTCCATTAATTGA
Organism: Epiperipatus broadwayi; assembly: GCA_028023455.1. Lineage (NCBI taxonomy): Eukaryota > Metazoa > Onychophora > Udeonychophora > Euonychophora > Peripatidae > Epiperipatus > Epiperipatus broadwayi. Next base: position 5,502,285 of record JAQFVV010012395.1, on the reverse strand, counting down.
AAGCAATGTGAGATATAACATATACATTCCACAATCTTCAATCACCTTGCTTTTATTTTTAATAGTCTTTTCATTCCAATAAAAACAACATATCGCATTCTTTCTAAATAATCTACACCAAATGTATAATTTTCATATGATTTCAATCATACTGTAGATCATTATCAAGGCTTTTTAAAAAATTTATTCATTCATTTACCATGATACATGGGATTTTAACATAGTGAAAATTTTAATGTTTTGTTGCCCAGATAAAATTAGCATTGGAGTAGGCTCAGCTGTTTTTTCCAACAAGAATCATTGCACTCAAAAATTATATTTTTGTTTAAAAAAAAAACTTTGATAAGGACAATAAAAATGGTTGAAATTGAAATTTACTGAATAAAATATTGCATTTAATATGTAAAGACGGTAATGGAATTAAAATTCTACACAATATTATAAATTCCAGAAAAATGATAAAACCTTATAATATAATAAGTCAAAATCTGAGTGACCAAATTTTGTTTCTTGGTCAATAAACTACGCCTAGTAACTTAAACGGCCTTCTATCAGAGAATTTTAAATGCACTTAGCAGTACCTTTCGTTTGAAATTAATAAGTCCCATAACTAGGCGTTCGTGTCACGTGACCTACGAGCGCCAGAAGTGACGGATTGAAATTCGATACGCAAAAATCAGTCTTGATACTATTTATAATTTTTGCTACAATATAGCACGCACACACATACACGTAAACATATATAATGTTCAGTTATTAATTTACAATTAATAATTTAATAATAAATCAATAGCACTAAATAAATTAACATTTATATACATCCAAAACATATTTAAGGAAAAAAAAATTAATATTTTAAGCAGTAGAGCTTTAAAAAGCTAATAGAAAACGTAAAAGTTATTCACACAGTTCCATCCAATTTTGCAACAATTGCTATTAATCAATCTATTTAATTCAGATTGGCTGATTTTGAAAAAGTTTTAATAAAAATGTACTTTATTTAAACCGTAGCAAGTTTTCATTTCGATCATTTTACAAATAAAATAACTTTTGAAATATTTATTACTTTTAAGATACTTTTTTTTTATAAGAGGGAGGGGCGGGCTGCTTGGCACAACAGGCCGATGTCACTAACATTTTGTAAACAAATCCATTAATAATGATAAAAAGATAAAAAATAATTATTATATCATTCAACGGTGATATATTTTATTTAAAACATGAAGTTTAAACATTATTTACTGTCAGGCTACGAATGCTTTGGATATGAAAAATAGAAAAACAACATTATTTCCAAAAAACTTAAATAACCAATATTACATTTTTAAGAGAAATTATTTAGGCGATTTTCTTTCTATAGTGAATGAATCAGCAACAATATTTTTATATAAATTAAAACTTAATATCCTAACTTTCCTAAGACTTTCTCAGGCTGCTAGGCAAATCAAGAATTTTAGTTCGGAGTGTGACAAGGGTCCTCACGCTAATTTCAAAATGTTAAAAAGGGAATATCCTTGCAAGAAAACCACACCATTTATTTCACTTAAATTCTGAATTAATAATAAAACGAAGACTGTTTATCTTAAAGTAAAAAATGTCATTCAAGTTGTGGGTAATTAAGTCTTTTGGCCCTGGATTCAGGGGATAGGAGAATTGCCGGGTAAAAATAAATATTTTAAACCCAAAGAGATGCTTTAAAAGCAATTTAAACTCTTGTCTATTTAATAAACAGATGGAATATTTTATATTAATAAACGAAAAAAAAAATAATGATCCCTCTTGGGAACATATCTCCAAGGTAAGATATTTTTTAAATTATCATCTCAAATATCGAGTAATTAATCAAACAAGATAACATGTATTAATAAATGATTTGAGAATAGAATTGAAAAAAATCTTACTTCGTAAGTTTCCTGTGCGGCCGCCATTTTTTTGGTCTTCAATTTACGAAACATTACGACATCTAGGGGATTTTTCTCTTTGAAATTGAATTAAATTAAACAATATGAATATGAGTTTAACAAGTGGTGGTTTAGCATTACGTAGGGGGAGGGGTGCGTAAGGGTTACAATAAAATGTTTGCGACGTAAATACCGGCACTGCTAAGTGACATCGGGAAATGCTGTTATTTTTCTACTGCGAATTCTCTTATCGTTTTTTCATCCGAAAATAAAAGATTTCTTTTTTTAAAAAAAAGGTAGAAACAACATCTTATTTGATAATCATTAACATTAAGTCTTTGACAATAGAGTATGGGGAGTGGTGATGAGATGAACTCAAAACAGATTATTTTAATACTTTTTTTTCTGTTGAGCTTACAAGAAAATATACTGTTTTAGAAAAGTATATGCATGTGAGAATATACATATTGGCAATGAACAATCATTTCCACCGCAGGCGACAATTAACTATACAGAAATTTTTTTTGACCTGCTTTTTTTTCTTTTTGCCAGAGAACAATCCAAAGGCATCAAAAACTTTTCTTTCATTATATGTCAGTTTATTTATATGTGTGAGAGAAAATATCAATGCGTTTTAAAAAAGATTAACAATATGAAAAGTAGGTTTGGTGACAATTTGTAAAATATTTAAGGCAAAAAATAAACATCTGAAGTGTAAAACACTATATATAAATTGATAAAAAAAAAAAAATGAATAGCGGTTAAGCCGCAGAATTGGTAGAAAGACATTTTTAATATAGCGATGAAAGAAAGAAATATCGAAGATCGAATTATAGATATATAGTTCAATGTTTTCAGTCTTTTTTATTTATTGCTCATTTCATATAATACTACTACTTTTCCTTTTTTGTACTTTAATCAATTAATTTTATTTTGTTTCCATTCAATAAATCATTATTTTAAAACTATATTTTAATGATCGAGCAAATCATTTAGGGAAAATGTTCTAATACTGTTCATAGCAGTTATCTTTCCTTCTAATGAGCCATTATATAAGTATGAGTAATCATATAAATACCTGATGTTATTGACAAACTGATTCCTATTAAGTATTATTAGCTTTCTTCAGTAAGAAGCCCAATTTCCATTATAATCGTTCAAAAGCCATTTTTTAAAAAGCTTATTTTACTTCATACACAACTATTTTTCATCAACTAGTTAATTATATTTGATGTAAAATATTTATCAATTCTTATAGATTAGATACCATTCAAATATAAATGAAATTAATGGTCATCTCTGAATTTTTTTGTCTTTTTTTTTTTGGAAGATATCATAGTTACTTGTCTTCTAAATCAATAATTGCATTCTGTTCCATCAGTGACACTCTCTAGCTCAATTTGTTTCAAGTTTTTTCTTCAGGCTATTTGATTAAGAATTTTTTTTCTTTTTATGGTCTCTTTCATTCTCTGTATAAACACTAAATTGTTTTAAATATATATCTACAATTTTCGGTATAGCAAATTCATAAATAAATAAAAATGATAGCTAGATTATGAAATTATTGTCATCTTAAGTAGCATTTACTAAAGCGATTCAAGATATCAGTTATACTTTTAACTAGCTATAGTTTTATTTATTAGTAGTAGTATATTGAAAATTTAAATTCCAATTGTTTTGTTTTATTTTATCTTATTTTGTCTGATATAATATTTACACACATGCAGGTGCATTGAGAGATAATGCTGAACCCAGAGAAAACATTCTTAGCAGGTCTCCAAAATAAAGAAACAAAACAATACCAAATAATAATAGTAATACTAGTACTACTATTATGATTACTATTTATTACTATTATTATAGTAATAATAATAGTAGTAGTAGTAATAGTAAATAATGATAATAAACAAATCAGATTAGAAAAAAATCAAAGTTGTATATACACAACTTATAAATGTTATATAATGAGCATTCCAATAGCTCTTAACAAGCTTTTCAGAATACCCTTATCCTCAGACCAGTTTCTATCTCTGTCTAACTAGCTCTGGCTAATTCTTGAATATCCTAGTGCCTCACTGACAAAAGCCAGAGCTAGAAACCAGTCTGAGGATAGGGATATTCTGAAAAGCTTGTTAAGAGATATTGGCACACTCAGTATATAACATTTGTAATACAAGCATATTAAGTTAAGTCACATGATTATACGACTTGATTTCCTAGCAACACAACCTATAAGAATATAGTAGTATCAATTAATATTAATTCTTACAAATTATCACTTAAGAAATAATTGCATTTGTATTAGAGCTGAATGACTTTTTAATTTTGAACACTTGAATAGTACGATGAAAACTTAACTATCTGGCTAACATTGTTTCAGCACTCAAAATACAAAGAAATGTTGCAGAGTATTTAACAATATATATTTTGTGATTTCTTAGCAAATTAGCAGTTGTTTAAAAATAGTTTAATGTTTTTTTATAAGTAAGATTAATTATGCTAATTTAGATGTTGACATATAGTGCAGATTCCAATGGTTATTGCTTTTAACAAGTTAAAAGATAAGATATTTCATAATAAAGAAATAACTATTGTAACTACATTGACTTTATGTAGTCATGTTATTTTATCTACTTTATTATTCTAAATAGAGACTTTGAGTTTCTATTGATATAACATAAAGGCAGTTTAAAAAAATTATTTAAGGATGCTCCAGAAGATTTTAAAAATACAATAACATGATCATAAAACAAACCAATCTGTTTTTCAACTTGTTGGATGGGAAACTATAGAATCCACTACTGTAAAATCACATCCACTCAGTGCAAGCCAGAGTAATCAATGGATACCAGAAGACTTGTGCATAAAATCCTTATCTAGTGCCTACTCATCCAATATCTCTAGACTAGTTTCTGGCTTGTGGCCTTCGTCATTGAGGAGCCTTGGATCTGAGAGCACTGTACCTAGAACTGCACCATCTGGTATCCATTGATTACTCTGGCTTGCACTGAGTAGCACTAGTGTATGGAGAGTTTTTCCTGTTTTAATAACAGTTATGAGCAAGCATAAGAAATAGCAATCATGTGATGTTTAGTGGTAAAACCACATCATTTGATTGAACATATGAAACAAATTAACACTACAAAATTTCCTAAAAGGGATGATTCATGGTAGATTTCTGCATGATTTTCATCTGAGTGGCAGCCACCTTTAAAGTATAAAGATTATGTCAAAGACATTTAAAGAAATGCAATGTCAATTATTTTTAGTGGGAAGATATATGTGGAAGATAGAATACATTGGAAAGCTATAATTAAACATAATGTTAAAATTTTTCAGAAAAAAAATTTGCTCTAGAATAAGTTAAAATAGAGGATCATAAAATATCAAATAAAAAGAATAATAAACCTAGCATGTACTATATATACATATTTATATTGCACATATTGGTTTTGGCAACCTTCACAAAACTCATATCCAGTTGTATTATTGTTTTCTTTTTCTTTTTATCTTTGTTTTTTCTCTTGCAGTTGGGATGACCATACATGTTTGTCAGTGGCGGTTGTTGCTATTAATAATTGTATTAAGAGATTATATTAACACCTACTTTGATCCATAGATATTACAAGTCCCTAAGGATCATAGATCTAGGAAATTTTACCCACTCTTCCCTCTTTCTCAGGTGAATCACTTATATATATATATATGTGGGTGTGTGCATATATATATGACAATTTAAATAATAAATATAATGATAATAACTATTATATACAGTCTTCAATCCGCAGAAGTACTTTCGATTAACCGAAACTATTTCCGTGGATTGAAAGGCTTTTAATAATAGTTATTACCGTTAAATTTATTATTTTTATTGTCGTTACAATAGTTTTTAATTAACGAACATTTGATTTGTATTACACATATATATTCCTGAGAGTAAAATTTGTGCGTGTGAAATACTTAAAAAATAAAGAATTTTTCACTCATTGGCTAAGATAATATATATATGTTAATAAAATATGATTTTTTTTTCTACGATAAAATTAATAATATGATTTGAACTGTTTAAATTCAATCTATTATTCTACTGCAGGGCCATCTTTTGTTAACTTGAATAATCAATGGACAAAAAATGGTACTGTTATAAAAATAAATATACAGAACGTATGTATATTAATATTTATTTGAGATTAGTTTTAAATTTCAATAGCAATGAAGAGAATATAAGGATTGATAATTAAATTACTCTTAAATCTGAAAAAAAAAAAAAAATCATAAATTTGAAAAACTCAATAATCAAAGATGACAAATTACTGGTATTTGCACTAAAAATACAAATATAATAAATAAAATTATAAAAAAAACTCTATGGGATATTCAACACATGTGGAGCAAATTCTCTATAAGGGAAAGCTGGACCATTTATTTCATGACATTTAATCTTCAAAATAATACAAAATAATTTTTAATGACTTTAACTTGCTATTTTTTTTTTTTTTAGATTTAACTTTATTATATATCAAATTTTTTTAGCTATGTAATCTTGGTAATTGGGAGATGAAACTGTAGAATACTATTGATGCGAAGAGGAAGATTATATGACTAATTGAAAAGAAAAATGCCTTCTCTTCCACTGGATAGATGTTTATTTTTCCTTTTTACTATTCTCAATGTTTCTGTTATTGACCTAAAATAATGGATTGAATTTTTATATTTTCACAAATTATAATAGGACAGATTTTAATGTTTATTTGGAATTAGCAATAAAAGAACATGCTTTTGCAAAGCTAAAAGTTTCATTATATATGTGTGTGTACGCACAAATATCACTTTTTAAAAAATTCTCTATTGATACATGTGTGTATATATAGGTATAGATTAATATATAAAAAATTGCTACAATTATGAACTTAAATAAATAAATATATATATATATTAATTGTTGAAAAGGTGAGAAGATTGAAGCCTGTCCATTAAAGTTTAAGGAATTGCTATTTTAATTTAAGACGACCACTGATTGTATAAACATGTTGGAGGTTATGATCTGTCCAACTGATGAGTGCTAGTTCTGCACGAAATATGTGTATTGGGGATCATTTATCTCTTTCGTGTGTAGTCATGTTATTGGTTGTTTGGGATGGAATGGAGAATGAATATATACTGAAAATCCTAAGTTCAAATTCCTCTATTTACTATTGTAAATATTCAGTTACTGAATGAATAGATTAAATGCATATTAAAATATGTATTGTAATTTATATAACTGTTATTTTACATTATTTTATTTTTAATATATATAATACGTAAGTATCATGGTAATAATTTGCATACAATAGAATATATGGGAGATGGTGACCTGGGCCAACTGATGAGTGCTGGTTCAGCACGAAATTCACCTTGGGGGTCATTTGTCTTTTATTATATCTTTACTTATATGAATTTGAAAAGAATTGGTGAAGTGTGGAGATGTTTATTATATCTCTATATATAATAATTTTCAATATCATCAAATCTCACATGAATTTCTCCGACTAGTTTTCATATCAGAACAACCAATTAATCAATCTCAGAGTAGGTGCTCTGAAGCGAGATGAAAATATATTTTTGAAATATTGACAAAATATATGCTTATTACTAATAGTGTTTTTGCTAATCATTTCATTTAACTTGTAGTTTTTACTATTAGCATTTATTTCTTCTAATTATTGTGAATTTATTCAATAAATTCATCAAAACAGTAATTAAAATATTTTATTTTTGTTGTCGTTATTCTACTATGGAAAATTATTCTAAAGTAATATTATTTGTCTTATTGTTTTTATATTATAAAGTTAAAGCAAAATATAACAGTTATGTCAAAATAAGAGTCATAGATCACATGACCCTATCTCTTAAGCTTGTAAGTTATAAACAATGAGGTTTGCCAACCCTGGCACCTCTCTGAGGAGTGCCAAAGCCCAAAACCATGGTCAGGGGTTTGGGGGGGGGGTTTCCCAACAGAGGTATTTTAAGTGCTGGCTCTGGCTAAGCATTTAACACAAAGCTTGTTGAGGAATTGGCAAACCTCATTGCTTATAACAGTTATATATATAGAAGATAATGAATGATTTATTGCCAGAAAGTCATAATACCCAAATGTTGTAATTAACACACTGAGCTGTGAGTCCAAAGAACTCTAGTTCTTGAGTCTATCATTTTATAATGTGAGCAATTATTTATCTTATTTGATTCAAGCAAATTTGAAATATACTGAATTACTTTTTTCATTACTAGAAAGTAAAAATTGGAGTAAAAGGAAAATAGCTTTATCAGCATCATGTTAATTTTCAATCTGATTAGATAAATTAATTATCCAGACATAAATTATGCTTTGATCAACAGTAATATTCAATAATAAAATCCATGATAATATATTTAAAAATATATATTAAAGTCAAAATCAAATACATAAAAAATAAATCAATTATTAAAAGTTTTGTTTAACTAAACTTATCGACTACTTACTTTATATTATGAACAATTTTCAATACATTTGAAAACTTCACACAAAAAAAGATTGGCACTCATAAACTTAATTTTTTTCTTTCTCTCTATTCTAAATGAAAACATTTTTGTTTGATCTTTTAAATTGAAAATATTCCAGGATATTTGAAATATTAAAACAGTAATAACTTTATCTATACAATAGTCCTGACTAATACAAGCCATAAAAACTATCACTGCTGGAAGATTTGTGCATCAAATCCCTATCTAGTGTTTACTCATCCAATATCCCAGATTAGTTTCTAGTTTATAGAAGAAGCTAAGCCATAATTAGTCTAGGGATATTGAATGAGTAGGCACTAGATAGGAATTTTGATGCATAAATATTCTATCATCCATTGATTACTATAGCTTGCACTAGATGGCACTATTAAAGCCATAATTGAGAAACTAGTCTTGGTCTATTGAATGAATAGACACTAATAAGAATTTTGATGCACAAATCTTCTAGATGCATTGATTGTGATGGCTTGCATTAGATGGCACTATTATATTGTGAAAATTGTTACTATTTTAAGATGGTGTATGCATAGAAAATTGTGATCATGTGGTATTTTAATCATTTAAAATTAAATATCATAAGATGTTTAAAAATTTAAGTATGTAAAATTATGCACTTATTTCACTAAAAAGATTGTCTTCAGCCCTTCATTTTAATAATGAAAAGATTGTAATGATTTCATGCCTCTATGGCAAATATTACATTTTCTAAAAACATATGTATACATCTATTGTAAATTTATAACATTATCATTTTTTTAAATTTTAGATAGTTATATAATCACAAAGATGGTTTAGAATCAGAGATAATGTATGTAAAAAATAAAGAAAAACATGGAATGCAATGAATAAATGAATATTAAACCTAATTAAGTCAAAGGAAAGTCTAGGATTAAGTTTATAATTGTATTCCCAAATGATAAAGTATGGTAGAAAACTCCATCGTCTATTTGAGTGTCATATTGTTCTGTATTATTTTATATATTCTACTCCTTGATTAAAATTAATAAAATTACTACTGTGAATAATATTTTTTTACTGATTTTAGACAATTTATATATTATCATTGTTTTGTGTTGATGTATTGAGAATTATTTCTTTTTATATTGGATGGAGGATAGAAAATTGATTAAGTTACATTCATTAAAATCTTTACATTCATGAAATGGTCATGTGACAAATTCTAAACCAAAATAATACAAATATTTAGTTTTATTGGGTATAGCTATATTTTTTCTTGTGTAGTTCATTTTATTTTATGTATTGTAAGAGATGACTTACAACCAACCATCACACCTATCCCAGTTTTTTCACAATGTTTGAATTCAGGCCAAGTGGTAGGCAAATAATTTATCCTAATATCATTAACTAAAATAATAATTAATTGACTTATAAGACATCATAAGCAAAGGTCAAAATATATGAGGTCAAAATAATTGCTAGATGATAGACTTTAAATAATGAAGACTAAATAAAAATAATAATAATACTAATGTTTTATAATTAGTCTTTTTTGATTAGTTTTGTAACAATACATTTTAGCTAGCATGAGAAAACAATCTAGTATTTTTCACTTGTTGACTAACAACTAAACCGATAGCACATAAAGTCTTTTATTTATTTATTTATTTTTAAAAAACTGTTCGGCGCATTTAAAAAAAACAGTAAGGATATGAAATTTAAATCTAATGTCTATATGTTAAAGTTAATATAAAATCTTTATAATTTGGATAGAAGAAAACTGGAAATTTAATCTTAACTATTAAAATGACAAACTGGAATATATATTAGCAGGAATGAACTAGTGATTAATTTATTCTGCAAGTTTGAATTCGTTATTATGGAAATAAGAAAAAAGAAACTGGAAAATATTAGAAATTGATTGTTTCTTTAAGCCATTTTCTTATATATATTGAAGCCACAATATAAATATTAATTTATTGTAAAGTAATCATTACAATGTATTTGGGGTAAAGGCAATACTGTTGGTGTTCTAAAGCTATCTTCGATGTCATTATAAAGTTATCCATCAAAATTTTCTATTTTACAAAATGTTGGTGAACATCAATCTTCAATGAATTTATGCTATACGTTCAGAAGAGATAATTGGTATGTGTGTGTTTTTAACCAAATAGCATGAAATATATAAATATCAACAGAGTCGGTGAACAAGAACGTTATGCATGGAGATGGATATTTAAGTTTATAAACTCTTAACTATGGACAAGTGCTTGCTTTCTCAGGATATATATATAGATATTTTCTTTTTTGATTCACATGATTTTTTTTTTATTATTATTATTATTTCTATTTGAAATGTCATGTATTGTGATTCTTTTTATTTGTGTATTCAAGTCTCATTTTCAAATTCGATCACCTGCATTTTAAAAGTGGGAGCCGTGAATGGATATGTATCATATGTTGATATATATATAAAGGGGAAAAGGGATCATAGTCAATAAATATGTATAATTATTAATAAAAGTAAATTTACAGATCCCTTTGGAAAGCAACCTCAAGTAAGGTTTTTATATAATTAACATTAAGTGCAAACTCTAGGACAAACAAAACTATATTATTTACTAATAAGTTTTTAATAATATTTACTTGTAATTATTTATTTCTGAGTGCACAATTAATCCACTTGAGTAGATGGTCTTTTTCTTATCTTTCATTAAATTTTACTATGACTTACATACACATAAAAATGGGAGTGGGACTATATATATATTTTTAAAAAAAAAAAGTTATAAATATATTTACCCCAATCTTTAAACATCATTTTAGTAATTATATTAATAAGGTAGATTTAGAATTACTGAACTCTCATTTTGCTTTTCTTTTTTGTTTTACATATAAATTTGGTGAATTATTTAATATCATTTTGTATATACTGTATTTTGAATTATTTTGTTTCTCTAGTGTAAATAAAGATTTATTGAGGCAGATTTCTATCATAAATCTGAATCAAGGAAATTTATTGCGTTAAGCCATCAAAATTGTAGAATACCAGTCATGTTAATTTAATATTTATTTTTGTTTGTAAATATTTATTATTATGTGTTATAAATTATTAATAAACGTATTGAATTATTTAAACCAACCTAATCTCTGTTTTATCATCACCATCATCATTATGCATTTATATCATTAAAAGTTTCATCATCACTATCATTATGAAGTTACACCATTAAAGGTTGATGATGATCATCATCACTATGCACTGTTCTCTTAAATGATTGATCATCATCAATATTTTTTATATCTATGCTTATACATAGGCATATTTGGTCAATAATTAACTAAGTTCATCCCTGAAGAGAACTGACTGCAAGAACTCCCTGAGTTTGAATTCTGGGGTGTAATGGGGCCCAAAAAGGGAGATGTAATGTTTATGCACTAGTCTAAATTACAATGAAATGTTGTAAATAAATTATAACTTAGTATACTAAAAGTAGATGTGATTTGGAACTAGGCATTTCATTGTGACATCTTTAGCATCCTATTCAAAGGCTTAGGTCTGACAATAGTGAGATGCGCTCCCTTTGTTATATGCCATTTCTGATTCAGTAATATCTGGCACACCCAAATGGGATATCAAATCATGGATTTAGGATATGACTTGTTGTAAGTTGTTTGACTTTGTATCCAACTATTTGGTCGTATTCATGTCATCTTATGGTATACCCTGTGGTTCCGTTATAGTATTTTATTTTCTAAAAAAAACAAAAAAAAAAAGAAATAGAATATGTTATTTCTCAAAAATGAAAAAAAAAAACAAGAAAAGATTAAGGTCTTTATCTCCGTGGAAATGAAAAATTATTTTTCAATTTGTGTATAAATAGAATCTTTATTCATCAAAAAATGAAAACACAAGAAGAGATTAAGATCTTTATTTTTGAAAAATTAAAAACTTAACTTTTTAATTGGGTATAAATAGAATAATTTTTTTAAAAGAAAATAATATTTCATGTAAAAAAAATCAATTGGTCAAAGTTTAATATAATCATTTTTGAAGTAGTTATGTGATTAGATGGAAGATTGATATCAGAGTTATTTGTTCAAATACAAAGGAGTATATGGGTAGTAGAATTAAATAGACTTGCTTTAACTTGTCACAGCAATAAAGATATATATATATATACACTTAACTTATGCTTAAATTGATATATTTAAAAGTTGTGGTCTTAACTGTGTATATAAGTTGAGAATGATCTATTTTATATAGTATAAAAGAACTAGAAGTTTTATTTAAACTTGCATGCAATAAAATTTTGAAAATACGATGGCAAGATCACAAAACCAATTGTTTTTCAATTTTCTGGATATGATACTATAGACGCCGCTATTGAAAAAATCATGCCTTCATTGGATTTGACATGTAAAATGAATGCACGATGCAAAACTTCTTAAGATAGTGTTTTATGATGTAGGAGACATAGTCTTGCTGTACAGTATAAGGATTATATCAAATACATTGTAAAGGAATGCAATGACAATTGTTTCATTGGCAGATAGAAATAAAACACAGTAACTCCTTCTTTTTAAAACTTGTTTTTATATGATTATACTCATGTAAAAAAAAAAAATCCAATGTTTCGACTATTTTATATAGTCTTTTTTAAGGCACACTAAAATAAAATAAAATATATATATAACAAATAACACATATTCCATAACAAAAAAAAAAATAATAATAATAATAAATAAATAAATAAAAAATAACAAATTACAAAATATATTCATAACCAAAAATTTACCTTATCTCACTCCCCTTTCCTATTACCAACAAACACAACTCAAAGAGAAACAATTTCCTTTTATTAAAAAAACAACAACAACCTATATATATCTATTAAAACATTTAATTAAAAACCTATTATTTGCTTTTCTGTTTATCTATTAACATCCTATTTAATTCTGGTTTTATTTCATTAATGAATACACTTTCTTTTATCATCCTTTCATTATATGACTTAATACATTCCAAAGGCTTTATATCAAAATCCCCATGCTTAAATTTATTCATGTGAATGTAAACAGCAGAATTTTTATCACCTAAATGCTGTTTCAATCTAGTTTTTAATTTATTCTTACTAGTCCCAATATATGTCATTTCTACATTCTTTCTAAGACAATTCAAACACTTTATCAAATAAACTGAATTCATAATATCTAACCTATTACAGTCCCCATTGTTATTAATTAAAAGATTTAAACTTGCTTTCTTTTTATAAACTGGACAAATTGAAACATTATATTTCCTATTAATCATTTTAACTAATTTCTTAACTTTAATAAATAAATCTTTAGATATATTAAAACCAACATAAATAATCTTTTCTCTATTCCTACTCCTATCTAATCCCATTCTATTTCTTATTTTATTTATATTTTTATTAGAAAACAAATGTTTAAACTACACCCCTAGGATAATCATTCATAAAACATTCATTCCTAATAATATCAACCTCATTCTCAAACAAATTACTATTTGAACATAACTTAATTGCCCTAATAATTTTATTATTAACAATATTAATTTTACTATGACTATCAATATCTGAAAACCAATTATTTGATAATCCAAAAATGTTTTTTTTCTAAACACAGATGTTTCTATACTAACACTACCATTCCTATCAATTTTTTTAAATATTCTAATACTAATATCCATATATTCAATAACATTAATATATTCTTTTTCCATAGTAAATTTTATTTTTTCAACTCTACCATTAATATAACTCAAAAAATTATCTGCATTCTTTTATTACCATTAAAAACCATAAAATAGTCATCAACATATCTAACATAAAAAATTGGTTTATTTCTATTATAATTAAAAACATTTGTGTTTAGAAAAAAAAACATTTTTTGGATTATCAAATAATTGGTTTTCAGATCACAGTAAAATTAATATTGTTAATAATAAAATTATTAGGACAATTAAGTTATGTTCAAATAGTAATTTGTTTGGGAATGAGGTTGATATTATTAGGAATGAATGTTTTATGAATGATTATCCTAGGGGTGTAGTTGAACATTTGTTTTCTAACAAAAATATAAATAAAATAAGAAATAGAATGGGATTAGATAGGAGTAGGAATAGAGAAAAGATTATTTATGTTGGTTCTAATATATCTAAAGATTTATTTATTAAAGTTAAGAAATTAGTTTAAATGATTAATAGGAAATATAATGTTTCAATTTGTCCAGTTTATAAAAAGAAAGCAAGTTTAAATCTTTTAATTAATAATAATGGGGACTATAATAGGTTAGATATTATGAATTCAGTTTATTTGATAAAGTGTTTGAATTGTCTTAGAAAGAATGTAGAAATGACATATGTTGGGACTAGTAAGAATAAATTAAAAACTAGATTGAAACAGCATTTAGGTAATAAAAATTCTGCTATTTACATTCATAAGAATAAATTTAAGCATGGGGATTTTGAAATAAAGCCTTTGGAATGTATTAAGTCATATAATGAAAGGATGATAAAAGAAAGTGTATTCATTAATGAAATAAAACCAGAATTAAATAGGATGTTAATAGATAAACAGAAAAGAAAATAATAGGTTTTTAATTAAATGTTTTAAAGGATATATATATATAGGTTTTTTTTTTTTTTTTAATAAAAGGAAATTGTTTCTCTTTGAGTTGTGTTTGTTGGTAATAGGAAAGGGGAGTGAGATAAGGTAAATTTTTGATTATGAATATATTTTGTAATTTATTTTTTTTATTTATTCATTATTATTATTATTATTATTATTATTATTATTGTTGTTGTTGTTATTATTATTATTTATGGAATATGTGTTATTTGTTATATATATTATTTAATTTTAGTGTGCCTTGAAAAAGACTATATAAAATAGTGGAAGCGTTGGATTATTATTATTTTTTTTTTTTACATGAGTATAGTCATATAAAAACAAGTTTTAAAAAGGAGTTACTGTGTTTTATTTCTATTTTGGATATTTATGAACTATTTTGAAAAGAAGAACTCTGTGCTTGATATATTAAATTATTTTATTGGAAGATATGAAGATGAGAATACATTTGAGAGCTATAATTCGACACGGTACTGAAGTATTTCAGAAAAAAATTTTTTTGCTGAAGAAATGAAGACAACATCGGTAAAATATTGAACAAACAGAAAAATATATCAGTATGGTTATAATAACTGAAATACAGGCTTATTATATACCTGTATCAATATACTGTATGTAATATATAGGGTATATGAGCACAGACTTTCACACGACCCACCATTCTCCACTATCTCATAACACTGATACACTTGAACATGTATATGTCGAAAAGATAAATAATCACCAATATCCGTATTTCAGGCTAAACCAGTAATCATCAGTTGGTTCAGATTATCATCTCTACACATACATATGCAAAAACGTTTTGTGGAAGTATTTGCGATTCAAGATTGTTTTGCAAAGTCGTTGCAAAACTAAATTCTAGAATAGTTTTTTTTCTTTCTTCCTCTACTTGATTTTCTTTTTTATTATTATTGAGGGGGGGGGGGTAGAATGGCGATACTTGTTTATTAGTTGTTATTTATTATTTTAGGATATCGTACAGTATTAACAACTTTTTAAAATAAAATGCCTTAGAAAATAAAAATTAAAAGTCACACTTGTTTTTTTTTTTATCTGCTTTAAATATTTTTTATTAGACACGCACACACACACACAAACGATTTTACACATTTTTAAACAAAATAGAGGTGAAAATTAAAAAAATTAAATTTATTTTTTTATACGATTTTTTTTTTAATGAGTGATTAGAAAGAAATTATTATCTTTATCTATTTATTTTAAATAAAGATATTTTGTGTGATTTTAAAAAAGCATTATTCTATTAATTTCGCTTAATCTTTTTGCTTAATTAGTTGTAAGATGTAAATATGTGTAGTATATATGTAATACGAAATGTACTATTATTGCTAATTATACTACATCATAAACAATAACAAACTAGAATCCAATTCTCTTTCCAAATGTAATCCAGTTTTTCTAAATAATCCACACCATTTCATAATCCGCATTTTTCTTTACAAATATTGTTTCATGACACCGAATTCACATATATAAATAAATATAACATTCTTACATTGTTAAATGTTTATTGTTAGGCAGCTAAAATATTGTCAAAATGTAAATTTATTTAAAAATGAAAAAAAAAAAAAATGGCAATACTTATTTTTTATAATAAATATAACTCTTAGAATCTTCCTTTTCCTTTGATTTACCTTTTTAAATTCAACACAACTATTTCTTAAATTCCTAATTATATCTTAAATAAAAAATGCTAACCATAAATTTAATTTATTAATAAATTAATCAATAAACATATGTTTTTCTCTTCAAAATTGGACCATTAATTTCAAAAGATAAATAATCCTCTATATAATTACTTTCATTATCAATCTTATTTTATTGTATGAACCAAATTTCTTTTCCATATCCTATATTTGATTCCGTCCTGCAGCATTTACAATGTCTATTCTTCTTTTGGTACTTGTCTGATAGCGGGGCACAGCCGCGTGCCATCAAACGGCCATGCCTGGCTACCAGACAAGTACCATTTTTTTTAAAAATCTATGCATAATTAAATTAATCCTGCAGAGGTCATGGTTGCAGAAGGTTGTATATACTTAAAAGATATACTCATTAGAAGTGCATACTGAAATATTAAAAAAAAAATTAAAAGACTGCAAATTTGCTTATAGTATATTTATAAAATAAAATACCTTTTTTTAAGTTACAATTTAGAAATCATTATATAAAAATACAAAGAATAATATTTTTTATTTTCAAATAATATAAACACGAATTTTGTTTAAAAATACAATCAAAATATTAATTAATCAGAATCTTTAATATATTGGCATGCAAAACATTTGTAAAGTCATTGTAAACAATATTGCTAACCTCAATGCACAAAATTTTTTCATTATTTTATCAAGGTTGACTGGAGTTTGCAATATGTCTAAGGTAAAATTTACTATCAAGTATATATTCTTACAAATGACTGATTTACATACATTTTGAATAATCTATTGTCTATATATACTGAAGCAATGGATCTGTACGTCAGATCCATGCTTTATATCTTTCTAGATTTCTAAACTAGAACCAAACCAGATCCACACATGTAACGATGTTTATAAAACTTTCCATCTGCCATATTGTATGTGTTGAATTTCTAGATCAGTTAATAAGTGAATAAAATATTAAAATTTTCTATTTAAAATTTTAATTATAAATATTGGAGGGCCCAGATATATATATGTGCAAATACATATATATATATAATTACAGATGGACACTTTTATAAAAATCAATAAATACATTTTAATATTCTATTTTTTTTTAAAGTCAAAGTATTTTATTCTAGAGATTTACTTTCATGATAAACCCTGCTAACATTCTTTAGTATAAAACAGTCCATTAACAAAATAGTAATGGAATTTCTAATTAAATTAAAAGTAAAACAGAAAAGATATTTGAAAGAAAAATTCTTCAAATCTATATTAAATTTAAAATAGATTTGAAACAATAAAATCATTGTGTTTATTGGGAGAGGGAATCTTAAGAATACAATACAAAAATATTTTAGATTGATGATTACAGTCACCTGAATCTTATATATCCACTTGGTCTTGGGCAAATGAAAAAGAGGAATTTTCAAAAAGTATTCTGGAAATCTATAAATAGCCCATGAGAACAATAGGAGTCAGCCAGTCATAGATTTGTTCAGTCAGTGCATGGCAAATCTACACCGGTTTTATTTTTAAACAAATATATATATATATGTGTAGAAGCATGGTAGTCAGGTAAATGATTCTTAGCCTGCCCATTTCCCCATTATCCCAAATATGATTGCCAGAGTACCATAAAGCCGGAGAAATTTCATCAAATGTTTGAATTTTGGACTGCCAAATGGTTGAACTCTTAAATCAAACTCGTAGCTAGCTATGCCTGTGCAGAAATAATGAAAGATCGCTCCAAATTCATATTTCATCATGGTACCTAGATTTCCAAAAGGGACTCAGAATAAATTAGGTAATATTTTTTCATTTCTAACTGTCTAATTTATTCTTCAAATTCCAGTTGACCTTATAATTTAATTTTGCTACAATTAAATGTCTTCTTAAATGAAATTCCCTCTAATTAAATGTAACTATTTTATTAACTCAACTCTGTAACTTTGACTTGCTATAATTTAAATTTAATGTCTCTGCTCTAACTGTGTCTGTCTTAAAATTATGTCTCTATTAATGCAAAACTTTTCTCTTAAAGTGGTTTGGAAAGATATTTATTATTTACTTTTGAATGTATTTGTTAAAGATTTATAAATGTCTGATTTTAAAATGATATCTATATGCCAATTTGTTCCATCTTGACAAAAATTTTCGTCTGTCAGTAAATAAACAACTCTTTTGCTCTAAATGATTATTACTTGGAGCACTCTTTTTGTCGAGGTGAAATAACTTTGTTTTACTTTATATATTTTGAAAATATTTTATGTGTATACGGTTTAGTTTTAGGGGAGATGCTGGATGAAGTGTGAAACTTTATTTAATTATATTATTTTATTTTTAAAGAATGAAAGGGTTTTAGAAAGTTTCTTGTTAAACAGTAAGAGAGAGTGTAAAGTGTTAAATTTAAACTATTGGTGGGATTTTGTTTTGAGGGGAGAGACATGTTGCCCAGAGAAATAATATTTGCAATAATATTTAGGCTTATTTTGGGTTTATCTGATCTTGGTCAATCCATAAAATATCAGTATAATCTTTCATGGCTCAGTACAATTTTCATATGATAAATTTAAAATCTATTTTTCCAGTATTTGTGTTTTGGCTTGCCAGCACTTTGCTTGATCGCCTGTTTTGTCCTTTGATTGCTGAATCAGAATTATAACACATGATCTATTCACGGCTAAAATGTAGGTCAGGATATGAAAGACAATACTGGGAAGACCCAGGGTAATCTCAGCTTAGCAAGCCTCAGTGATTCCTGATCTTTCACCTGAAATATCTTAAGGTTTGCTAATTGTGCAGACCATTCATCTTTATTTCTTGGCATCACTAGAATGGGGCAGGGAATTGAGTTTGTTCTGGTTATGTCATGTCAAAGGCTGGGTTGATTAATTTCTTTGTTTCTGAGCACATCGTGGCAGGTTGACAATGGTCTGATCATATTAGTTTATATTTTACTATCAGTGATGTATTTAATTGAGAATATCATGATCTGCTTACATTTAAGCGTGTCACTCTCTTCGAAGCCAATTTCTAAAAATATGATCAAATTATTTTTCTTTTGAATAATTTTTATAAGTTACTTAAAAATAGGGCAATAAATATACTTGTTTCTTATATCACATACTTGAGTGGGCATCTACCATAGAACTCTAATGGTTTTATCTGTTTAAATTGGCATATAAACTATACTGCTCCCTTACATGAGGCATAATAAGTTATATGATTGAAATTGATGTTGACAAACTGTGAAATAAATCAGCAAGAATTAATTTTATTGTAAAATTAGAATTTCTATTTAATTATTGTGCTGCTATCTGATGACTCAAGGTTACACACACACCATTCCTATTTTAAAGTTCATGAATAGATGTAATTAGAATAAATGTTAGAGTTAAACGTTAGAATTAATTGAGGCTCGTGCTCCACCATTGATGCTGCCAGCCGGAATTTAGAGGAGATTAATTGCTTGCCTCAAAAATGTTGTTAATTAGTTGGTAGATTTAGAGAGTGGGTAAACAGGTTAGAATCCATAAATATTCTTGATCTTTGATCTCGTGTATGGTTGGATTCGAGGTACTTTTACCCAGGCTGTGAATCATGATGAGTTAACATACAATTTCAACAGGTACAATACCCATCCCCATACAATTATGCACATTTCAAGGCTATGATTATGACGACATTTAATGCCCTAGCTTTTCTTATGAGAGTGTGTCAGTACAAATTTATGGCTTAAATATTGTGGTTAAACTTTACTCACATTCAAATGCACAGTGAGTCATGACCTTGAATTTTTGCATCTGATATAACAATATTTGCGAAAAAGAGTTTATTTGTATCTTTCAGATCAACCATGACCTTAGCGGGGATATTGATTAACATTTTTTATTTAGAGTATAAGTAGGAATTGAAAAGGAGATGAGTTTAAAATAAGTTAAAAAATATATATAGTCATAAGTAAGTATAAATTATATTTAATATAGATAAATGAATACTTGATTTTTTTTCATTTTAGATAAATTGATATATAATGTAGATTTTTCATTAATTTGATTTTATTGGATTTTGGATACTTTGATAATGACCCCATTGTAGAAATATAATGTAATATTTATTTATGTAAATTCAATAACATAGAAACCCTATATAGTTTGGTGTAGTGGTAATGGGGCAAATTCTGGAACACAAGATCCACTGATAGTGGACCAACTCTGGCACTTCCAATGTTTGAACTCCTTATGATCTCTTAAGCAATAAACCATTGAAATATACATTCATATCATAATTCATGTGTTTGGGAAAACCTTCGTTTAATAAAGTAAAATAAAATACTGGTTCGGCAGGATAATCCTTGCCCTCAACTGGGCTGGGTAAAATAGTAATCACATAATTGTTACATGCACACATATATATGCATGCATGCAATATATATATACATGCAATATTTTGATACACTACCACTATTAATAGCAAGAAATGGATATCGTAGATTTTTAACAGAACAACCATGATTATAACGCACACACATACTGCACTCCGTTTACTTAATTTAATATTTTTATTCTGTATTTTCATACACACACCCATATATATTGTGCCAGTCAAAATCGTGTATTCATTCAACAAGACCAATAATCCAAGCAAAAGTACCTTGAATCCAACCATGCACAAGATACATATGTCAGGACAAGAATGAATCCTAACCTATTTGCCTAAACTATTGCCTCTCTGACTAATGGATAATGTTTGTGATGACACTAGCAGTGCTTGGTTTTATTCCATCCCAGCTGGAGGTCATGGTTCACATATAGACTCAAAATAATAAAGGGTTTATATGAAAATTTAATGATTTAATGAATTCTGACGATTGCAGAATGATACAGATATGATTTGATCGATTACTAATGGTTTGAACCGTAATAGTGATAATTCTTTATGGCATCATTACAAAGAAGTGAATTTAAATCAAAGAAATATTTAAATAAATAGAGTAATTAATCTTAGAGATTGGGAGTGATGACAAACTAAGTTTATTTAAATAATAATAATATCACAGGAATTTATTTAAAAATTTGGTTACAAAATAAGTTGGGTTTTGTTTATACGACTAGATTTAAATTCGTTTTGATTCAGCTTTGACAACAATGTAAAAGTTTATTAATTGGTCTGCCAAGAACCAATCAGCAATAAAATATTAGTAGCCCTCTTTAAAAGATTATAAATAAATCTATTTTATATATATATATTACAAGATATAAAGATGTGCATTTAAAACACTATTACATTTAAAATCATTTGTATATAATGAGTGTGGGAAGCAAAATAGTTCTTAAATAAATAATTGACAATTATACAGTCAGATTTAATTAATTACGAAATTTGTTTGTGAAGGATGTGCCATCACGGCAGAGAGCATTTCAGGTTTGCTAAATAAAGATATAAAATGATGAAGAAGGCAGTATGCTATTATAGATTACAACAAAATAAATGAGGTCTGTTATGAACCTCTGGGTGGCTTTGCTGAAGGAAATTCCTAGTAAATGCAACTAGATGATGAGAAATGCTGGCCCTCCAGCCAAAACATCTCTTAATAATCATAATAATATTTTGATGTGCTAGCCTTTCCATACACATCTTAAATGGTAATGCCCGAAAATGGATCCCTTGGTATGAACGACGTCTACTTTGAGGGAGTGTGAAAGGTTGGACTGGTCAGTTAAATTTCCGAAGGTCCCAAAAGGTAATTAGCAAAGCAAAATAATAAATGAATAGTTGTAGCTATAAATACATAATGCCTTGGACTATATAGATAGATAGTGTATCACTAACAAAATTAATAACTTAATTTCTAATTAAACTATCTCCCTGCCATAATGGAAAGTCCCAGAAACCTTAGGCCTTTACTAAATGGATTATAATTTACAATACAAAAGGAC
Source organism: Epiperipatus broadwayi (assembly GCA_028023455.1). Classification (NCBI taxonomy): domain Eukaryota; kingdom Metazoa; phylum Onychophora; class Udeonychophora; order Euonychophora; family Peripatidae; genus Epiperipatus; species Epiperipatus broadwayi. The sequence continues at coordinate 5,479,618 of JAQFVV010012395.1, read as the reverse complement.
GGCAAGAATTAAAACTAAAATATAAATTGCTTTCCACATGTTCCAAATATTTCATTTATTAATAAGTTATTAAATAGCTCATTGTTGAAGATTGCAAAATAAATCAGTCTTTTAATTAACATAAACAAACTGGGTATTAAATATCAAATTCACTTCTGGTGAATTTTAAACATATATCATAATAAATTGTAAATCATAATTTTAATATTTTCTGACAAATAAAAATATGTGTATGAAATATATATTGATAAAATTCTATGATAAATGTGCTTTTAATGATTTTCCTTCAAGATATACGTTTTACAGAAATTGTAATAGGTTTAGCTAATCGATTTAACTATGAGGACAATTTTAAATTGGAGGTAATAATAAGATTTTTAAAATAATTTCAATCATAAATAAATTTAAAATGAATTTATAATATAAAAGGTACAAAACTAAAGGAGCTTTTCTATTAATTAATTTAAGGGAAATAAATCTCCTGTAATGATTTTTAAGTAAAAAAAATAAGAGGGAGAGGATTTAAAGATAATAGCTCAGTGAATTTTGTACTTGGCAATTTCAGTAAATCAAATATTCTAAATAAACTAACAAAAATTAATTTAATTTGTCGCATCAAAATAATGTAAGATTTTATAAGAATTGATATTTTAAATTTAATAAAACTAAAAGATGCATTTTAAACCAAGCCGTATAAACATCACACATATATATAAAATATAAATTAGTATTGATTTGGAAAACAAGTAAAATAGAATCAATGACTTGCGGCGAATTGGACGTTACTTCAGAATCAATTGGTAGGCATTCCATGGCTTGAAATAGGCATTTATACATTCAGATCATTTGCAGGCTTCCTTGACACAGACAGTCTCCGGCTAGATGTTTAAAGCACTGGAAAGGCATTGATGGACTGGTGGAAACAGAGCTCCAGGGAGCAATGCTGATCTTTTTACCCTGTCATTTCTTTAATCACGATGTACTGTAAATTTAAACTACTCTCTTCAGATAAAACTCAATATATTCAAATATTTACATACATTGTAAAGTTTTAGGTCATAAAGAATTAATATTAAAATGTTGGAAAGGGTTAAAAATTACAGGGAAAGGATGGTAAAAGAATTTTTTTATATAAAAAAATATAATCCTACTCTAAATAGAATTAATGGAGTAGATAAAGAATATAAATAATGTATAATTAAAATAAATGCTTAATGGGTTTAGATAAATTGTTAAAAGTTTTTTTGTATAAAAGAGAGTGGTAAAAAAAAGATGTTTATATTTGTTTTGTGTTCATTTAAAGATATAGTTTAGGAATGCAGTTTTAAGATGGGTTTTAGCTAAGATTTAAAAAAAGGGGAGGTGAAATTAAAGTTGGTATTTAAATTCATATAGAAAGTTTCTTGGATGATTTTAGGACAGATTTGTAATTAAATAATGTAAAACAAAGAGTAATAAAATATAGCAGTGGGAGAGAGATATAAGTAAAATATATTTATATATGTTTAATATGTTTGTTACTGTTTATGTTAATGTAAGAGGAAGTTTTTATGTAATTAAAGTTTATTTATAAATATGTATTTCATATTGTCATTGCAGATCCTTGAAAATGACTGTATGAGATAAAAACAGTTGAAACGTTGGAGTTTTGTTATATATAAATGTATATATATGTTCAGTATTGAGATATAAAAAAATAAAGTTTTTGAAAAGAAAAAGAAGGATTTTTAATTTGTTGATATTATAAAACTCAATAATAATCCTTATCAAATTTTCCACTATTTATGTGTTCTGGACTTTATCTATAGGATATCTAGGATTCAATTTGATTTAACAAAATAAACACAATATACATTTTTTTACAAATACAAAATAAATAAACTATCATAAAAAGGTTAGTTTTAATTATAAAATAAAATTAATGAAATATAAAAGAGTATAATATTAAAAATATACTTCCACCTATTATGAGATGGGGGTCAGTTAATATAAGATTGGGTTTAAACCCATACTAGTGCTGATGACATTGGCACTAGGTGAAGCAAAAATATGTACTATATTTCCAGCTTCAATATATATAATAAGAAAAATGGTCGAAAAAGTGTGGATTTTTAAATATTATGGACTATTTATGAAATAATACAATGAAAATAATATTTAGCTTCTATCATCACTCGTGTCGATGTAAAAATAATATAGATATTGATTTTTAAATCACAGTGTATATTTTTTATTACAAGCTCATGCTCTATGAAGATGCCAGTTTCCATTGAATGATAGAATAAAATATAACATCACTCTTATATCAATCAGGCTTTTTGATTTACAGGTATTTAATGAATTATACCCCCTTTCTTTAAATGTTATTTTCACAATTCTATATGCACTAATTCATTTATTGTACAGTGTTTATAAATTTTTACTTATGAATCACCACTTTTAATTAATATTCACCAAAGTAAAGAATGTCACATTTTATCAAGTTACTAATAACATTATACAATCATTTTTAGAAAATGAGTCAGGATTTGTTTTTTCGTATATATAAATCCTAAAACAGATCATCATCAACCATTATCAATCCACTGCAGGATGAAGGTCTCTTCAAGTTCAATCCAATTTCTCTGATCTCTAGCCTCTCTTCTTCATCCACATCACCCTTGCACACTTCCTTATTTCATCCATCTACCTCACATGTGGTCTATTTCTAGATCTTTTACAATCTCTTGGAATCCATCTTAAGATTTCAATTGTTCATCTACTATCATATCTTCTAGAAATATGTTCAGCCCAACTCCAGTCTTTTAATTCTTTCAACAATGTCAGTAACACCTGTTTGTTCTCTTACCTATATATTGTGTTTTCAATCTCTTCTTGTTACTCCTAACATGCATCTCTTCATATTTCTTTGAGTGGTCTAAAGTCTCTGTATTGCTCTTCTATTAAGTGTCAAAGTCTCAGATTCATAAGTAGGAACTAGTGTAACACATTTATTAAAAATTCCTTTTAATGTTATTTCTACCAAAAGCACTCCAACCAAGTTTGATTCTATGATTAATTTCATTCATTATGCTTCCACCTGTAGTAATAATCTGACCAAGGTATTTGTAACTGTTAACTTCTTCTAATTCATCATAATGAATCTTTATTTTCATATATTGAGCAAATTGATTAAACATTACTTTAGTCTTTTTAACATTTATCTCTAGTCCTACTTTTCTACTTTTATCTGATAACTCCTGCAACATTTCCTGAAGCTCTGAAGCATTATTTGCAAAAACAACTACATCATCTGCAAAATCTAAATTAATTAAATAATCTCCATTTACTTTTATCCCTCTAACTTCCCATTTTAATCCACAAAATACTTCTTGCAGCACTGCTATAAAAAGTTTTGGAGATATGGAGTCATCCTGTCTTGCACCTTTCTCAATGTTAACTTACCTAGTATCTTTATGTAATCTAATTGTTGCTGTTGCATTTTTATAAACATTCTTTAAAATATGACAATATTATGGGTCTATACCTTGGTGATCCAATGCTTTAATCACTAAAGAAATGCTTATAGAATCAAATGCCTTTTCATAATCTATAAATTCAAAGCATAATGGCAACTCATATTCATTGGTCTTTTCCATAACTTCTCTCAATACTCCTTTATTTACTTATGTTAAATTTTTTGGAGATATTAGAAAAATTTTCATTGTATTAAACTAATTAGACTTTAAGCTGTGAAATTTGAGAAATTGGCATTCTTAGATGGTCTTGTGATAAGATTCTCTCATGGAAAAGTAAAAACAACAGCATATAGAAAACCAACACACATTAGCAAGTACTTGGCATATACATTATGGAACAGAGTAAAGGAAGTTTGTTCAGAAACCAATGATTTGGAAAATGAAAAGTTCTACATAAAACAAAATCTCATGAAGAATGGTTATCCATCAGTTGTCATCAAGAAAATCTTTACTAGACAACAAAAAGAGATACCAAAAAGAAAAATAATTATTGGTGCTGTAGTCTAAACATACATACCAGGAATGGCGGACTAATTAAGAAAAAAATGCAATCAATTTAACATAAGAACAGCTTTCCAATGCCATATCACACTTCAAGGGATTCTAATTTCTACAAAGTCTAAACTTGAAATGCTGAAAACCAAAAATTGCATTTATGAAATAACATGTGAATGTGGAAAGTATATTTGTGAGACCAGTTGCCCTGTTGAACAGTGATTGAAATAATACAAATTAATGGTTAGAAGAAAAAAAAGCACATGTGTCTACAGGAGCAGACCATGTATGGATTAATGAACAAATGTTTGATTGGGAAAATACAAAAATATTGGATAGAGAAAAAAAAATACAAAGAGGAAAATTCAAAAAAGCTGCTCATATGACAATTTCTAATAATTCTATAAGTCAATCTCAAATCTGGATGTCTCTAATCTTGTTCTTAGAAAAAAGTTTTCAAAAAATTGGATCAAGATGATTTGAGTCAACCCTCATCAATGAATTTTCTATTGACTGTTGTTTTTGACAGAATAGCTCAGTTGGATAGAGGGTTGCCTTAAAATTGGATATTCAAGAATCTAAAGGTGTAAATTCAACTCCTATGCTAGTATTATCACTGGCCAGGTCAGCAACCGCTGAAAAAGAGTGGAGAATAATGCTACTCACGTTGTATAATCTACTAACCTGTGTTATCTATTTGTGTGTTATTACTAACAATTGTTCATATTTGAAAAGTTTAAATAAAGTTTAAAATTTTGTAGACAGTCAATACTTAATGGTAGATTATGGAAATAGTCCAACATATCACATCTAATATACCATCATGACTAACCTTCAGACAAATATTAACATATGTTAGGTTAAAAGATTAGAACCATTTTTTATTTTAATATAAATCTGATGAACCGGGATTTTAGCTTAAATATAAAATGCTATTGTTAATTATTAGATCACGATTCAGCTTGTACTATTTGGTTGCCTGTCTGCATTGCAGCTGAAGATTTAACTAGATTAATATTTAAAAAAAAAAAATCCATTATATTTTCAATATTTAATTCATTCTTAATACTTCACATTGTTTAAATATAGTATATATAATATGACGTTGTCATGCAAAGGTAGTGCAACCATTTAACATGTTTATACTTGGGCTAAGCGAAATTTCAGAAAGACAGGATTTTTCTTTCAGGTGACTGGTTCATAGTCAGTCCAGATAATTATTAAAACATTCGTCAATAAATGAACATGTAGTTATTATTAGTCAATGTTAAAATAAGAGGAAAAACACTCAAATCTTTAACAGACGGAAATTGGTTAAGTCCGGTGAGTACTGATCTTCTTCATCATTGTTCCTATGCGGGCGGGGGGGAGGGGCTATTGAAAAGACTTTTGCTATGTCGAGCTATTTATTACAAAAGTTGTTTTGTCTTTAAAATAAAGATCACAGTTTTACTATGTTACGACACCTTTCAAATATTATTAACATTCTGTGTGAGTTCGCTTCAAATCATACTATCAATAAGCAAAGATTCTCTGTTATTACTTAAGCTGATATTCTCATATTGTTTATCTGCCTTTGCATCATATTTAGAAATTCGAGATTAATTAAATTGCAAACTAATTACTCTTATACAAAAACTTCTAACGATGGTTTTAAAATAAAATACAGTAATTGAAAAAAGCAATGTTGACTGTCTATTTAAATAATTAGATAACTGATTATTATTGATTTGAAAACATTCTCAAATAATTAAATGTAGTTTAGTAATAACTCACTAGATGTCACTAATAAACATAAAAAAAAAAAGGGTGGTTGGGGAACAACTAAGTTCTGCGAAAATATTAATCTAGAAATAGCCAATTTATTAAACCAAATATTATGAGGGTAATTTTACCCTGACAAGAAACTACTTATAAATTATATTGAGTTTATATATTAATAATAGGCTAAATAAGAATGGAAAAAATACAAAGAATTAAAGTATTTGATGAAATTTGAAATCACAGCTTCAACTGATCATTTTTAATATTAGAAATTGAATATATACAACACGTATAGACAGAAAAAAAAATTGTAAGTGAAGTATAAATAATAAGGCAAACATTTTAAAGTTGTGAAGTTTTAGAAAATTGAAGTTTTAGAAAATTAAATAATAATTAGCAACGCAGTGGATTATGAAGCAAATAAAGACGGAGTACCGCAGGCAACACAAAATTTAGATTCTGCTACCTTTCCATTGCACCAAGCCACAAAATGCAATAGGCATAAAGATTAATGTAATAAAACTAGATAAATAGCTGATACATGTAAGTAGAAAAGGGGAAAAAAATAGAAGAATTTATAAAAATATTATTCAGATAGTGGGAAGAGAGCAAAGATAATTTAAAAAAAATATGTTAATGGTTTTATTGTTAAAAGAGTTGGTGAGAAGTTTGAATTCCGGAAATGTCAAACACTGTAAGAAATGAAAATAACGCTCAATACTTAGATAAAGAAATTAAGGGTTTAAATAAAATATAAAAAAGGCTGAATTTAATAAGAGTAGTAAAACTGTAATGTAAGAAAAATAAAATTACTGTAAAAAAATTCATCAAAAATTTTAAGAAAATTAAAAATTGGGAAAGTGATGTTAAACCAGCATGTGATGTGATGTACCGTGGCTTCTCCTTAAACGGAGTCAGGAATCCCTCAGCAACTATGCCCAAAGAAACCTGTTAGTCACTTTACCTTCCCCTTCCATTCCCCACCCTAAGCTTTCCCATAATCTGCTCCATCCCATTTCCACAGCATAATCTTTATCAACTCTATGGCCTTTATATCTAAATCCCCCTTATCTTTTCCCAAACCCAGCATAAAAACCAATAACCCACTTTCTGTATAATCACTTTGTTCATATTTATTCTCCCATAACTTCATTATTTGTACCCTTTCTGCTTTCAGACATTTACATTCAATCAACAGATGCCTAATATTTTCTATATCTTCCTTACACAATTTGCAGACTAAATCACCCATATTTTTCCATTTACATGTATATTCCCTTGTTGCTAAAGATCTTGTTCGAGCCTTTAACAATAAGCTACTTTTCTTACTATTGTCATAAATTAACTTGCACCCAATGTTCCGTTAATAATTTTTTAAATTGTTAATTTTTTAATTTTGTAATCTTTTATTTTGGATATAGTTTTATATATTGGTTTTATATATTATTTAGTTATATGTATAGAGGTAATGTGAAGATGTATATATATATGTAGGAAATATGGATGTTTGATATGTATATTTAGATGTGAAATAATGGTTAAGTAGTTATTTTATAATATTGGAATATGGTTAATGATTATAATTGGGAAGTTGGAAGGTTTAAATAGAATTATAAGTTTTATAATATTGATAACAGAGGGAGCTGTTTTAAATGAATAAATAAGAGAAAATTTTGAAAAAAAAAACGGTCATTTTAATTAAAGTTAAAACAACTGTAAGGAAGATGGAGGTAATAATGTTAAAAAATATTATTTAGTGAAATAGAGATAAAAGTTATAAAAAGTAAAATTAAAGATAGTAAAGTAAAAGATGTTATATATTAGATAATTATAAAAATAATAATAAAAAATAGTATTAAATATTATAAAATAATATTAAGAAGAAGAATATTTAAAAGGTTGATTTAAAAATAAGTAAAATTGGAATTGTTTAAAAAGGTAAAAAAAAAATTAAAAAAAGGTGAATTGGATATGTTTTGTATTTTATATATGTGTAGATAGAATATACATATGGATGTATATTAGTAAAGATATATGGGGATGGTATATATGTCTATAGGTGTATGTATGTCTGTATATAGATGTATGTTTAAAAGAGGTATGTCTAGGTATTGGATATGCATATATATATATATATAGATGTAGATATGGATTATATATATATATGTCTAGGAGTGATATAGATTTATATGTGTATATATATGAAGGAAATATGTGTATATTTTGATATATATGTATATATGTGTGTATTTTATATATGTGTGTAAAATGATGGAGATATATATATTTTTGATTTGTATATGATTTATACATATATATGTGAAATGATAATTATGTATTTGTATTATTCAAATCTTGTAGCTCTGAAGAAGACTGCTGGACAGTCGAAACTGTAAGAAAATAAAGGTTTTAAGAAAATTAATTGCTTTAAAGTGTATATGAGTGAAGTATTATAAATAAGATATATTTCTATATATATTTAAACTCTTTTTACTCTCCATACTAGTTCTCCATCTCTCCAACTCCCTATTCTTTATTAATGCATCTATTCTTCTATCCCACCCCTTACCACTATAACACTCAATAATCCTCCTAACACAATCATCCCACCTTTTGTACAAGTATACTGACATAAATTCTTTATCCAAATCTTCTCCTTACCACATTATCTTTCTCACCCATCTTGTTGCCTGCCCTTTATTTGTAACCCAATTAAATACTATTTTGGCTATTCTTTAATTATCCATAAACTGCAACCTACCAAATATTTTTATTTTACTTTCTGCATCTCTCATATAAAAACTTGACCATCCCATTTCTCCTTGAATTGCCTCCTTTGCTGTCCATATCTCTGCATCTAATGCATGTCTTCCTACTTCCCTGTGTACTTTCTTTAAGTAATCTAATACCCTTTTACTAACACATAATGTATCATTACCATATGTTAACCCTGCTACTATAACTTCCTTTCATACAATTCTAGCTACATCATATTTATTATGTGAAAACACTGTTAATTTCTTTACTAAACCCTTTCTTTTCTTTGCTTCATTTACCAATTTTTTCTCTCATTCAACCAAACAATTTTTCAGATTACTTAAGATGATCCCCAAATAACTATATCTATCCACCACACTTAATTTTAAATCCCCCAGTAAAAATTCTACATCTTCTATTTCCCTATTATTAATCATCATTATATTTGATTTTTCTTCACTAAATTTAATCCCCATCTCTTTACCCACCCTTGCACATATCCTCAGCATAACTTCCATATCTTCTCTTCTTTCTGCGTCCAAAAAAATATCATTTGCAAAAAAAAAAGACCTGACAAAATATATACTCCCTTGCCACCCATTAACAGTATCTCTATCCCTCTTCCTAGTCTTTCTATTGCTTTCTCCATTTCACTCAAATACAACAAAAACAAAATAGGTGACACAGGGCATCCTTGCCTTAATCCCACCCCATTTTTAATTTTAACTGATTCTATATCCCCTAATTGGTAAGTATAGTAATTATTTTCATATACTCTCCATACTGTAGTGCCACCCAGTGTAAGCCAGAGTAATCAATGAATGCAAGAAGCTTTGTGCATAAAATCTCTATTGAGTGCCTATTCATTGAATATTCCCAGACTAGTTTCTAACTTGTAGCTTTCTTCAGTGAAGAGCCTTGGATCTGAGAGCACTGAACCTAGTAGCCACCTTTTATCTTTTTAGTTAACTATGAAGTTATGAGTCTAAAATGAAAACATGACAATGTTTTCAATCCAAGCTCATTTGCTTGTATAATCATAAAGATCTGAATCTAGTTCAATGATCTCTAAATTATGATATCTTTGGGTTTTTATAACCATAATCACCATCATCCCATGAGCAGGATTGGTATTAAACCACTAAATATCACATGAACACCATTTCCTACACTTACACAAGCTGTTTAAATAGTAGTAAACTCTGCATAATCTGGCTTGCACTAGATGGCACTACTGTATGGAGAGTTTGCTAAGGGATAATAGAAACAGGTATGTAAGAGTATGTTTGCCGGGTGTTAGAATTAGGGATCTTACAATAAAGTAAAGAAGCAAAGGAATAGAGATGTATATGTTATGGTAGGGTCTAATAATTTATCAGAGTCATCAGAGAGAATAATGAGTGAGACATAGAATTGATTAGGAATTTGAGTATGGTTAAAGGAAGAATAATAATAGTTGGTAATAACCAAGATTTGATAAAAGGTATATGTTAGACAGTGCATGTTCTATAAATGAGGAGTTTGAAAGAAATTGTGTAAGAGAAATAATGTTAGGTTTGTGGATGTGTGGGATTTCTTTATTAGGAAGAGGGAGTTATATAGTAAAGATGGGTTGCAGTTAGGGAAACAAGGAAGTGCAGTTGCAGTGTTATTAGAAAGAAGAATAATGGATGGGATATAAGGAATAAACAAAGGGAGATGTGGAGAGAGAATGGGTCTGTAAATTTAATGGTAAGCAAGCTATTTATAAACATAATGGAGAAGAAAGAATCAAAAAATATTATAAAGGAGTAGTTAGGAAAGAAAAAATTGTTAAAATTGGGTAGTTGAATATGCAAGGTGATACGAGACCAGAAAAGTGGCAGGAATTAAACAAAGCAATTGAAAATGAAGAGCTTGAGGTATTAGCAGTAGCAGAACACATCTAAGAGAAGAAGAAGCTATTTTGGAAGATTTGGTATGGCAGGCTATAAATAGAAAAGTTTGAAAGAAAAAAAGAGTGGTGGTATAGGTGTTATATAAAAAAAAAATTTAAATACTGTTAGATGCCAAGAACATTTGTGGTTTGAAATAAGGTTGGGAAGACAAGAATGGATGGTGGCTATAGTTTATATAGCTACTGGAGATAGTCAAACTATAATGAAGTGGAACAATAGCATATATGAGTGTCTAGTTAAGAATATACAGAGTTTTAAAGAAAAGGGTAAGGTAATAATGGTTATAGGAGATACGAATGGGCATATTGAAGAAATTGATGATGTAGATAATAAAAATGGACAGCATTTGAAGAAATTTTGTCAGAGAGTAAATTTGAGCATTGGAAACATCAAATATTTATGAGGGACAATACACATGGCCTAGAAATAATATATCCCACACAATAGATTATGTATTGGTAGAAAAAGAGAGAATGAATAAAGTACTAAAAATTAAGGTGTTTGATAATGAAGAGAGAGTATGTAATAGTGATTATAATTTATTTGTAATTGAAATGTTTAGTAATGTGATGGAAAAAAACAATAGTGAAAGATGTGGATGAAGAGTGAATGATAAGAATAAGTTGGAAAAGTATAAAATACAAGTTGAAGAAATTATGGAAGAGTTGGCTGGACATGAGTATGAGGACTAGTGTGATGAAAGAGAAAAAGTGGCAAATAGGGTATTAGGTGAGAATATTCAGAAGAATAAAAGTAATAAAAAAATGAGTTAGTAAAAGTGTAAAAGAGAGGAAAAAAGCATGCAGAGAATATAAGTGTGCTATTAAGAACAAAGAAAGTGAAAAAGATATTAATTCTAAATGGGAAAAGTACTTAGAAAAGAAGAAATTAGCTAAAATAGATAATTGTAGAGACAGAATGAAACTAAATAGTAAATTATTGGATGATATTAATAAAAGTGAAAGAGATGGGAGTAAAAAAATTTGGAATTACATAAAAAAAAAAACAAATTTAGGGGAGAGAGAGAGAGAGATAGTATTACTAGATGAGGAGGGAATAGAGTGTATCTCTAGAAAAGAATTAGAGAGAATCTTAAATAGATATGTAATGGATATAGAAAAAATGTTAGACGTGAAGGACAGGGGGATAGAAAATATGAAACATATAGTAATGGGGAATATTAGGTTTACAGAAAATGGACTGAATGAGGCAGGGAAGAAATTGAGAAGTGGTAAGGCAAGAGGTTTAGATGGATGGGCAGCAGAAATAATAATGAATTTAGGGCACAGGGCAAAAGTAAAGTTATTATCATGTTTTAATAAGATGGCACAGAAGATAGTTTTTCTGGGTAGTTGGAGTAATATGAGAGTAAGATTATTATTTAAAGGAAAAAGTAAGGATCATAGAAAGTTAAATAATTATAGACCAATAGCGATAACATCAGTTTTATATAAAGTTTTTTCTTATATAGTGGCTGGAAGAGTTGCAAAATGGATGGAAGAAAATAATGTAGTGGGGGAAATAGGAGATAGTTTATTTGTAGTTACACAACTTATGGATATGAGTAGGAATTCAGGTAGACAGTTATATATGAGTTTTATAGATGTAGAGAAGGCATATGATAGAGTGAATAGAAATAGATTATGGATAAGTTTAGCAAATCTGAGAATGGATGAAGCTTTAGTGGGTGTTATTAAGAAATTACATGAAAATAATTATTATATATATCAATTAGGGGATATAGAATCGGTTAAAGTTAAAAATGGGATGGAACTAAGGCAAGGATGCTCTATGTCACCTATTTTGTTTTTGTTGTATTTGAGTGAAATGGAGAGAGCAATAGAAAGACTAGGAAGAGGGATGGAGATACCGTTAATATAAGTGGCAAGGGAATATATACATTGTCAGGTCTTTTTATGTGCAGATAGAAAAGAAGATATGGAAGTTATACTGAGGACATGTGCAAAGGTGGGTAAAGATATGGGAATTAAATTTAGTGAAGAAAAATCGAAGTGAAAAAAAAATCAAATATAATGATGGTGAATATTGGGGAAAGAAAAGACAAAGATTTCTTATTGGGGGATATAAAGTTAAGTGTGGTGAATAGATATAGTTATTTGGGAATCATCTTGAATAATCAGAAAATTTGCTTGGATGAAAGAGAAAAAATTGATAAATGAAGCAAAGAAAAGAAAGGGATTGATAAAGAAATTAACAATGTTTTCATATAATAAATATGATGTAGCTAGAATTGTATAGAAGGGAGTGGCAGTAGCAGGGTTAACATATGGTAATGATGCATTATGTGTTAGTAAAGGGGTATTAAATTACTTAGAAAAAATATAAAGGGAAGTAGAAAAACATGCATTAGATGCAGAAGTGTTGATGGAAAAGGAGGCAATTCAAGAAGAAATGAGATGGTCAAGTTTTTATATGAGGGATGCAAAAAGCAAATTGAAAATGTTCAGTAGATTGCAGTTTATGAATAATAAAAGAATAGCCAAAATAGCATTTAATTGGGTTACAAATAAAGGGCAGGCAACAAGATGGGTGAGTAAGATATTGCGATATGGAGAAGATTTGGATAAAGAATTTATGTCAGTATACTTGTACAAAAGGTGGGATGATTGTGTTAGGAGGATTATTGAGTGTTATAGTGGTAAGGAGTGGGATAGAAGAATAGATGCATTAATAAAGAATAGGGAGTTGGAGAGATGAACTAGTATGAAGAGTAAAATGAGTTTAAATATATATAGAAGTAAACGGAACATTGGGTGTGAGTTATTTATGATAATAGTAAGGAAAGTAGTTTATTGTTTAAGGCTTGAACAGGATTTTTAGCAACAAGGGAATATACACGTAATTGGAAAAATATGGGTGATTTAGTCTGCAATTATGTAAGGAAGGCATAGAAAATATTAGGCATCTGTTACTTCAATGTAAATGCCTGGAAGCAGAAAAGGTACAAATAATGAAGTTATGAAGATTAAATATGAACAAAGTGATTATACAGAAAGTGAATTATTGGTTTTTATGCTAGGTTTGGGAAATGAAGAGGGGATTTAGATATGAAGGTCATGGAGTTGACTATTATTTTGTGGAAATGGGATGGAGCAGATTATGGGAAAACTTAAGGTGGAGAATGAAAAGGGAAGGTAAAGTGACTAACAGGTTTCTCTGGGTATAGTTGCTGAGAGATTCCTGACTCCATATAAGGAGAAGTCACAGTGCATAACATCATATCACATCACACACTGTTTTAGCAGCTTGTGTAAGCATAGGAAATGGTGACCATGTGATGAAAGTGAGAAGTTTTGATGAATTATAAAATGAATTGATTTTAAAAGTTAGGTTAAAGCTCTTTCACCACATTATGTTTTAGCATTATGGTAATAAAAAGATTTATTTCAAAAGATAAAATATTAGAAAAGCAAGATTAATTTTTTAAGAGGAAAGAAAAAATTATAAACTTGTAGCAGTAATGTAGATCATGTATAGATTTGTGGTATGGAAGAAAAGTTGAATACTGCGTTCAGACTATATAGGTGGTGCATTGTGGAATGAACTTAAGATATGAAGGTCATCTTTAAATAATAAGCATTGTCTGACCAAGAAAAATACATGTTGCTTTAAAACAGTAGCAAACTCCATACAGTAGTGCCATCCAGTGCAAGCCTTAGTAAATAATGGATACAAAAAGGTTTGCATGTAAAATCTTTATCTAGTGCCTACTCATCCAATATCTCCAGACTAGTTTATAGCTTGTGGCTTTCATCAGCGAGGAACCTTGGATCTGAGCGACCTCCATCTAGAGCTTAGATTTTAACAGCTTGTGTAAGCATAGGAAATGGTGATCCTATTATGTTTCCTGTTGCTTTGTAGGATAGAATGTTGGTCATCAAAAGTTAGATACTATTTTTGAAACAAACAGTTTTTTCTGTCTCTTTTCCTTCTTTAATCATTTAATTAATATAGGACCCAATCATCATGAGCCTTTCATGACATTGATCATCTCTCTATAATAATTATGTTAAACCATTAAACATCACCTGATCATCATTCTTTATGCTTACACAAGCTGTTTCACAGAGACAAAATTCTGCATACAGTAGTGCCACCCAGTGCAAGCCATCCATTGATTACTCTGGCTTTCACTGAGTGGAATTACTATATGGAAAGTTTTGCCTCTATGTATGCATATAATAACTATCACTATTGAATTGTGTGTTCATACAGCCTCGTATTCATTCTTTAACTACACCTTCAGTTTTTCATAATTCTAGTTTCTTTTTCTTTGAGATTTATGAAAGCAGTGATGATAAGTCAGCCATAGTAGGTTAGCAGTTCTTTGTTGGGATTTTTGTTCAGGATAATATAATCACTTATGCTTCAGTCTCAAACTAGATTTGAAAAGGAGTTTAATCTGGCAAAGATTGCATATTTAGGCATCCTTATTTAGAAATTCTCTTGCATACCACAGAAGTGGAAGGTTCTAGAAATTGTGATGTAAATATGATATGCTTTTACACAGCCTGGCAAGGCTGTCATGCCAAACAATTTACTCATTATAGTGATAAAAATGTTATCAATAAAGTAGTACCAAAAAAGATCTTTTACCATGAGTAGATCGAATGTATAAACTTTAATCTTTAACATCAGAATGAAGAACTGCACTAGTGGCTAAGAAATTGTCAAGATTAAGGATCAGTATAGACTTTGTTAGTAAAACTCACCTTTAAGAAAAAAGGAAGTTTAATAGAACTGATGAATGCATACCGGTTTTGTTGGAAGGGGTATGCATGGTGTTGGATTTGCTATAAAACAAATTTAGTATCTTCAGTTTTTGGAATTTTTCAAATGAATGACTAATGATGTTAAAACTTGTTCTTGCATAGTGATGCTAATGCTTATTTCATTAGTGCTTATGCTCTAATGTTAGGTTCAGAGAATTCAGTGGAAGAAAGGTTTTATTCCTTGTTGGATAGTATTACCATTAAAAGAACAAACATTACTTCTTGAAGACTTTAATGCATGTGTTGGCCAAAAGTTATTGGAATTAATAATATTGGTGCTGTAAATTCAAATGGTTTGTTATTATTGAATTTTTGTGCAACACATGCATTGCTTATCATAAATACTTTGTTTAGGCAGAAAAAACTCATAAATAAATATAGATGGATCCATGCTCAAAAAATGGCATTTAATAGATTACTTTATAGTAAGGAATCAGAATACAAGGTGTAGATTGTTGAGTAGGTCATAGGTTAATGTGTTCCAAAATTAAAATGATAGTTGTATTAGAAATAGATTTTTTTTTCAACCATACAAGAAAATTTATTATAGAAGATTATTTCAACATACAAGAAAATTTATGTTCATTCTTTAGAAGAATCTTCTAAACTAAATTTCAACAGCAATTATAGATTAAAATTGTTAATTGGAACTATAAGATTGATATATTATTGAATCATGAAACTCTCTTAAGATTCATAACTGCTTTTTTTGTCAATAATCTTATCATTAGTAATTTGATTAAAGGAATACAGGTGATGTTTTTCTGCTTGCCAGAATAATAAATTATATGTGGAACTTCATAATAAATATAGAGATTTGAAGTCAGAAGTTCAATAATTAACGAGAAGGCTTTTAAATGATTGGTGGATTAAAACTGCAAAGAAACAAAAACATTTACTGATAGTGTTCATTCCAAATCTTATTCAAGATATTATTCAGGTGCATTGGAAGTAACATATGGATTTAAGAAACAATATCGCAATCCTATTAAATCCAGCAACAATAATCTGTTATATGATGACAATAATATTTTGAACAGGTAGAATTTTTTTGATCAACTTTTGAATAATAATGACAACTTTTAATAATGTATCCATATTATTTACTCACTGCCCTGAAAAATTTGGTCCAGTAGGTAGAGTATATGACTTTGGATAGGGAGGTTCCAGAATCAATTCTGTTATTTGCAGGTCTGATGCTCAACCTTTTTATGAACTCCCAAGGAATAAAGCCATATGCACTTTTTTTTATCTACTCATTTAGATTTGGGCAAAGATATTCAGCTAAGCAAAATTAAAAAAACTTTTTGTAATCTTAAAAATGGAAAGACTGCAAGTTCTTATGAAATATCTGGAGTTTTCAAACATGGTGATAATATGTGTATTTATATATTGGAATATTTCCATCATCTAATATAAGTATTGAATCTCTTTACAAAAATTTAATTTTATTTAAATATTCCAAATACATTAAACTGTTAGTAATAGCACACAGGTTAGTATATGTACAATGTTTTGAGAGGTATTATTCTCCCTCTTCTTCAGGGGTTGCTGGCCTGACCACTGACAGTACTAGCATGGGAATTGAACACATACCCTTAGATTCTTTAATATTTAATTTTAAGATAACACTCTAATCAACTGACCCATCCTGTCAAAGGCAGCAGTCAGTATAAATTTCATATACTTATCTATGAGGTTCCTTCTGATTTCTCCACTTTTCCTAAAAGCAAAGTTGACTAGTTGTTTCCATACATTATGTATAGGCGTACAGGATTGACTTATAGGGTTGTTTACCATTGCCACGTGAGCAGCCTTTTTAAATTTTCTTCTTTGTACAGTGTCTTCTATATCCAATATTTTTGTATTTTCACAATTGAACATAATGTTCATAGATTCAGGTTCAATTTCATGCTGGTGCTGTCACTGGTCAGGCAGCAACACCTGAAATTGAGTGATAAAAACAACTTTTGAAACAATATGCACATATTAAACTGTGTGCTATTACTAATAGTTGAATGTATATGGAATATTTATTCAATTTTTTTAAAGACATTCAATTAGATGATGGAAATAGTCCAATATATAAATACAACTAAAATATCATCACAAATCTTCAGAAAAATGCATGGTGATACTATGTTAACTTTAAAAAATGTTTGGACCCATGAAGTTATGCCAAATGCTCTTAAGGATACTTTTATTGTTTCACTTTTTAAAAGTATATGCAATAAGCAAGATGGCAGTCATTATTATGGGACATTGGTATTGTTCATTACAGCAAGGTAAGGTCAGGGATTTTGTCAAATAGATTGTTTCTAGTCATAGATAAATGGTTACTAGAGACTAAATGTGGTTTTAGAGCATCAAGAAGAACTATAATCAAAGTTTTTATTGCTAGACAAATGTAAAAAAAACATATCAGAAAAAAAATAGTGATTTATATCATTGCTTCAAATCAAGGGATTTTATTCAATTAATCAAAGAGGTTTATGACTCTGTTTGAAATTAGTTGGTTGTCCATCAATATTTATTTGTATTTACTAAAAGTACTTAATCTGAGGCATTTGAAAAAAGTGGTGACATACAAGAAAGTGTACTTGTTCCAACATTGTTTTCAATTTTTATGAGAGTTATCTTTGGAAGGGAGTTTTATGAAATAGGAATCAAGATGCAACACATGTTTGATGTGGAATTTTTAATCTTAATTAGAAGTTAAAGACATCTTACTGGATTCTGGATTTATTATCTGCTGGTAATTATGCTATTTTTTTCCAATTTAAAACTCAATTTATAGAATATAACATTTAAACATTTTACTTTCGCTTACATTAACAAATGATTGGAAAAAATCCTCAGTAGCTTTTACTTTGGATAGTTATCAATGTAAGAATGTAAACTGGTTTAAATACCTGGTACTTTTATAAGTAGAAAAGTGGAATTACATGTTGAGTCACAACATAGAATATAATATTCTGGTGCTGCTTTTTACAAGCTAAAAAAAAAAGTACTCCATCACAGGAAAATAACTATTGCAACTAAGCAAACTATATATAGTTAATTTCTTATACAGAGGTGAGACTTGGTCACCCTATAGATGTAATATAAAACATTAGAAAAGTTTAATTTATACTCCATAAAATCTTAAAAATACAATAGCAAGATCATAAATCCAAACACTAAGTTGATCAATTTTCTGAATGCGATTCTCAAGAGACTATTATTATAAAATCACATCTTTGTTAAATTGGACATGAAAAATGAACAAACAATGCAAGACTTGAACATGGTTTTCATGGAAGAAATAGGCCCATCTGCATTATAAAAAATTATCTCAAATGTATTCCTTTGAAAAGATGTAGCCAAGAGTAGAATATATTAAAGTGCTACAATTAGCTATGATGTTGAGGGTGTTTAAGGAAAAACTGCTGAAAAAATTGAAAGATAGCATTGCAAAATATCAAGCAGCAGGAAAGGAAAACAGTATGTTTTAATATATGTGGATGTATTTGTAATTAACAGATGCATTTGTTACTCATTACAAAATTTCTCTTTTCTTTCATTGGAATTTGAATGACTGTACTCATTTGCAAGTAACTGTTGTATGTGTCTATGTATTTGTGAAACGGGTAACATAAAACATTAAGTTACTTATCAAACAACTTAAGAAAGATAAAAGAAATGAAATTCATGTTTGCTGCTGATGACTCAAATTATATAAATGGGATATAGATTGGTTAGAAACGATTATTTAGCTTTTTACAAAACATACTACAGAGAGATTAAAGAATATTTATAGTCTAAATTTGGGGAAATAAAAAATGGAGAAAGATTTATTCCAATTATTAGAAAAACTTTCTGTGGAAAAGTATTATAATAATGATTTTAATGAGCATGTAAATACAAACAACTAACAATATAAACCTATTCATGGAACAAATCATTCTGAATACATTAGTAAGATAATTTACAAGCAAGATTTCCATAGAATCATTTGAATAAACATATAAATAATGTCCATTTTTGTGATATTAATGCAAATCTATTTTGTCAAATAGAAAATTTCCATATGTATAAACGATTGATGTCTTTGAATAATATTAAGAAAGAAATAGAAAGATAAGCACTTGGAAAAAATATACAATTTAATGTTAAACTAATTGGTTAAGATAGAGATATTAGATATATTCATACAAAAATTGGGATACAGATTATAATGTAATATTTAACATGTCTGTTATTAGAAATTGAGATAGAAAGATATAAAATTTAATAAATAATAGCATTCCATCATCAGATTTTCAATTGGATGGACAGTTGAAGAGTTGGAGTGTGGGGTAGATTGAAGCCTGTCCATTAAAGTATGAAGATTTGCTATCTTAATATATATCTGAGCACTTAATTGCATATATGTATAGAGATGATAATCTGGACCAATTGATGATTGCTGTTTTAGCATGAAATACGTATATTGGTGATTATTTATCTTTTCAACATATGTGTGTTCAAGTGTATCAGTGTTATGAGATAGTGTGGAGAGTGGTGGGTGGTATGAAAGTCTGTGCTCATATACTCTATATATTACATATATAGATACAGGTATATATTAAGCCTGTATTTCAGTCATTAAAAAGTAATTATGTAAATTTAAAATATATGATTAAAACTCCTCCACTAATATTGAATCAGAACAATATCAAT
Source organism: Epiperipatus broadwayi (assembly GCA_028023455.1). Lineage (NCBI taxonomy): Eukaryota > Metazoa > Onychophora > Udeonychophora > Euonychophora > Peripatidae > Epiperipatus > Epiperipatus broadwayi. The sequence continues at coordinate 5,459,653 of JAQFVV010012395.1, read as the reverse complement.
GTTGAAATTGGAAGATATTTATGATAATAATACAAAAAAATTATCATATAAGACTAGTATAAAGAAATAAAAGTTTTAAATTGATCATATGCTTTATATGGATGCAGGGTGGAAAATGTGGAATATTTATAGCTAAGATGTAACCATTTTAGTAATGAAAAAAAAGATGAAATTGTGGGAAATATACCATGGTGATAAAGATTATGATAAAAAAGAGTTGATCGGTTGTTTCTTTTTAGGATGGGTAAGAAATTGAGAATAAAATAGGATAAAAAATAGTTTAAAATTATTGAAAACGAAAATGCTATAGATTTTATAAATATATATTTAAAAATTGTAAAATAATAATTTAACAAATGGCAAAAATTTCTCTAACAACCCTCATATAAGAGCTGTAAATTAGAAGACAGTATTCACAAAGCCTGCCAATTGTTGAAATGTGTTGATTACAGAACTTTTCCAACCGTGTTTTTTCTTTTAGATAAGAATAGTTAAATATCCATTTACTGATCAATATTAGATGGTTAGTTAGGTTATCTATGTACCAGCTATCTGAGAGAAAATTCCTAAGATTCTTTGAAAAAAAATTTGTCAGTGTGGATTCCAACCCCAAGACATAGACATGGCAGGCAGATGCCTACCTCTGCACCATGAGGGCTTGACTATACCATATATAACAATTAGTAATAGTTGCTATTAAACAAAAAATTCTTTTTTTCTCACCACAATTATGCTATCTAGAGTAAGCTTTAGTAACCAATAGATGGCAGATAAATAGTGCCTAATAAATTTGTATCCAGTGCTACCCTATCCAATACACCCAGATTAATTTCTAGCATATGGGTTTCATCATTGGGTCAGTTGAGGTTATTTCCAAGTCCTGTGGAGCTTGCTACTAAATACAAGGAGATTCTTAGATTCTGAACTGAGCAAGGGAAATTCACTAGCTTCGTTTCACAAGCTCTTGTCACTTTAAATGATTTACTATTTGATTTATATAGTAAGTAAGAATGGATATTTATCTACACATATCAGTTAGTATAATGTATTAACTGGTTTTTACCTCTAAATTTAAGACCAAGTAAATACCATGGTCTTCTTTTACAAATGCCTGAAAGTATTTTTATTGGGACATCAGTTCAGTTTCTTTATGACAGGATAAATGAATGCATATGTGTGTGTGAATATTGCATCTCTTTTTATATTTACATTCATGTTAGATAAAATTAAATTGCCAATTTTTATTTAGAAGATCTTAAACCAGTATCTAAATTCAATAATTAGTCATTAAAAACGAAGTATTCTAGAAAATCCAAGACCTATATAATAATGACCTTTTGTTATAGTTCACTACAACTAAAGATCATATTCAATAGACTTCATGATTTGAAAGAAAAATAACATTAAATGGGACATTGTCAAACTTCATTAAGTTTAAAGTCAAAGGTTAAGAGACAACTGATTTGAAAAATGTACATGTATTTTAATATAGAAGCATAAATATTAAAAGAGCAAGTGAAGTAGAATTCGTTATAAATAAGAAGAATATCATTGTGAATGTTGTCAACATATCAAAGTTGTAAAGTTCATTATCTTAACTTAAAGGGAGATACCAAATATAGATAATTATGATTTATGCCCAACAGATTCTTATTCTGATGAAAAAGTAAAAGATTATTATATACATGTATAAAATGCTGTTGATCAGATCAAACAATATTTTAAAACTGTCTAGGAAGATTTTAATGCTAAAATTGGAAAATGAGTGAAAGATGAAATTATAGTGAATGAATTTAGATTTGGTGAAAAAAACTGGAAAAAGATGCAGATTTGTGGAATTTGCAGAAAAAATAATCTGTATAATATGAATTCTTTTGTGAGAAAACTCCAAAGTGAAAATGGACATGGAAGTATCTAAATAAATATTTTGGAAAGTTGGTTTATATTTTCATTAAGTGGTCATGTGTATATGAGATAGAGTGGATGGCTGAAGGAGCTTGGAAGTCTGTATTCAAATCCTCTATATTAATCTAGACTCCAGGTATATAAAATATACTTGTATTTAAAATATAACATTTAATATGTATTTTAAGAATGGAATCTATGTAATGCTTCAGAACTTCAGGAAATGTTGCAAGAATTGTTAGAAGAAAATAAAAAAGTAGGACTAAAGGTAAATGCTAAAAAAAAGGAAATATTCAATGGATTTTCTTGGAAGAAGAAACTAATAATTAGTAACTATGAATTAGAAGAAGTTAACAACTACAAATATTTGGGTCACGCTATTAATGTAGATAAACACATACTGGATCAAATTAATCATAAAATTAAATGTAGAGGAGTATTATCATAGAAATAATATTAAAAACAAATATGAGAAAGATTTCAAATACATGTATTTTATGAGTTCTTATTTGTGAATCTGAGACTTAGATATTTAACAGGAGAGCAATAAAGTGACTTCAGACTACACAATGAAGTTTGAAGACGTGCCTGTTAGTAATAACATAAAGAGATTGAATATGAAATACATTAATAAGAGATCAAACAGGTATCAGTGACATCACTGAAAGAAACTGAATGGTATTGGTTTTGACATATTGTTTGAAAAGATGGTAAATGGTCAGTTGAAGTTTTAAATTGGATCCTAAGGGATTGTAGCAGACTTAAAAAGAATGGACACGTAAGATGAATAAATGAAGTAAGAAAGTTTGCTGGTGCCATGTGAAGAGGGATTGGAGAAACTGAATTAAACTTGGATAGACATTCATCGTAATGACTTAAAATTATGATGGATACATTCAATTCAAAAAATGCTAATTTATGGATATGTGTTAATGCAAAGCTAGAGTTATAAGCTATTTAGAAAGATGACATTAATATTTGATACCATAACTTTACAAATAACCAACAAACTTAAGTCAGAACTTGCAAATTATTTTAATATAATATATAAACGAATTTGATGATGGCTTAGCTCTTAAAAAATTCACTATGAAAATAACTGAAGCTCTATTAAAGTTTATTACACAGATAGCTGATACAAAAAACTACCAATTCATCAGTACATTTTTTTTTCATATGTCATAGCATCGGCTGGGAGGTGAACCCGCAACAACCACCTGCAACCAACTACTTGCTTGCAAGGCAGCTGCGCTGACCTCTCAGCTAACAATGCACTGAAACAAGACAATATATGAAAAAAATAAAGAATAAAAAAATACTTTTAAATGATTTATTTATAATAATATATTTGGATTTTTTTAAACGATACCTAAAAACAAATTAAAGATAAATACAGAAATTTAATTGAATTGACAAGATAGGTGGAAATACAACAAACATTCCACTAATGCAAAACAGCTTGCAACTGGAAAATAAATAGTTTCAACTATAAGAGGAAAATATGACACTATTATTTAAAAGAGGATAATGTGATGAAAATGCAAGGAAGAACCTACGAAAAAACTTTATAGTAAATAAGAAGCAAAAAAAATAATTCCTACAATTATAATAACTTTTTTCAAATGCCAATTATTTTCAATTAAGAGGTAAAACATGCAATTAAATCTATGAAGAAAGGGAAGTGCTTCAAAAATGGTGTGGTTATTATAAATATTTTAAAAGAAAGTGAAGAAATAGAGAAATTGTTAGCATATACCAAATACATGTATGATAATAATGTATCAAATGATTGGAAGTATGCATTAATGAGATTCATATTTAAGAAAGAATATATATAAAAGAAAGTGTGCAGGGGTGATGTGGAGAAGAGAAACTAAAGATCGGAGAAGATGGATTGAACTTGGAGAGACCTTCATCCTGCAGTGGATTGATAATGGTTGACAATGATGATGATATACTGTATATATATTCAAATCCTCCTCCCGAACATTATGATATTTCAGCCAACTCATACCTTTTTGAGTTGGCTGCATGAATTTCAGACTTTATATTCATTCACAGAGGGCGCTGCTGAAATATCATAATGTTTGAGAGGGTAATTTGAATAATTTCTATTTAATTTTCAGCTACCAATATGCACTGAACTATTTTCATATATATATTAACATCATTATATTTTATCTATAGGATCCTCAACCCAATTTTTAAAAAGCTGAATTTAAAGGATTTTGGCTTTGTAGATCAAGTTACAGAAAAGTAATAAGACTAAGTGTTTACATTTTCCATTGGGTTTATAGATTATGAAAAGTTCATTCAGCAGTGAAGCATAATACTAATAAAGAAATTTGATAGGATGATTCCATTTTTACAAAATGTGTTAAAGCAATCGTATAGGAAGTATTATGTAGATTAAAATAAAAATTAATAAAAATAAGTAGAGGTTATCCAAATCACTAAATATTTAGCAGGTTATGCTGTTGTTTTCACAAATAAGGATTCTGAATGTTAGGAAATATTATAAAAACTATCAGATGAAATCAAAAATTCGTGATGTACATTGTTAGGGGGGGGGGTAAAAATAATTTTTAATGGCATTTCAAAGAAAGATAAAATAAAGATTGATTAATTGTAACTAATTAGAAAACAAAGTTAAGTATCATGAATATTTTAATCTAACTATATATAATGAAAATATAACCAATAAAATTAATCATAGAATTAAATTTGAAGGAATATTTCTGATAGAAATAATTTTGCGTTTTATAAATGTACTGTTTCGTATAGATTTGAGATTTGGATACCTAAAAAATAACACAAATCACACAGAGAAATATATATTTAAAAAAATGAAATATTAGATATTAAGATGTAAAAAATATAGATAGATCAGTGGATTACAAAAGACTTGGGAAGAGAGACTTTGTATGAGACGAATAGCTGAGATAAGGACATTTTCTAAATTTATGTGAAGATTAGAAGCTATGGAGTAAACTTGGATCGATTTTAATCTTTTAGAGGTCTAATAATGATTGAAAATAATGATAATGATGATTATGAGCTGATATCAAATATCACATTACATCACATTCTACATTAAACAGATGTAGCAATTTTTTCCATACAACAGTGTCACCTAGTGCAAGCTACAGTAATCATTAGATACTAGATGGTTCTACATTATAGTCTCTATCCAGCGCCTACTTACTAGATAACACTATTGTGTAGAAAAATTTGCTACTGTTTTAACAAAATGTGTAAGAATAAAAAAATGTGATCACATGATATCAAATAAATAAACAACAATTTGAAAAGATAACTTTTCAAAACAAATTAAGAGGACTGTAAAATCTTTTTTTTTTTAGAACTTTAGTACAGTTTTGACTTTAATAGAAAATAACTTAATAAAATCTATAAACAAATTACTAATTTACTGTATTCTTCTGTTCCAATTTTTAGAAATAAAAGGAATAGATAAGATTGCAGAGATTATCATAGAATGTATTTAATATTGATTTAGAATATATTTTCAAGGATTTTGTAAGTTGCTTTCACTTATAAAAGGATGATTACAAAAGATTTAACTGGTTTTAGGCAATCAGTGAATATACCTTAGGTCAGGGGTCCCCAACCCTATGCCTGCGGGCACTATGGTGCCCACAGATCATTTTACGTGTGCCCGCTGCTATACGAACATGATAAAAAATTATTTATCTGATACAAATAAATTTAATTTTTAAAATTTCTTATAAATTATTGTATTATATTGTAATCAAATTGTAGGGCATACTATACTTTTACAGCGTAAAAATATAAACATTAATTATATGTTAAAATTTTATTTTTGAAATAAATATTTTTTTGTACATTATGTGTATTATTAACAATATCTTACTATAAATTTACATTGAAAAAATAAATGGTGCCCGCCATCTGGTTGAAAAAATAAATGGTGCCCGCCACCTGGTTGAAAAAATAAATGGTGACCGCCACCTGGCCCGTATTATAGAATGTGCTCTTAAGTGCAAAAAGGTTGGGGACTCCTGCCTTAGGTATTGTTTTTGTTGCCAAGAAGATACAAGAAAGTAATAGAATGCTTTACATATTAATTTGATCAAGGCGTTTAATTCATTTAATTAAACAGATATATGGCACTTTTGAAATTAGATGTTCATCCGCCAAAGTTTATTCATATACATCTTCCAAAGCAATTGAAATAAAAACTAGTTTTAAACAAGGATATGTAATTGTCCTAATATTGCTTTCCATTTTTATGACAATGATCTTTGGAACTACTTGGAAGTGGCTTAATGAATCAGAAATCATAGGATAAAGGCAGGACTCTGATTTAAAGCAATTAACACAGAAGAAAAGATAAGCTTCTTGTCTTGGATTCTGGATTGGTAGATGATCATGCTATTTTTTCCAGTTCAGAAGAAAGTATACAGAACATACCTAATGTTTAAATGCAACATGGTTTAGTAATAACATATTCAAAAAACTGGAATCCTTTATTACTTAATGATAAAATATAATTTTTTGCCAACTTTTAAACTTGTATGGTTTACAACATGAGAATGTGAACCCATTTAAATACCTTGATAGATTTTTTTAAATAGAAAAAATGGATTTGAATGTTGACATGGTCACAGTCTACAACATAATGTTGCTTTTAACTTGTTACAAGAGATAGTATTTCAACATATTGATAAAACTTTTACAACTAAATCAGTTGCACATAGAATATTTTATCCATTTTATTGCAAAGAAATGAGATTTGAATTCCCTATTGATGTAACATAAAGACATTAGAACAATTTTATTTAAGGTCTAACCATAAAATTCTAAAAATATAATAGCAAAGATTATAAGATCAATATACAGATTTTTCATTTTTCTAGATGCAATATGATAGAGTCTATTATTGTAAAATCACAATAAACTTGAGCATGATTTTTTGTGGCAAAGATTTATTTGCATCAATAAAATATTTTTTAGATATTTTAAAGAAGTGCAATGGAGATTGTTTCCATTGGAAAATGATAGAGAATAGAATACATTACAGAGCTACAATTAGACATGGTGTTGAAGTATTTGAAAAGTGAAACTTTTCTGCAGAAGAAGTTAAAAACAGTATTGCAAAATATAAAATAAGCAAAATATTGGACTAACATATTCTATATATGGCCATAACTATATTTCACATATTGGTTTATATACCCATAGCAAAATATATTTCTAATGTCTTTTAAATATATGTTGATATGAAGATTTTCATGGGTTGCATATATAAAAGACATATTTTGCAGGTTCATCCATGTTAAAAAATTTAAATATTGATATACCAATGTTTCGACTTGATCACACAAGTCATCCACTGGGTTTTATATATATATCATTAAAAACCAGTCAACACTTAGACAATCCAATATATACAATTAACAATCTCAAACTGATGTCAAGCCAACCTACTTTTAACAACAATATATATAAATATATTGTAACAGTATGAAGCCATGGGGTGAATTTGGGGTGATGGAAAATCATCATCATCAACCCCAGTTACTACAGAATTTTTAAAATAAATGAGCATGAGAGATCAACACAGAACCAAGTATAAGTTCACCAGCATTAAACAAAAGTAATAATCATTCATCATCATGAATGATCAAAAATACATAATATTAACAGTTAATCTTGTGCCTGGATTTGAAATGTGGTCCATTATAGACCAGGTTAATTATTTAGACCTTGCCAGCTTGGGCAGATTATTTAAGCAATAATTTGGATGGACAAACTTAAGTGGTAATTCATCAGAATTTAACAATAAAAACAATAGTGCTTGGATACTAAAACAGGTTGATCATCATCAATGCTCTAGCCACTTAGCACCATTAATGTACTGGCCAACTATAAACTACATTTCTAAAGAAATAATAAATTAAGTAAAATGTAGTACATGGACTTTAAAAGATATCCCTTTTGTACCAACCAGGATAATCATCATCCACATGTCCATAAATACTAAATAAAAACCCCTTTTATGTAACAGACCATTATGCATGAATCCAGCCCAGTGAAAAAAAGCTCTATAATTGTTACTGTGAAAAACATATAATATTCTAAAACTATGTAGGATTAAATAAATACACTGGAATAATTTTAACAATAAAATATCAATTTATTAATAACAATTAAAATGAAATTAAGGTCTGCTGAATATGCCATAAATATAAATTTGGCTTTCTGGGTTTAATTAATATAAAAAAAAAAGCTATCACATTGTAATTTTCAAATATGTCAATATGTAAACATCTATATATTATAACAGGAACTGGGTTTAAACCTTGTTCCAAGGTAAGGGATTTTGTAGCCATGCATATATAGAGTGACTATTGCTACATATATGTTGTTGTTTATATTTGTTTTTCTAAAATGATTAAATAAAGAATTAACACGGGCATTGGGGGGAGGGTTGTGCTCATTTATATTAATGAAATATGTGTATGTATTATTTTATAATCAAGCGAACAGAAGGAATCTTTTGGAAAATAATATAATATATCTTTTATTTTTGTGTCTAATTCTGTTTTATTTTTAATAAAATAAGAAATATGTAAGTGAACAAAAAAAGAAACTAAACAGATTGTTATCTGCAGAATCTTCCTACTAGAGGTATTACTTAAAATTATGTTTCAAGATGTTCAACAAAACTTTTTAAGATTAAAAAGAAAAAGGTGCTAGGTTTTTTTGGTAAAAAGAAGCCGGATCTCTGATATCATGTGATAAGAAAAAAATACCTAACATTTTTCAGGAGAACAGAACTTTCTTGAAAGAAAAAAAATATATAAATAAAAAAAATCAGGAGACCATTTTTATTTTTATACTGTTATTTGTTTGTTGATGTATTGGAGATTTATGAATACTGATTTTTAAAATATATATATATTTGCCAGATGATATGAATAGGCTGGGGTTTTAGTTCTAAATGTGATGAGCTTTTATCCCCTGGTGCCATGAAGAAACATAAGCTGCTACCTGATTGTATATCTACCTGAAGTTAAAAAGGAATCTGTGACTGTCCATCTGCATGTCTCTCTACCATTATCCTGAATCACGATTGAGCCATTGGAGATTTAGAAAAAATAAGGATGACATCCTTACTGAAGTTTCCCTGGCCATAGTGTTTCCAAATGAATTTACTTTCATTATGAATCTGAATAAGCTACCGTACCTAGAGAACTCAAGTAATACATATATTTTCTCTAACTCATATTAATGTGCAATCTCAATGTTATATTTAGAGACTTTAATTCCTAATTATATTAAATCAGTTTCCCCATCTTAAGGATAAATTATTTAGCATTTGCAATGATTGGACATTTTTGTTTGTCTGTCTGTATAAAGATGTATATATATGCTATTATATTATTAAATATTTGAGCATTGTGTATTATTCTTTTTTCATGATTTCATATCTTACTTATTTAGTTTGAAATATATACGCATGTTGTAGTTATTAAATAAATTAATTAATTGGATTCTTACTGCTTTACCTATACATGTTTCTGTTGGTCTAAGTACCCCCCAGCCTGAGTGAACTAGCCAGTGATGGACATATATTAACAAGCCAAATTTACTCTCCCCATCCCTTCTAGCATAATTCTTATGCATGCATAGGATTGGCACATGGAGTCAGAAGAGACCAATGTCCATAACCAGGAAGTGTTAAGAAATAATTAAGTGACATTAAGGCCATCTTGGTCGATAAAATGATGTCATGAATTCATAGGTCTTGTTAGTAATAAATATAGTTATACCAAAGAAATAATTCATAGGAATAGCATTAGTCTAAATCAAGAAAATGATGAGAAAGAGGTAAACCATTACAATGGACCCCAACATGGGGCTTCGAAGAATGGAAAGTGTAGGGGGTAGGAAATAATAAGAATCAAGAAATAGTAGTAATAAAGCATTGTAGTATATTTGCAATGAAGAAAGAAAAAAGAAATTGTTTATTATTTCATCTCAAAGAATTAGAATCAGGATATAGAATAAAATGGATGGTAAGGAAAACAGTCAGAATATAGAAAAAGAATATAGAAAATTATGACACATAGTATAGTACTTTGTGGTCTGGGAAGTTAAGCCTGGCACATTTGTGGTACAAGACAGAAAAGGAAGGAGAAATAAACATGATGGAGGCTATCATGAAAAAATTAGAAGAGTTAAATCAAAAAATAGAATGAACATGTCAGAGTCTCAGAAGGAAGTTTCAGGAATTAGAGCAGAGATTAGGAATAGGAAAAAAGAATAGTCAGGAGAAAGATGAGAGTAGAGTAGAAATTAAAAATGTAAATATTGACAGGATAGAATGAAAAAGCATAAGTAAGGATGTGCATTTAAATAGTTCAAATACTGCAAATAAAAAGAACTGGAAAACATGCAAAACTGTGAACAAAAATATAAATCTGAATTATTATTTAGAGAAGATATAAATTAGTATTAAAGTTTATCAGCTTAACGCTATATATTATGGTGAAACGAAAGCTACAATCAATACTAGACTGGCTCAACATATTTACACATTTAACAGAGCTCAGAAAAACAGCAACACATCCTCTGTATTTTTGGAGCATGCTAAACAATCTGGACATAACTTCACACCTGCCAATCCCATAATATTGTGCTCAGAATCAAATGATCACAAAAGAAAAATAAAAGAGGCATTTTACATCAATGGAAACATCCATGCCATTAATAGAAAAGACACTTGCTTCGAGATCTCGAAGAAATGGGCTACGTAATACTAGCTTATTTGAATATTTGTATTTGCATATATTTTATTATACATTTTATGAAGGCTATGAATATGAGGCATGGATCCTCGAAAACATTAAGCCGAAAAACTTTAATACTAATTTATATCTTCTCTAATTAACAATTATATATTTTACATATAGTGAGAAGTAAAGCTATATTTATTACATAAATCTGAATTAGAAAATAAGGCTGACTCTGAAATTAAATTAGAGCCAGAAAATATTTTCTGACTCAAACAATAAACTCAAAACTGAAAACAAAAATATGGTAGAAGTAAAACATAATGAAAAAGAAATTTTTTAGCAAGAGAAAATGATAAGTAAAGTGGAACTACATTCAATTAGTGGAGTCAACAATAGGAAGGAAAAGGCAGATAAAATACCAGAAAAGATGTCTATAATTCAATTTAACATACAGATCACTCTTAACTAGAGACAATATAGGAAGCAGAAAATAAAACAGAAGTTAAAAAAAAACAACTAAGAAATACAAGCAAGAAAAAAGCAAAAGAGAGAGGCAAAAATAACATAAAACTATTTACAAGAAAAGTACCACCAGTTAAAAGTAGGAGGGGTTTCGGGTTTCTATTAATTGGATGGAGTTTTTCTTTTTTTTTTAAAAAAAAAAAAAGGGGGGGGGGTATATAAATACATATTATGGAAATCATTTTTCTTTTGTTATTTATTGTATGGACAGATAGATAAAGTCTAATAAATAAAGAAATATTACTTTTTTGTGTGTTGTTTTAAGTTTAGAGAGTGTGATAACTTGTGGCTGTGGAGCTTTGGAAGGGAAACAGTTTCTCAATTTTGACAGTGGATTATGGGGTTAGCAATTGGATTGGGTATGTGGTGTATTGCATACTGTATATAGTTGCTCTTTATTCATGATGTTGTTGACCCAGGGTGAGAACCTATCTAATCTACAATGCAGATGATGAAAGTCTGCTATTAACTTAAAATCTGTTAGACTCCAAATTGTTCCACCCATAAGACTCCAGAACTGAGCAGGGTTTTGAGTGATTCATATTTAACCTGGAGTTTCATAATAAGAGCTGGGTAGAGTATGGTTAGGAGACTCCTTCTGTTTATATTATTACTAAGTTTTTTTTTCGTTTTCAGGGTCGCATGATAAAACTTAAGTCAAAGTAGAATTGGCTGTATATTGTGCATAGCACACCATGTGCTTGTTGTTGTTGGCAAACCCATAGTATATTGTTAGATTGGAGAGTCATTTTACTTTTTTGGTTTTGGAGCTGCAGGACAGAGAGTAAGTTAAGGTGTAAATGAGGAAGTTATTAAAGATATTTCTATTGCTTAAGTTTGAGTCATCCAAACGTGTAGACTGTGATTGAAGGCTTCCAAATGGTGGGTATTTTAACAGGGGCCAGGTTTAAATCCTATTCCAAGGTAAGGGATTTTGTAGTCATGCATATATATATAGAGAGAGAGATGATGGCTACATATTGTATATATTTGATTTTTTAAATTATTAAATAAAGAGTTAAAACAGGCATAAAAGGGGGGGGGGTTGTGCTCATTTATATAATGAAATATGTGCATGTATGTATTATTAAATAGTCAAGCAAACAGAAGGAATCTTCTGGAAAAGCATATAATATGTCTTTTATTTTTGTGTCTAATTCTGTTTTATTTTTAATAAAAAAAGAAATATGTAAATGAAAAAAAAAGAAACTAAACAGACTGTTATCTGTGGAATGCTTCTACCAGAGATATTGTTTGAAGTTTGTTTCCAAGATGTTCAACGAAAATTCTTAAGATAAAAAAGAAAAAGGTGCTAAAACATTTTTTTTGGGGAAAAAGAAGCCAGATCTCTGATATTACACGATAAGAAAAAAATGCCTAACATTTTTCAGGAGAATAGAACTTTCTAGAAAAATAAGTACAAATAGAAAAAAAATCAGGAGAACATTTTAGTTTTTATACTATTATTTTTTCATTGATATATTTTATTAGCATTGGAGATTTCTGAATACTGATTTTTAAAGAAAAATATATACACCTGGGTCTCATTTTACGTGATAGATAGGTTCCTCAGAAAACACGCGCAAATGAAATCACGCAAAAATAGACGTAACTTACCTTGAAAAGGGGGGGATACGGACTGTGATTTTTCAAAAATCGCATAAAAGCAAAGCACCAACGTAAAATTACTTTAAAATTTGCACAAAAAAAATAAGGAAATAAAATATGACTAATAAAAAATTTCAAATTTGAAAAAAATTGATACAAGACAAACTTTTTTTAACTATAATATTTAATTTTATTCAAAACAATATATTTTTATGCATAATTTACAGTAATTTACATTTTTTATACACGTTTTAATTATTATCACTATTTGCCGATAAACAGGTTCGTTTGCAAACTGGTAAAAAATCAGATTCTTCACAAGAGGAAATACAACTAGCGCCAACATCACTCTCATGTTGTGTTAATGGTTTTCTGGTGACAACGTAATTAGTAATTAATCTAACAACTAAAAATTAAATTCTTATTTTTGTCTTTAATTTTTTAATTTTCAATTTTAATTGTGCCCACTGCTATTACTCACCTTTTAAAAATAAACTTGTGGACACTAAATGATTAATAATTGATTACATTCTTTTTTAAAAAGCAAAAACAGAATGTGATTTAAAATGCAAAATTAACACGCACAATGTTTGAACAAATTTACATTATAATCTTGTAAAATTTAATGTGTGTATACATAAAATGTGGAAATCATGATTTTAATTTCATTATTGCATAAAATCTTACTATTATAAAGCACTGAAAATATTGAAATTACTAAGATGAAAGTCAAATTCCAATAATGTGCTATTACTTTCAATATGACATAAGTGCACGAAATTTATTATTTAAAGTAATAGCACATTATCGGAGTTCGACTTCCGGAGAAACGTGAATCGTATAACTTCAAAATCGCGTTAAATAAATCCGCGTAAAAAGAGACCCAGGTGTACATTTTCCAGCTGATATGAACAAGCTGGGGTAAAGCTCTAAATGTGCTGGGCTTTTATACTGTGATACCATGAAGAAACAGAAGCTGCTACCTGATCATATATCCACCTGAAGTTAAAAAGAAATCTGCGACTGTCTATCTGTGTTTCTCTCTACCATTATCCTGAATTACGATCAAGCCATTGGAGATTTAAGAAAAAATACGAACAAGATATCCTTGCTGAACAATTTTCATGGCCATTGCGTTTCCAAATGAACTCACTTTCATTATGAATCTGAATAAACTACCTTTCCCAGAGAAGTCAAGGTAATACATACATTTTTTCTAACTCATATCAATGTGCAATCTCAATGTTATATTTAGAGACTTTAATTCCTAATTATATTAAATCAGTTTTCCCATCTTAAAAATAAATTTAGTATTTGCAGTGATTACTCATTTTTGTTTGTTATGTATATACTATTATGTCATTAAATATTTGAGCACTGAATTATTCTCTTCATGACTTCATATCTTATGTGTATAGTTTAAAATATATATGCATGTTGTAGTTATTGAATAAATTAATTAATTGGATTCTTACTGCCTTACCTATACATGTTTCTGTCAATATAAGTACCACCTGCCCTGAGTGATCTAGCCAATAGTGGGCATTTATTAACAAGCCAGGTTTACTCTCCTTATCCCTTCCAGCATAATTCTTATGTATGCGTAGGATTGGCGCATGGAGTCAGAATAGGCTCACATCAATAAATATGCTGGGTAGGAAGTGTTAATAAATAATTTAATGACATAAAGGCCATCTCAGTCGATAAAATGGTGTCATGAATTCATAGGTCTAGCTAGTAATAAATATAGTTATACCAAAGAAATAATTCATAGGAATAGAATTATTTTAAATCAAGCAAATAATAATGAGAAAGGGGCAAACTATTACAATATATATATATATAAGTACACAGCCATGTGGTATAATAATTTATAAACATATTTGAATTGTCATAAACCTATAAATGAAATTCATTTTTATACTACATAATTAATGACTGATTTAACATATATGTGTGTGCACATGGAAATGTGTACAAACACTGGCATTAAAAAAAAATTTAATAAACCATATATTTTCTCCTTACATTTAATTCAATGTCAAAAAAAACAACATAAAATGCACACACACACACATATATATATATATATAAGCACTCAGATGTACTATAAAATAATTTAAAAATTAACATGCTCAAATTGTCATAGGCTTATATAAAAAATTTAATTCCTTTTTAATAATACATAAATACACATGTATATAAAATAGAATGAATCAAAGTTATTAATTCATTCATTATCTAATGGTAAAAAAGTTTTTATGTTTACTTTTTAAAAAAAAAAATTAATTCTTTAACAGTCCTTGATAAAAGTTTTCTTTTTCTGTTTTAACAGGTTACTCTTGATTAATAATAAACATCTTTAAATGTACTCCAGAAAGTTTTTTTTGTTCCCTAATCTAGAAAGATTTTTGGAGTTTTCCTTTGTTAACAAAATATACTGGAAATGCATCTTACTTTTTGCTGAATAAACTTATTTACTTAAAAAAATTACAACAATCATTTTCACTAAAGAAATTGTTTAAAATAATTCACCAGCTGTACTTTATATATATATGATGCAGTACCTTTATCTGTGCCTCTCTTCATATAGATAAAACAGTATTAAACTAATTTTTCAGCAAGATGATTGACTCTCTGGGTAAGCTAGTCCTTTTTCAAACAATAGACTGGCTTATTGTCAGCTTTTAAAAGATATAATATAGTAACTGTTAGCATACATTCAGTCAGCTCCATTTAGTCTAGAATTTGATAGACTTCAGGAATACCAGCTAGTACATAATATATTTAGGCTAATGGACCACAGAAAATCTGGATCTTGTTTCCATATAAATCCAAATTCTATCATTGTAAAATAGTAGCAGCAGCTGGACTTGCACTGTCTCTTGCCTTCAGTTATACTTCATGGTAGTAGTCATCTCTTTTATCATAATCTGTAAAAAAAATTAAAACTCTCAAAAACTCCCCATAATCTTTTTTCCAATATTTTTATAGTCAGGATGGAATTAAAAAAACAGTAATTAAAAATAATTTTTCCCTATTTTGATTGAAAAAAGTTAATGACTCTTTTCATTATACTTTAATTCTTTGATAATCAACTTTGTAGAATTTTTATCAAAATATGTTATAGAAGCTTTGATTAAAAAAATTTTTTAATCAAAATAGATAGGGATTTTATAATTACTAGTATATCTATTTTAATACAAAACATGCTTGTTTCAATTTCAAAATCAAAATTAATAAAATATTATATATATTATTTTAATTCACAATTATTTAATCCTTAACTGTTATTCCAGTGTAATATAGAAAATATCTACAAAAAAGTTTTTGTGTTTATTTCGACTTTTCTTTTCAACTTTATATATATGCACACACACTACTATGTGGTTATATGCCATGAAATATATATATAAATTGTAACAATATTTCTCATCATAATTAATTATTATAGCCCCAAAAAACTAAAAATTTTATTGGTTTTCTTTTCTAATTAAACAAAGTAAATCCACCACTATAATTGGTCAGATGGCAGATAACATGATCAAAAATTAAATTTAAAAGTCTCTCATAGAGACTAGAAATTTGTATAAAGTATTTAAAATGTCTTCTGAGTAGATTTTATTGGTCAATGTGTATCTAAAATATGTTTGTCTGTGTTATTATTATTTTTGAAAAGTACAGTTGAATTTTTTTTTTAGGTACAAACAGAAAACACACATATAAAATTGATATTATAGAAAAATATACAAAATATGATACATTAAATAAAACATAAGATTTGAAACAGTTCTACAATAATTATATTATGATAATTATACAATTGAGATTACATTTAGCTAAAATAGTAAAGCTAACATTTCATTTAAAAATATATATGTGCGTACATGCAATTTTTGTATGTTTAAGATATAAACAACTAATATATATTTATGTGTGTATTTTATTTAGTATTACAATTCAGTTGAAAGATATTTATTAAAAAAATTTATTAAATAAAATATCTGAAAACTGCAAAGGAATATTATAAATTATTTAGTTGTCAAATAAATGATTGTAATATTTTTTAATAATCTAAATTAGGATATAGTATTAAAGATATGGTATTATTTTTTTAAACTTTCTTTTTAATCAATGTGTCAAATTTATGTACTTAGAATAAACCCAGACATTTATAAGCAGCTGCTCTTCAATGTTACCATAGCTATGGGACAGATTTTACTCACAAAAACGTAAAAGTAAAGAACTTGAATATTTTGATGAATTAAGATACTGACTGACCATAAAGTATAGATATGATCTCTTTTCAAAATTCAGACTGTCTTTGTTAAACTGTAGTGCATCCAGTACCCTGTCAAATTAAATTTTAAAATAGCCATTTTGATTATCTTCTCTATAATGGCAGAATTAAGGATTATCATCCAATACTATTTTAAAGAAAATCCAATTTAATGTCCTCAACCATTAATGGAATTTTGTAAAATTGCTTATGTGATACTCATTGTAACACCAATCAAATCATTTGTTTATTCTTTAAAAAAAAGAGAGAAAAAATTAAATAATTTGTTTGGAAACTATATAGATTACTTCCCTATGAATTAATGAAAGCTAAAACTTTGTACAATAAGGATCTAAATCAAGATATAAGATTTTAGCTTTGGGAAAACTGCTCGAGTTTTAATGAAGATCAACAGAATTAACTTGATCTATGATTATTTATTTGCTAGCTCTTGTAAATTATTAAAACGACCTGAACTATAGCTTAATAAATTAAATATATTTCAACCCAAGGATTATGAATCTGCTGCATTAAAATTACATGATAAACAATAACCATAAGATATTAGTCTCCAAGTATTTTCTAAAGAATAAACCACTCACTTTGCATAAATCTATAATTTAACATCAGCTTTATAATAAATTTAGGATTATGAATGTCATGTATATAATAAACATCATAAATTGATGAAGTGAATATTCTTAAATGAATTAATGTGATAACTATGCAATATGGAGTAAGACTACTAAGTGTGCATTATTAAATCTTTTAAAATCATAATATTGTGTTACTATGGATTTAAACCTATGACATGGATTACCTTGTCCTTCTGATTTAATGTTTAGTGCTTTTATTAAGTTATAACCAGTAAATTATAAATGTTGGAATATTCTGAAAAAGTGTAAATACTTCCGTAGGATATTTTAAAACATTCATAAAAATAGGATTACATGTTTGAGGAATTACTCAATAAACTTTGTTTATAATTGTTGAATTATTTGGTTTATAGTTATTATTAGTGTAGTAACAAATAAATAATAAAGTTCTCAAGATAATGCTGAAATAAGTTACAGGTAATAATTTTATATTATTATTAATGATCTTGGATATGATTAATATCTGTAATTTACATTTTGCATTGAAGACAACTTGCATTTAGTTTAAACTAACTTGTAAACTTCTGTGAACCCATTCATGTTTAACGTACTTTATGTTTTATTAGTCCTTGAATTCAACCTCAGATTAATATGTAACTAAACATCCTGAGTAAATGATTAAATCACCAAGTAGTAGTATTTATCTAAATAGTGTGTAATTGATTGTAGCTTCTCTCTATTCAGCTTATGATTATATATAGGGCCTGCATGTGGGTGTGCAGATTGTGCAGTGCCTAAAGGTGCTTCATCAATGGGACCACCAAATCACAGTGATAAATAATAAAAATTTATATGCAAATAAAAATGCTTAGATATATGAATCACTCCATTGTTAGAAACATGTTCTGATTGCAAATTTTTTTATATTTAAATATGCGGATTACTTTTTACTTAAATTGTTTGAAATATATCAAATATATATTCAACCCTTGACCTGTACTGAACAGATGAGCACCATTTCACCATGATAAGTAATAAAATTTATATGTAAATGAATATATTTAAATTTCTATTGATTCTATTGTTAAAACACATTCTGGATAGCAAGTATTTTTTATTCAAACATAAAAAGATTACTTTTTTAATTAAATTGTTCAACTAGCTAAATATTATATTGTTTACTGTTGCACTAAATCAATAGACCTAGGCCAGTTAGCTGTGTTAATCCTATGTCTAGCCGATCTAAGAGGGCACTTCCCAAAAGTACAAAACACTACTAAACAGTTAATATTTAGATAATTTAGTGATAATTGGTAGCATTTAACTATTTACATATAATTATTTTATATAATAAGGTCTGAAGGCGTCAGTATGACCTGTAAGAGTCCCAGTTGGCTATTCCCACATTCAGAGGCCAACTATTCACACTTGAAGTCACTGTGCTAAGGAAAACATTCTGCTCCAGTTTATGTCTGGGTGCACAGATGAAGCTCCAAGAATCAAGTGAAGTCTTCTTGATCCAATTCATACTGAGGCATTCATTGTTCAATCCCTGAAACTGATTGGCTCTACTCTCATCCATCCATTCAGGTGATTCTTTATTTTAATGCTCCATACAAGAATTTACATCGTTATCTCTCTGACTTTAATTAATGGATTATTTTTTAGTTTATCACTTATGAAGGAAATCTAAACTCAAATTCCTTTAATTGTTTTATTTCATTAATAACATAGTATTCTACTCTCATTAATTAGACTGTTATTCCTTTTAGAAAATAATCTTTTTCTAAAAATTTATAAATCTTTTACCTACTATTTAAACAGAATCAGTCTTTTGATTTTCTTTAATTTATTGAACTTATTACTTTTTTTCATTAATTTTATTTCTATATATGTATGTGCATTTAAGCATACACATATATATCATTACTTCCCACAAGTTCAGAGATCAGGTTTTAATCTCTGAACTTAGTACATAGCTATTAAGATATGTGGGTATTTTTATTCTCCCTTTTAACATGCTATTGTGGATTATGTTTGCCTCACTTGATGTGTTCTCTCTTAGTAACTGGTCACCGGTGTCCATTGTGTTGAATAAGTCAGGCACTAGCTTCTCACTCTCATCTTTATATAGCTGGTTTACAGGCTTGCAAAGTATTTCCCCATTTTTCATTCGAACTGTAACTACTTGTTTTGATAGATGACAAATAACTTCCACCTGCAACAAAAACTTGTTCATATTATTTTCTACCCATACTTTTTCCTGTGGTTTAAATTTATAAGTATCAGCTTGATATTTATTTTGATCCACAATTTGCATAATGCTTGATAATTTTGTGTGCAACTTTCTACCTAAATAGATTTCAGCCAGTGATTTCCCAGATTTAGAACTAGGGATGGCATGTTGATGAAGGATTGCAGTGAGCACTGCATCATATATTTTAAAATTTCCCCCAATTTGTTAATGGAAGACTTTAGGGTTTGTACAGCTTTATCAACTAGTCAGTTGGATTGAGGGTGGTAGGGGGAATGAGTGAGTGTTTAATCCCCATTCTCGCATTGCTTCTTTAAACTTTGCTGAAGTGAAGCCAGTTCCATTATCAGAAATAAGTGTTTCTGGAAAGCTGTGATGAGCAAAAATTTCACATAAATTGCTAAGTGTCATGTCTGTACTGGTGTTATTAACTATTTATATTCAGTCCATACTGGGCTGCAGTGATCGATGTGTATCCATTGCCGTGGACTTTCAGCTTTAGGCCATGGTTCAAACTTAGCTGTCAGTGCTTTAGTGCATGTTTGACAGTTTTTGCATTTCTTAATATATTTTTCAATGGCATTACTTATGCTGGAACACCAGGAATAGTTATGAACTAATGCCTTTGTCCTAACCATGCCTGGTTAACTCTTGTGCAACAACTTAAGAATTTGATTCATACCCTTTAGTGTGATTCACATCCAATCACCCCTCAGAATACATCCCTTGAATAGAGACAATTGGGCATGGGCATTCCATAATTTCTTTGAAGAAAACTAGGTCATTGATTCAGCCATCCTTCACTGATTTGCTTTACCATATATTGGTAGCCATTGTCTTTGGATGTACATGCAGCCATTATTCTTCAAGGCATCAATATAATTAATTTCTATTTGATATGGTTCAGTCTGATCAAGCATACATAATAGAGCAACAGTGTGCCCTATTTGTTTTTTCTTTTTATATACTAATGCATGATCATAAACTGCCAGAATATTGAGCCACTGCAACATGTGAGGATTCAGATGTTCAGAACATGTGAGGATTCAGATGTTCAGGAATTTGTTTAATTCCTAAAATTCCCAATAGGGGGTTATGACACCAAATAAAATCACAAGGTCTCCTTGTCCTTCTTTGTTTTGGACAAGGTTCATAAGCAATGGATCATTCACCTTCATGAGCAGGGTAACACAATACTGCTCTGATAACAAATTCTGATGTGTCCATAGTCAGAGTTACTTCCAATTTTCTGTGTAGTGGACAAGTAATTTATTTAAAGTCAGAAGTGATTTTGTACATAAAAAAATACTTTTTCTTCTTCTCCTTCCTATTTCCATTTCTGATTCTTTTTTGAGAAGATTTTATAATGGTTTGGCCATGTAGGCTTTTCATTCTAAAATAATATCAATGTGTATGGTTTCATTTTGTTAGCTCTCAGCATTTCTGCAACCACTTTAGCTTTTCCAGGGGCAGGAGATATGCTATTTTTAGATATAATATGACTAAGAACTTGATTTCACTCACTTTCTACATGCATTTTTGGGTACCAGTTTTTTTGCAGACTTTCTGAAGATGCATTTTAACTTCATTTTCAGTCATAACTATAACAAGAATGTCATCAAGATATTGGATCATGCCCTCTACTCCACGAAGGAGAGTTTCAATTTTTAATTGAAAGATACTAGGGGTTGGTTATCCCAAACAGGAGTCTCATAATTTATATAACCCTACATGATTGGTAAGTATTAATATGTATGCTGTCTGTTCATTAACTGGCATCTGATGGAAGGCAGCATTAAGGTACAATTTAGAAAAAAATTTGATCTCTGGACTGATGCTCTTATTTTCCCGGCATTAGGGACTGGCTACACATTTTTCCTAATCACCTTGTTTACCAATATCCTATAATTTCAACACAAACAAATTTGTCCATTGGGGTTAGTTATAATTATCACTGGTGTAGCCAATCAGAATTGGATTGTAACACCCCTTTCTTAACTAATTCTTCGATTTCTTTTTCAAATCGCTTTTTGCGCAAACAGAACCTTCCATGATTTGATTATTATAGGTAGCATATCAGGGTTTAACTCTATCAATCAATACAGGGATCAATTTAATAAGACCAGGTTCCCCATTAAATAAGCTAGGAAATTTGATTTACATTTCGTTTTGCATTTTAACTTTTTTCACAGATGTGAGTTTAATATTCCATTTCCAAAATCATTCACATCCAAATAGGGGATTTATTAGAGCATAAACTATGTATAAATCTAACTCTATTAGTTTCCCCTCTGTTCTACTTATGGGGGCCTGAATAACACCTTTAATTTTAATTGCATTGCTGTTTACATCTAATGCTCTAAGACCCGTTTTTTCTAGTTCAGAAATTTTTTATTCATAGAGGTTACAGTAGTCCAATCACAGACTTATATAAACAATACACCACTACCATTGTCTACCTCTATTGATATGAACTGCTCACATAGCTTTAGTTATAACACAATTTTATCATTGTTGGTGGATATTTTTTAAATATATGTATGCTGATTTGCCTGGCCCTTATGTAATGTTTATAACCATATCTTTCCTTGTTGGGATTGTTAAGTTTATCTTTATACATGTTTTCCAGGTGCCTTCTTTTTTACAATAATTGCAGCATTCTCATTTATGAAAACAATTGTTAGCTTTGTGGCCCTTTTTTCCACAGCATATAAATGAATTTTTATTGTTAGCACTATTGTTATTACTCTTTGACAATTCTTTCTTTACAGTTTTACAAACGTCTGTTTGCGATTTACTATTACCCTTGAACTTGGTGAATTTTTGAGATTGCTCAATCATGAGTTCATAAGCTATCCCATGTTTTATAGCCTATATATAATTTAAATCACTAATGGCCAATAATTGTTGCCATAAACTATCATTGTACATACCAGTAAGAAATTGTTCCAGAAGGGCTTCATCTAGGAAAGATCCATAGATATAATTCTTTGCTAGATTATGAAGAGCACTATCATAATCTTTTATACTTGCATCTCAACCTTGGTTCCAGGCTCAGAACTGCAGTCTAGAAACATGCCTAAAGAGTTGGAAATTAAAGTGGTTTGACAAACACTCTTTATTCTGATCATATGTAGAATCTTCAGGAATAGGAGGTTCAGTGAGCATATTGGCTATCTCGATAACTCTTTTCCCAGAAAAACACAATAATGAAACAATATTATATTTATCATCATTAACTTTATTAATGAATAAATATTTTTCCAGATGAATCAGTTAAGGATCAATGTGTTTACCATACACAACTATAGGAGACACCATTGTACCCATCTATCCTTGCCTAGGAAAATGATTTGATGAGTCAAACTGCTTTTGGAGAACAACATGCCTAACTATCAACTACTACTACTATTAGGATGATTTTTAATGAACTTTGATCCAAAAACAATTTTAATCAAGAAGTTAATATTGTAAATTTTTTGTTTGATTTTTTTATTTTTATTTTTATTATCTATGTCAGTTGTATTTTCACATTCTGATGCTACAAGCCTCATTTTTCAGAATTAGTAAAGAAGAAATGGGGGGATTATTCACTTAGATATTTTTCTATTTTTATTATAAATAAATCTAGGTTAACCTGCCTGCTTCACATCAGGTTATCCATGTAAATAGTAAGGTAAGATTCTCTACATTTATTTTTATAGATTAAATTGCAACACTTGATACAGAATACATCTTATATGTTTTATTTTGTTGATTAATCCTGTATATATATTTTTCCAGTATGATTGACTAATCAACTGGTATTAATTTCTATATCTATCATGTTTATAAATTGGGGGGAACTTAAATTAAATAGATTGCTAAAATCAGTAAATATATAATTTAGCTAGCCAGCATCTCAATCATCTTAAATTATTAATGTTTATTTTTCTATATAATTATGATTTGTAAAGAATGAGTGACATAGATGGATTTCTACCATGAGGTATAAGGGATGGATTTGGAAAATTATTAATTAATAAAATGGTAGAAGTTCACATGTGACACATGTATTATTATTATTATTATTATTATTATTATTATTATTATTATTATTATTATTATTATTATTATTATTATTATTATTATTATTGTTTGCTTCATAATGAATAAATAAATAAATAAATAAATAAATAAATTATTATTATTATTATTATTATTATTATTATTATTATTATTATTATTATTATTATTATTATTATTATTATTATTATTATTATTTTTGTATTTTATTAGTGTTTTTTAGTAAATACTCGTTTATCTACTAAATATCAGTTAGGAAGCAATTTAGTTATAATAATCCTAAATTATTTAATATGTATTTATAAGAGATTGTTCTGTGAATTTAATGAATACTATCTTATTTGATTTTTAAAAAGCATTTATGGCACTGGTTATATTATACTAAGCATTAGTTTTATTTTATTTTTTTGTTTATATTATATGTTATGATGTAATTATTTATTACTGTGATTGAATTACCAAATGCAATATCTGTGTGATTTTAATATTTTGGTTATATTTATACTTTTTTTTTTTGTTTTTGTATTTTATTAGTGTTTTTAGTTGTTACATTTAAATTCCTCACACAAGATTTTTCTTGTATGGAATTTATCTCACTGTATTATACATTTATTGTTTGCTTCATGATGAATAAATAAATAAATAAATAAAAAAAAATAAAAAATTATTATTATTATTATTATTATTATTATTATTATTATTATTATTATTATTATTATTATTATCATCATCATCATCATCATCATCTTTCAAAGGACTTTATTGAATATAACAAGAAAAGGTTACATTTATAACTATTTTACCACATGCAGATGAATTGAAGTTAGTATAAACAAGTTGAAAATTGTAATTAGGAGGGGGGCAACAAAGACAAAGGATATGAATGTGGTTTACAAATTTGAGTCTACATTATTTTCAATAAAATATATATACATCCAATTAGTTTTGTGCACTTGTAAAGCTCTTAGTTCTGTTTTTATTAGTCTTTTTTTATTTCTATAATTTTGAGCACTGTTGTAATATCGACCAAGTGGCTGTGTACATCTTTTGGGATACAATTTTTTCATCCCTTAAGTGGAGCTGTTCCATTTTGTTCCAGAATGTGTTTGGATGTCTTCTTGGATTGTTGTTGTACATGAAGGAGCATCTTGTACACCATAGTGAAAACAATATAAAAGTACTTGCTTGAATATGTGGGTAGCTACCCTTAATAAATGATTGTAAAAGGGTTTGAATGTCACAATTTCTTTGTTTGTACAATGATGGTATGGATGAACGAATATTATCAAATACAGGGCAGGTAAAAAGAAAATGTTCTTGTGTCTCAGTTTCTCTATGACACAACCAGCATATGTCTTCTGTATTTATGTAATGCCTTCTATATCTACAAAAGTGTAATGTTGGCAATGCTTCAAGATTTAATTTGAGTAGAAAATCATAATATTTGGGTTCTAATGACCAGAATTTAAATTTTCGGGTTAGTTGTCTATTATTAATGTTTAAAATTGGTCTTTTATCATTTAAGGGAGAGCAAATTATCTGGTATACATCCCAATATTTAAATTTATCTTGAGGTGGTGAAAAAATAATGTTTGGAATGTTAAGAATTAGTGTAAGCAAGGTTTTCCAATATCCATTGGTTGGTGGTGGTTTATCTGTTGGGGTAATCTTGAAGAACACTTTCATGTATGGAAATAAATAAGCACATGCAGAAATGAGATTTAATGTCTTTTGAATGTTAAAAATATGTATTGAATGTAGTCCTAAACCATTTTGTATTAGAGGAGCTTGAATATGTTTTAGTGAAACCGAAACAATCTTTTTTCCCCACAGCAACTTTCTACATAACGAGTTTATTTTACTAGTAAAAGATTTAGTGTATAGTATTATTGGAGAATAGTATGTGATTCAAGTCATAATTAATAGATTAAACAGGGATACTTTTGAATACAGTGAAAGGTAAGATTTTGAAAGTGAATCAATTATATTTTCTATTTTATTTTTAATTTTGTCTTGTATTTGTCGACGCATTTCTAGATTGCTCAAATAGAAGGAGAATCCCACAAAAGAGCTGGGTTTTCCTTTAAAATGTTGTGTGTGAAATTGTCCTGTATATATTGACCACACAGAAGATTCATCCATGTTAAACTCCAGCTTGTATTTATTAGTGTATGAATTAAGAATTTTCAATAGAGTTGGGATCTGTTTTTTAGAAGTTAAAAAAATCGAGACATCATCCATGTAGGCAATACAGGAGATGTTTGCTTTTAGACCATGTATGTATATGCCTGATAATTCTTTTTCTATCATATTCAGTAAGGGATTGATATAGAAATTAAAAAAAGAGCACTTAGTGGTGAACCTTGTGGAATTGAACAGTAAGGTACAAAAGAGGGGGAATTCTTACCATTAAGTGTAATATGTATTTCTCGACTTAATAGAAGATTGGTGATTAAATATATTAAGGATCTTGGTATTGTTGTGTCTGCTAATGCTTCAACAAGGAGTTCAATTGGAATCATATCAAATGCTGATTTTATATCCAGTTGGATTACAACTGGACTATATTTTTTATTATTTCTGACAGAATCAATAACTGTTTTGAATAGAAAGGCTGCTTGCATTGTAGACGAGCCTTTCTTAGCAAACTGCATTTTAGATAGTATAGGTATAATATAGGGTTCTATTTTGTCTTTAATGATTGACTCCAGCAGTTTGATACCCAGAGGGCTCATTGATATGGGCCTTAGATTGTTTAGTGTGGTTATTTTTTCATGTGTTTTGATAAATGGTACTAGTAAAATAGGGTATAATCCATGTATATGATGGATCTTTTTTGTTAGAAAGTTTGCTAGATTACACAGATACTGAGCAGTAAAATTTTCTAAATGCTTGAATACAAAGCAAGGTATACCATGCATTCCTGGGTGACTGGAGTTTGGGGTTGATGCTAATTTTTGAATAAAGTCTTTGGGAGTAAATACTATATCTTCTTCTGGCTCACCGAGAAAAAATGGCGCAGGGCTGAATTTTTTCTTCTCTTGAAGTTTGGATTTGAAATGTGTGTAGAGAGGTAGCAACATGTTGTAACCAGAAATTATATCTTCTTGTATTTTAATTGCTGTTGGTATGCGAGTTGATGGCTTTTGTCCCAGTGCCCAGCGAATATAGTGTCTGGACCATGTGTGTGTCTGTGTCAAAAAGAGTTTTCTTTTTTTTAATTGCCAGGTATTCTTTAAGTTCTTCAGAGACTGATTTATAAAGTTTCTTCAGGGCAATCACATTTGAACAGCCTTGTTTATTTGTAGTACTGTTTGTGATTCTTTTGTGTGTTTCATCTACAAGAGCTAGAAGCCTTGAAGGGGCTGGGGTAGCCCTTGTTATGACATCAATTGTATATGAAATAATGTTAACAAAGGCAATCCATGTTTGCACTGGATCCATTTCAATGTCTCGAAGTTTGAAGATATATTTCTGAGAATAAATATTCTGGGGTTCGACATGGAAGAAGCACTCTAATGTGTTTCCAATAGATGTTATTGATCTGTATATAAAATCATTCTTTAGTGAAACAATAATTGCAGAATGATCTGATAATGATGAGTTTTTTATTGTTAGGCTGATCATGTGATGTAACACTGGTGAGTAGAAGATCAGGTCAATTAATGATGAAAACCTGCCATTATTAAATGTTACTGAATTCTGTGGGAGATAGCCTTCCCCACTCACGAGTGGTATGGCTAGTAAGTGCAACCATTTTGTGACAAACTCATTGTATGACATGTTGAAATCACCAAGTAAAATTAAAGGATGTAATGAGGATGCTATTTTGGAATTTATAATTTGAATGACTCTATTAATTACTGTGTGATTTGGAGGTAAATAAACAAATGCTACATTCAATGTAACTGTTTTATCATATAATATTATAATTAATATGTGTGCATCTATATATATTATTTTGAATGAATAGAAGGGGCAGGTTTTCATCACTACTACTCCTGTTCATGCTGAGGGTGAAAATGATGCTTGGGAGAATGCTGAGTATCCTTGATTATTAAGATAGTTAGATGGGTTAATCTGAGATTTATTATAAATTTTTGTTTCAAGTAGCCCTAGCAAATGAGGTTGTATAATTTCAAGCCATTTTATTAATTGATAGTTTTTTTCTGGTGAGTTTAATCCATGGATGTTTAATGATGCTATTTTTATCTTCATTATAGTTTCACTCAATAAAAAACAGAACACACCTGATGTAGTAATTAGATTGTAATTTTATATAGTTTAGATAACTTGCACAAATTATGACAAAGAATTTTTATGTCTGGAGGTTCTACTTCCTCCCTCCTGTGATAATTTTTGCACATTTGCTTTTTTATTGGTGCTAAGGTCTTCATCTGAAGTGTATTCAAACTCGGTATCCATTGAACTCATATTTGCTTTTCTTATTTTTTTTATGATCTAATGTCTGGGGCATATCATCTTCACTGAGATCAATAGGCACTGCTGCATTTTTTCTGCTTCGTTTGCTTTGTGGTCTGCCTGGTTTTCGGTTGGCAGTGTCATTTATTTTCGGGTCTGTAGGTGGCAGGCACGGCACTAGATAGTCTATAATATCTTGCGAAGTTTTGTTAAGGGGTGTTTTTGATTGTTTGTGATTTTGGCAATCACTTTTTAATATTTCTTGTTGAGATGGGCTATTTTCTTGTAACACTGGTTTATCCTCGTCATTCCATGATTGATTTTCGGGTAAAATTGATTCACTTTCATCATTTACTGATTGCTCTCTGGTGATGTTTAGATCGTCTGTTACACCGTCATTAATTGGATTATTTTGATAGCAAATTATAGTTGATTCACTTATCGGTTGAGGAGTGAATTCTGTGTTATTTACTGGCGCATTTCCACATTGATGACTTGAGGTTGCTCTCATATCACAGTGTTTACATTTAAGTTTTGGGCATGCATTTATAATATGCCCTTGTTGTTTGCAGTGAAAACATTGTGGTTTAAGTCCATAAATTATTAAGAGTAGCGTGGCTTCATGATCGGTTATAAGAGTGAGAATATCATTTGGATTTACGTTTTGATTCAATTTAACTTTAAAATGATAACTGTTTCCATAGATCGGTATTGGAGTTCCTTTCAAATATATAGGTTGAAAGGCAACAACAACTCCGAACGGTTGCATTAATTTATTGAGGTCATTTATTGTATAGTTAAAGTACGTATTTTTGATTGTGCCAGTAATAAAATTTTCTCTATATTGGTTAACTTTTACTAAAGCATATTTCCCTAACGTTTTAATTGTTTTATCAAATTTGTTTTTTTGTTCTTTGCTATAGAATTCAATAGCAAGATAGCAAGGATTTGGATGATCTGCAATGTGCAATATAGAATCCCATAAATTATTTGTGCTTAATTCTTCGTGTAGCAAATCCTTAGGAAATCTATACAGCGAACAATTTATATCTGTAATTGCAAGGATAACAGACCGGTCAGTAAAGAAACATTTAAACGACATAAACAGGTCACGTGGGATGGTCGTATTAAAGCATTCAGAAATTTTTATTAGACTTTCATTAGTCCAGATCTCTTCTTCTATTATGTTAACTGGTAATGGATCAGATTCTGAAATCACATCTAGTTTCATTAGATCATTCATTGTTGAATGACGAAATCTTGAAACTGGAGTTTGATTTTTTCCCACATTCTGAGGAAAATCTCCTTTTTTAGTGGATACTTTGATTGTGTCAGCATAAGAAATGCTTGCTGTGTTCAAAGAGATCGCCATATTGGAGTAAAAAAAAATGATTGCACGCAAATTCCTCGTAGGAGGAGTTTTCTTAAGTTTAAAAAACTATATATACTGAATATTGGGTTGCTTAGAGTCAATACGGTTTATTTTAAATAAAAAATTTTTTAGTTTTATTATTACTAGAAATATATAATATATCCTACCGATATCTACGATCACCAAACCAGCTGGCGCATGCGCACTCTATATTATTATTATTATTATTATTATTATTATTATTATTATTATTATTATTATTATTATTATTATTATTATTATTATTATTATTATTATTATTATTATTATTATTATTATTATTATTATTACTACTATTATTATTATTATTATTATTATTATTATTATTGTTATTATACTTTGTTATTTATCATTTTCAATAAATGTTTAAGAGTTTATATTATTCCGGTCTCTGGTTTATTGAATTGTCCTGGCATTCCACAGTTTATAAACAATTATGCATGCAAACACATTTATTTTTTTTTGTCATATAAAAGCTGTAAGGTAAAAAAAATATAATAAATACTAGTTGTAACTTATATATAGTTGCAGAAGTTTCTGTGTGTATCTGTTCATACTTGTTAAGGGAGTCAAGAGCAATATTTTCTCTCTAAAAAAAAAAAAAAAAAAAAAAAAAAAAAACCAAAATTGGGGGCTTGAATATCTAGGGCATAACAGAATCGGAAAGGGGTGAAAGTGGATGAACTAACCTAAATTGCATTTGATATTATTAAATAGGAATAGAGCCAGTCAATTGAAGTGCATGCAGTCATTGGTTGAACATTTCATCAGGTTTTCATTAGCATTCTACCCGAAGACCCAAAGTCTGACCATAGTTAGGTGCAACTTTTTCCCCTTCCAACTGCAGACTGTATCATCAGGGGCAATAAATTAGGACACATTAAGTCATAGTCTCCAGATTGCTACATCTGCATAGTATCACAGTCCACAAGTTATTTTCCCATCTGTTACATCTGGTGTGTGGGCAAGTGTGAATCCAGGCATAAGGGACTGTCCGTTACAGTGCCTACAAAATTCTTTATGTATTCTAGTGGAACAAACAACTAATTGATTTTTTTTAGTTACTACAATCTAACATTAAACAAAAGAAAGTGCAAAATTTAGTATTATGTCTTCTAAAAAATTTTTGAATAAATAATTAAGTGTAAAAATTTCTTCTCTTAAGTAAATGCAGCGCAAATCATTAAAATCCCTATATACCTGACTATATGATATGACTAAATTTTTTATAGTGAAGTAACAAGCAAACAAAAAATAAAATCAGAAAATAGGTAGGTATCTATTATATATTTGAGAAACTAACTTTGTTAATACAAAACATAATAAGTAATGCATGAGACATTTTGAATAAAACAAAATGAAAAATAAGAGTTATTTTTAACTAATTAATATGTTGGAGTCAACCTTGTTAAAGCTGATCACTATTTATCCCATTGGGGCGACAAAATTCAGTTAATAAGTAAATAAAAAAAGTGTCAGTAATTATATTTTTTTAAACATTCTACCATGTCTTTCATTAAATAAAATTATATAGAATTCATTTTGTTTTAATTAGCAAATTTTATTTCATGGGGGAGAGGGGATCTTTTTCAAATGATAAAAATATTTAGACATTTAAAAAATAAATTATCCTACTTGCATATATAGATATATTTAAGTTGCACAAAATTGGAACTTATAAATAGTGACTTATTTATTATAAATATGATTTTGAATCAATATTTGAAAAAAAAAAAAATAGAACACACACACACACATATATTATTTTCTTCAATGTTTTATTGTGAATCCATTAATATCATTCAAATTGTTTTTTTTGTTTTTTTTTTGCAAATTCTTATTCAATACATTAAAATACTGTCAAAGAGAATCATTCTTAACCTATGCTAATTTCACATTAATATGGCCAGAACATTGTGAAACATTTAGATATGCAATTTAACTGAAAAATCTGCAGTTCTGCATAACAAGTGCTTCTTCAATCATATTGCTTCATTTATGAGTTTGATTGTAGGGACTAAAAATTACAAAGTTTTTGGCAGAAAGAAATGAAACATAGTTTAATTGAGCATGTGATAAAGTGTTCTATTTTTTGATTTTCACAATAGTCATAGCTCATGCAGGCAGGTGCCCTGATAAATGTGAGGCCTTATACTGTCACATCACCATCTGGCTCTGTTCGTGGGACTAGGGGCACTGAAAATTAACTTGCACAAAGGCACCTCTTACCCATGCAGTGGTCCTGATTTTATATATGTGCTTATTGAAAATAAAGAATAGTTTTGCTTTTAATAATGTATTTCATCTTTCACAACTTTAAAATAAAGCACATACAATCTGCTTAATATGAATAAGATTAAAGCCTATTTTGATTTGTAGTTAGCAATGTTTAAAAGCTTTTCACAGGTTATAAAGGGATTTTCCCTAAAATTGATTCTAAGAACTTTGTATAGTTATAGTTTACTGAACACTGATTATATATATATGTGGGAGATGATAATCTGGACCAACTGATGAGGGCTGGTTTAGCATAAAAATACATAATGATTATTTATCTTTTCTACATGTGTGTGGTCATATGTATCAGTGGTTTGAGATAGTGTGGATAGTTGACAGGTACTTGAAAGTCTGAGTTCAAATCCCCTATATTTAGTTTACAAATCTGAAATTAGTTTTCATATACACCATATTATTATCATATTGAGATAGTAAAGACCAGTTAAATGCCACAACTCATAGTACAATCTTATAAGTTATAGCTTTTTAATGTATTAATTACATAGGGTTTTTTTTTCCATATGTCAAAGCATCAGCTGGGAAGCGAACCCGCAATAACTGCTTGTAAGGCGGCTATGCTGGCCACTCAAACACCAACCCTTGACATTAACATATACATGCCATATTAAATAAAATGTTTTGTAAAATAAAATAAAAAATCATATTACTAGCAATGTTGTTTTATTTGCCTTAGGTAAATTGAAAAAAGAGCAACCTTCTTAGTTTCATTTTTAAATTATGAAAGCTATTTTTGTTTTCGAACAAAAAAAAAAAAAAACCCACGGTATTTTAATGATTAGAAAATGACAATAGTGAAACGATTTATTGTTTAACAAATTTTAAAATTAATATATACATTCAATATTGTAGTAAATTAAAATCTAGCTGTAGTTATCATTATCAGATTGAGAAAATACGATTAATAGCATTTTTTTTTTTTTAAAAAAATCATGTCATTTAATTAAAAATATATTTATTGACATATTTTTTGCAAGTTTGGGTAACCACAAAACTGTAAGTACTAATCACAAATTCCATAATTACTCAAGCGTGAAGCTTCCAATCACGTAAATTCTTTTAAAAAATAAAACATATTCTGTTGTAACCTTCTTCATTCACAGAAATTCGCTGAACTAAATCTTTAATTTTATTTCAAAGGTGAGTATATATATATATTTTAAAAAATGTCATGTATATTCAATGTTTAAATTAAAGTATTACTTCGGTTAAATTTTAATTTGTATTAAAATAATAAAGTTCTATAATGTATATAATTGGATAGTTTATTACCCCATTAGCTTCCAAATGAAACAAGGCAACAAATTTCTCTAAGTTGATGAATCCTGGACTTAGAGCTTCAGAATTCGCTGCTCTATGAATCGTCACAGCAATCTGGCAGATATAACAGGTCAAAAGTCCTTCATAAATCTGACTGGATGATAAAAACTTTCAAATTGTTAGTATCTGTATTTATGATAAAGTGTCTGTAGAGAAGTTTTCGTTGATCAGATCTTATAGTGACTAGAGAGGAGACCTCATTGATCATGTCTTTGTGGCATATAATTTTTCAGGACTGTGTGAACTTATAGATTTTCCTGAAAAAAAAAAAATTAATGTGCAACACACACACACACACACAAACAATCTGCAAATTGTTTTAAAAACATGATGTCATTTTTTTTTAATGTAAGAATGATCAAAGAAGGCATAAAATGTTTTAAAAGCTTAATTTTAATGCTATATATTTTTAAATAATATACCATAACTATATAAGTACATTTATATTTTTAACAGTGTATTATTTAATATCATGCTAAATATTTAAAAATCATTCATAAATGATAAATAATATAAAAAAATTGATTTGATTTTATAAAAAAAAAAAAAAACTTAGCGAATTATTTTTTATTCCTTATAAGTGAAAACCCACAAAAGAAGACAAGAGAAATATTTTTAGGATAGTGATAGCTTTCTCACTTATTCAAACATTATTATAAAAATAAATTCTTATCTCCTAAGAAAGTCTTTATTTTCAAAAGCAGTTGTTCTCTTCAGTCTACTACAAAGCTACTACAAGCATGAGTAATCAGTAGAGTGAGCTTTGCCTGTTTTAACAACAGTTATACACAAGCTTAAGAGATGGTGGTCATGTGACGTTTATTGGCTTAATCAGTAGATAACAGATGACAGAGTGTTAAAAATATGTCCATGCCTAGACCCTGTTTCTGGCTTTTATCTTTATTAATGAGAACTAGAATTCAAATCTAGAATTCATGAACACATGCATCTAGATGTCACCCTTCGTATCTTGAATAAGCTTAGAGCCTGAAAGAATCCTAAGGTTTGGAATTCCTGGTTAACTTTGCTTGCATAATTGTAAAGATCAGACACAAGTCAATTTAGATATATGTACTACAGATCTCTTATGCCAACTGTAGTCTACCTTTACTTTTTGTCTAGGAAACTTAATGTATTCATAAACTTACTCATGTTCTTGCAAGAGCAGTTCTGTTTGCCCTATTTTAACGTTATCTACTATAAATTTGAATAATCAATGAACGCAGATAGTATAGTGCTGTATCAGTTTTCAGCTTATAGTAGATGGCTCCATAGTAAACTGAAAAGAAATTGCAACTGATACGTTTAATGGATACCAGGCAAAATCCAATAAGTCTCAAATTAAAGAGCATGATTGGCACCCCTAAATAAGTCTATACATAAAGTATGCATAGGCTAGCTAAAATAAAACTTAGCTGCAAATAAGCAGAATTTCCACCATACTATCTATTGGTATACCATTCTATAAATAATAAATATGGCCTTAAGTAAATTAGACCTGACAACATTCAATATATTAATAAAGACAAATTGTGTGATAACTACTTATATGGTAAAATAATAAATATATATAATAAATTATATTAACTGGAGTGTAAATGAATCTACTGGATTGACACCTATTAAATTACATAACCTTAATAAACAATACCAAAATAAATGCCATAAATTCTATAATCCATATAAAGAACCATTTACTATAATAAAACAAACAGGTCCAAATGCATTCTGGTTAAATATAGATGGTGAAATAAAAGATACATATAATGCCCACATTCTTAAATCATATTTTGGTCAAACAGAAAGTTGAAATAATTATCACATGCAGATAATAGAAGGAAAAAAAAGGAGAGAACACTGAATAAAAACCTAGGGATAATCATTTCAATGAGAGCACCCAAACTAATATGACTCCTTTATAAACTTAAATTGATATATATATATAACATTAGAACATACATCTTAAAGTGTTAAAATTTTCTTATCATATTAGAAAATTTAAACCCTATACAGGAGGAGAATTGTAAGGGTAACTTACAATCTTGTTAAGTATACTTAATTATATGCAATAAGAAAAAATAAACTTAAAAATATAATTGTAAGTTTATAAATAGTACACATATATGTAACTTGGAATGTCAAATTATAAAATTTTATTAATAAAAGTCAAGACAAATAAATAGTAGTTTTAATAAAATCAAATATTAAAATGATTATTTTTCAATAATTCATATATATAAAATAATTATTTAAGTTGACTAGCATCACTAATCAGGATGTAAAACTTAAAGATAATCTTAGGTCAAATCGTATCTTAGCAAACTAAACATGAAGGAAATAAAATTAGAATTCATTTATGCAATTATTAATACTTTCAACAATAATAGATTACAAAATCGTGAAATGCAATAAACTCAACATATGATAATTATTGGAAGTCGATTCTACTATGAAAGCTAAAGCAAATAATTTCCAAATTAATTCTATCTTTTACAAATGTACTAGTCATCACACTTAGTTATTTTGCTGAGTTCGAATTACAAACATATTAAAAAAATGGATCAGTAGTTTGAGCAAATTTTCCTTGTTTATAAAATCTTCATGAAGAGAGATCTCTAATATCACTCAAGAAAAGAGTAAATAAATTACTCCTTAATATTAATAATAATCATTTCAAAAATGAGATTATCTTTAATAGAGTAATTAGAGAAATTCTTAACGAGATTGTTCTTAACTTGAATTTTAAAGAAGATAAATATTATCAAAAACATTTATATATTCAAATAAATTATTTTAAGATTTCATTTTTTAGAACATGCATCATGAATAAAGACAATTTTCCATAGGATCCAATGCTTTTATTGTCACTTAAAATAGTGCAATTACTTATTCCTACTGAAATGCCTAAAGTATATATATATATATTATCAATATAATTTAAAATGCAATTTCAGTTTATATCAAAATAATTTATGGAAGATGTCAACATCATGCAAGAGGAACATTTAGAAACAATGGAATATACTGATTGCCTCACCAATGATTGACGATCAGGAAATAAAAAACTTTATTCTTAATGAATATTAGTTCGCAAATTATGGAAGTGAATAGGACAATACCATAAACTTTTAATACATCATATCATCTTTGCGTATCATCATTCATAAATATCTAATTTTATTTCCTTTGCTTCCAAAATCTACTTACATTGGATAATCCAGTTTGGAAAATCCTTAGATGAAAAGAAATTGAAAAGATCATTGGGTTAAATATTTTTTTTTATTTAATAAAATTTAGGTCTTCCTTGTAAATCAACTTGACCAGGGTAGATAAGTAGACTTAATATGAAGGTAAGATTTCATTGTACTTCATATTAAATTCATTCACTTATGACAAGACTGAATTTTTGTTTATTACTAACTTAATTAATTTAGCAATATTTGTTTATTTATTCTTTGTATAAATGATTAATATCCTTGGATGAATGGTCTATTCTTTCAATAATAGGGACCACACATAGAAGGAGAGGGGGGGGTCTTATAAAAATGGAATTCCCTCAAATGGATTTGTTATTATAAAAATCTTCAGTTATACCTATATTGTTTAAATTAAATTTAGATAGTATTATTATAATTTTTGAAATTATAAAATTTCATTTATTGTTTTATAGCTTATATACATATCTACTATGGGGATATGGAAAGGTATCATTTTAAATTTTTATATTAATATAGTAGAGATGTATGAAAAGCACTCATAATTATAAATGTTGATATATATAAAGATAAATTTAAATTGTTATCAGTTAATAAATATTATTAAACTTTTATTTTATTTTAAGAAAGTCTCTGATTTATTTAAATTATTTATTTTATTTTCATAATAAAATAAGATGAAATACTCATGCCTATACATATATATATATATCATCCTAATTTGACATCATAATAACTTGGTTGAAAGTAATTTTGAGAATCTACTGATTGAAACTGTATTAAATAATATTATTACTACAGAATATTAATGGAACCCTGAGGAGAGTTAATTGCAAAATTCATCCTGAGTTTAAATACTGAGCATAATGGAGTAATCAAGAGAGGTAAAGATTGGATGAACTGGTCTAAATTGTATCTATAGTTAATATTTAGATAGTAAATGATCTTATTTGAAATAGATGCAATTATAGATCTAATTTTTTTCACATCATTCATGGCTCCTATATGAAAACCCTAAGTCCGACTATAATTAGATGCGTTCACCAACCTTCCTTAAGGGAATGCGGACCATTACAATATGTATATATGAAGGATTCCTTTAACTGTTTTTTTTACATTTCATTAAACAAGGGAAATTAGTTCATTTCGACATTTAATTTAGTGCTTCATAAAGCAAATATTAATCACGTATATATATTATAACGATCGAAATGAAAGTGAAGATCGAATCTAACCGCAAACTACAATATCTGCTCTACAAGGTGCCATCTAGGCATTTAAACCTAGAAAAATTTATAGAGTAGGCAGATACGCGCTGTTAAGATTCCACTTTATTTAAATATTCCGATCATTAACCCAAGTCACTAGCTCAGTGGAGTAGCAGAGATAATAAAATATAAATTTTATATCTTAAATATAAAAGAATAAAAGCCACTGCCAGAGATTAACACATAAAATATTTATCTTCCGATCTATAAAATAACATTTAAATTTTGAGGAATAAGTTTAACATTTTAGATTTTTATATTAACTTTTAATTTTACATTTAACTAAGTTTCAATGAGTTTAATATTTTATTTAGATAGTCAAGTATGAATAGACTACATAGATCTGCATTTGAAAAGAAAATATTCTTCCCTGATTTAACCTTAGGCAACAAATTTCGCAATCAACTGGCGCCAATCCATCTGATACATTCATGTATTCAATGTAGCATGATACGACAACACAAAATACTATACTGTCAGGAATGTACATCTGATCAGTAAGTAGATTAGAGAAGACATTGTCTCTCCACCAACAGGAATGTGACATCTGTTGGCGAGTAGAACAATAAACATAAAACTCCATAGGAATGGACTGCGGTCCTTTGCCGTCTTACAAATCCATCCATAGGCAAACAGAGGGTGTGTGGCATAGATCTATAATCCTGCCCATAGCGGATCTCATACTACATCTACTATTACACAAATATATCCAATCCATTGAACCAATTCAACTACGAAATGAATAACCTAAGATTACCCTCCCTTAATATAACTTTACAAAACTATATAGCCATTCATGCCCGACTTAAATTTAACATTTAAATACGTTCGCACAGATTATTTTTATACAATTTGTTTTTAAAATGTTGAGTATAAATCAGCTGCACAGATTCCACGGTCAAAAACATCCAAATTAAACACAATCGATCAGAATACAAAATCATCGATAACGTCAATTGCAAAAAGGGAATACACAAGGCCCCATGGCATTCATCGTAAGATTCCCGCATTAACATCATTGACATCTATATTCTAATCGACTGTGGAAACCACAACATAATCAACCGCTAACGAATCTATGCAACGTCTATACCCAACCTAAATTTCATCATTTAAAATTTAAACAACAAATAATTTATACAATAAGAGAAAATTCTTAGTGATTTTTAAATTTAGAGTTCATGTCAATATAGCTTACAGTAGAAGAGTCCAGATTCCTGTTTTTAATTCCCGCGATGTCTCCATTGGAAGATAATGTTCTGGAGGTAGCATTAGCTGGTTCCATTCTTGTATCACAGTCTTTTCATTTTATATTTTTTTAAAAACAAAAACAAAATGAGAGAGAACGGCAAGTGCATCTTACCGTTCTCATCAAATCAAGTCCGAAAAAACTGTCTGGAACTCAATATTTCTCTTTTTATAGTAAATCTCCAGATTGAATGAACAAAGACGTCACTAATCCAAATTTTCGTTCGGGCTCACTAATCCAAATTTTCATTCGGGTCCGGGCTGAGGCTTGGTGCTTCCATTGGTCAAGCTAAAATCTCTTTATTCTCTTATCTAATTTACTCTCTGACTTTTTAATTAGACAGCTTTTGGATAATTAATAAACAATCATTTCCATTTACAGATTACAGGAATTAATTAATACCTGTTTTTATTTTTACTTACGTTATTTCTTTTTTAAACTATTTTTATATTTAAATCTTTTTTTATAAAAAAAATACATTCAAATACCTTTTTTTATTTATTAAAAAAAAATATTTTTAAAGTTTAGTATCTGTGCGAATATATACGTTTAACAAACATTTTAATTTTAGCGTTTAGTTTTTTACTTTTATTTGCGCACTTTTAAGTTTTTATTTTAAATTAATGTAATGACATATTTATATATCGTTACAATATATGTATGCAAAAAAAATGATATTCAACTTCTGTTAGTTAAGCTTATGTTTTAACTGGGTTTGATCTGGTAGTATGAATAAATAAAGGCTGGTTTCAATAGGATTGTAAGATACCCTTACATTAGATAGGATAACACTAGATAGCAATTTAATAAAGGCTACCATTTGGCATTTATTGATTACTAAATCTTACACTAGGTGAAATAAAAATAATTTGCTACTGAGTAGCATTATATAAGCTGAGGTCACGTGAAATTAAATTATGTCTTATTGGCTTTAAGCTACACATTATGTAAAGTTTTCTTTACTGTAAAAAAGCATGTTCTTATACTTAAACTTTTAATAAATCTGTCTTCTCATTGAGAAATGTGGATTAATAAAATATTACAAGTATTATGATTGGAATATAAGAAGTATTATGATATAAATAACTAAAGAATGGTTTCAAACCCCTACTGATCTTGATATTGCAATTGAAAAAAATTAAAGAACTTGAATTGAAACAAGTAGGATGCATTGAAGAGATGATAACCCACGAATTAGAGCTATTTTAATTGGATGACTAGAAAAGAAAAAAAATGTCACTGGAAAAACCTACACTGAGATGAAAATATAAATTAAGAAACTTTGCGTGATTGCTAAGGCTTTGTGGAGAAATTTCAAATGATGGGGAAAAGATTAGCACTTTTAAATATACTAGAGTATAAAGAAGTCATGTGATATTATTCTTACTATTAACATTCTTATGTAAACCAAAAATGAGGCCTACATTTGACATAAAACTGGTTTTTAACATATATATATAAATAATATAGTATCAAATTTATATAATTAAGCAACTTATTTAACTTAAGTTCAAGATTTTAATAGTTTTTTTTTTTTAATTTCGGAATAATTAACTTACTTGAATAGTGTAAAGGAGTGAAAGATGGTAGCTAGATGCATAAGTGCATTAGTCCTAAATTTGAATCCTAGTCTTCACTAACAAAAACAAAAGTCATGAACTAGGTGGGGAAGGGGATGTATTATAGAACTATATCAACCCTATGTTCACTGATTACACAGAAACATTTCATTTCTAGAAAAAATATTAAAAATGCCTAAAAGACTTATTAGAAAA
Source organism: Epiperipatus broadwayi (assembly GCA_028023455.1). NCBI lineage: Eukaryota > Metazoa > Onychophora > Udeonychophora > Euonychophora > Peripatidae > Epiperipatus > Epiperipatus broadwayi. The sequence goes on along the minus strand of JAQFVV010012395.1, from coordinate 5,418,686 downwards.
GTTAAAGAACAGAGTGAAATTGTAAGAATATAACTAAATATTATGATGATAGGGACATATTAAACCACTAAATATCACCCAATCACCATTTCTTATGCTTGCTCATGACTATTGTTAAAACAGGCAAAACTCTCCATGCAGTAGTGCCATTCAGTGCAAATCAGAGTAATCAATGGATGCCAAAAGGCTTGTGCATAAAATCCCCATTTAGAACCTACTCGTCCAATATCCCTAGACTAGTTTTTAGCTTGTGGCTTTCGTCAGGGTTATTAAAGAACCAAAAACACCAAAATGTATGGGTGATGAACTAAGTTCAGACCTATATGAATTTTAAAATCATAGTTTTGTAGTTAAGTAGAGATAAACAGTGGCTGCTAGAGGGTCCATTACATCTTAAGATCTAGGTACAGTGCTCTCATATACAAGGCTCCTCACTGATGAAAACCTCAAGCTAGAAACTAGTCTGGGGATATTGGATGAGTATGCACTAGATAGAGATTTTATGCACAAGCCTTCTGGCATCCATTGATTACTCTGGCTTGCATTGAGTGGCACTACTGTATGGAGAGTTTTGCCTGTTTTAAGGACAGATTAACATTAATATTGATGGTAAAGGCAAAAAAAAAAAAAATAGCAGGTTATACCTCTTTGGATTATTTATTAGCTACAAATAATTCAGCAATTAAGAGATTCATTATAATTGACACTGAGCATAACAGAAATGAAATTCATAAAAAGAGATCAGTAGATAAATAGAGTTATTACTCATTATGATGATTTAAATTGCTTAGCCATAGTACTTCCTATGATGTGGGTATGAAAGTTGGAGATGGAAGAAGCATTCTTTTAAATCGCACTGTGTATGAAACTATTTGATAATATTATGGATTGCTAATGAAATGAATGTGTTTAAGTATTTGTTTAATCAAACTAAGTCTAGAATTTCAAAATAGCAACAAATCACCAAACAGAAACAGCTCTTTACTTTACTGCCATCTAGTGTAACCAGAGGTAATTAATAAATATCATTTGCATATGAAAATCCGCTTACTGCTAGCCTGGCCCTTATTGATAAAGGCAAAAACCAGAAACTGGTTCACAGGTGGATATTTAAATACCAGGGGTAGGGATTTTATATTTATCTGATAAGGAGAAAGTGGATGCCATCAATAAGATCAATTCATTTCATCACATAAATAAATTTGTTTTTGAAAATCTGAAGATTCAAACAAGGAATAGAGAAATATTATTCATATGATTTCAAGAAATTGATAGCAACTTCATAACATCTTATATAATAATATCAATAATAATAGTAGTACAATATGTGCACACACACTTGCCTTTTGGCAAAATAAAACTAACATCAAGGAATCAATAACACAACGTAAGTTAATGTTCAGAAATATATTGAAAAATGCAAAGTTTTAAAATATTTATTTATAATAATATTTCAAATTAATATAGTCTTTATATCTAGATCCTTTTTATCTTTTTTCCAAACCAAGCACAAAACAAAGAACCAATTTTCTATATAAACACATTGTTTATATTTATCTTCCACAACTTCATTATTTGTACCCTTTCTGCTTGTAAGCATTTACATTCAATTAACAGATGCCTTCCTTATATAACTTGTAGACTTTAATCACCCACATTTCTTCATTTATGTGTATGTTCCAATGTTGCTAATGATTCTGTTTGAACCTTAAAACAGTAAACTAGTTTCCTTGCTATTATAGCAAATTAACACACAGCATTCTGTTTACTTCTATATATATCTAAATTCTTTTTACTCTCCGTACTAGGTCTCCATCTTTCCAACTCCCTATTTTTTATTAATGCATCTATTTTTCTATGCCTTTGTTTGCCATTATAACACTCAACAATTATCCTAATACAATCATCCCACTATTTGTACAAGTATACCAACATAAATTTTTTATCCAAACTTTCTGCATCCGATACTACCTTTCTAACCTACCTTGTTGCCTTTCCTTTACTCATAACCCAATTACAGACTATTTTGGCTATTCTCTTATTATCCATAAATTGCAATCTACTGAACAATTTCATTTTCCTTTTTGCAACTCTCATATAAAAACTTGATCATTCCATTTCTCTTTGAATTGCCTCTTTTGCTGTCCACACAACTGCATCTAATGCATGTCTTCATATATCTCCTTGTACTATTTCTAAGTAATCTAACACCCTTTTACTATAACAAAATTCATCATTACCATAAGTTAACCCTGCTATTGCAACACCCATATAATTCTAGCTACATCATATTTATTATATGAAAACACTGATAATTTTTTTATCAGCCCCTTTCTTTTCTTTGCTTCATTTATCAGTTTTTTCTCCTATTCATCCAAGCAATTTTTCTGATTACTCAAGATAATTTTCAAATAGTTATAGTTATTTACTACATTTAACTTTATATCCCCCAATAAAAATTCTTCCTCTTCTCTTTCCCCAGTATTTATCATCATTATTTTTGATTTTTCTTCAATAAATTTAATCCCCCATCACTTTACCCACTCTTAAACACTTCTTCAGCATAATTTCCATATCTTGCTACTTTCTGTTCACAATACAAGAAGATATCATCAGCAAATAAAAGACCTGATAAAATATATACACCATTGTTATCTATTAATGGTATCTCTACCCCTCTTTTTAGTCTTTCTATTACTCTCTCCATTTTTCTCAAATATAACAAAAACAAAATATGACATAGGGCATTCTTACCTTAGTCTCACACACTTTTAACTCTGATTCTATATTTCCTAATTGATATATATATAGTAATTATTTTCATACAATCTCTTAATAAGATCTACTAAAGTTCTATATTCATTCTCAAATTTACTAAACTTACCCATAATCTATTTGTATTTGCTCTATCATATACCTTCTCTATATCTATAAAGATCATATATAACTGTTTATCTGTATTCCTACTCATATTTATAAGTTGTCTAACTACAAATAACTATCTCCTATACATCTATCCAATCAAAAACCTCCTTGCATTTCTCCCACTATATTATTTTCTTCCATCCATTTTGCCACCTTTCCAGTCACTATATATGTAAAAACTTTATATAATACTGATGTTACCACTACCTGTCTATAATTCTTTATATTTCCATGGTCTTTACCCTTTTATTTAAATAATAGCCCCACTCTTGTATTATTCCAGCTATCTGGAAATTCTGTTCTTCTGTGCCATCTTATTAAAACATGATAATAGAATTTTTCCCTATTTCTCAAATTCATAACTATCTTCACTGCTTATCCATCTAAACCTCTTGCCTTTCCACTTTTAAACTTCTTCTCTACCTCATTCAATTCATTTTCTGTAAAACTAATATTCCTATTACTCTGTGCTTTTATGTTTGTTATCATTCTATCCTTCACATCTAAAATCTTTTCTATATCCATTACATACTTATTTAAGATTATTTCTAATTTTTCACTAGAGCTACACACTTTTTCTTCATCGTTTAGTAATACTATTTCTCCCTGCCCTATATTTCTTCTTTTAATATATTTCCAAAATTTTTTACTCCCATTTCTTCTACTTTTATTAATATCCTCCAATAATTTACTGTTTAATTTCATTCTCTCTATATAATTATCTATTTTAGCCAACTTCTTTTTTTAAAAAATAGTTTTCTCATTTAATATTAACATCTTTTTCACTTTTGTGTTTTTAATAGCACATTTATATTTTCTGCATGTTTTTTCATTTCTTTTACACTTCTTCTAATTCTTACTTTTCTATTACTTTTGTGATGTTAATGTGGTGCACTGTGATTTCTCCTTATGCAGAGTCAGAAATCTCTCAGCAACTATTCCCAGAGAAACCTGTTAGCCACTTTATTTTCACTTTCCATTCACCGTCCTATGTTTTTCCATATCCTGCTCCATCCCATTTCCACAACATAATCTTTGTCACCTCCATGGCCTTTATATCTAAATCTCTCTTATCTTTTCCCAAACCTAGCATAAAAAACCAAAAATCCACTTTCTGTATAATCACTTTGTTTATATTTATTCTTCCACAACTTCCTTATTTGTACCCTTTCCGCTTTCAGGCATTTACATTCAATTAACAGATGTCTAATATTTTCTATGACTTTTCTAGGCTATAAATCTAGTTATACCCTCTGGTGTTGAATGTTGACATTTCTACTGTCCATTACAATATATAAGACTGCATATGTATGTAACTATAAGAATTTTACAATTAATAATTTTAAAAATATTTAGAATAGAAGTTGAAATGATTTTACAAATTTCCGAATATAGAAATACATTATATTTGTGAGTTGCAGTTACAGGAAATATTATAACAGCCTTAAAGATAAAAGCAAAAAAATAGAACTAATAATAAATATTAAAAAGACTAAAGTAGTTCATTATAAAACGTTAACAATTGTAAATATCTTAGATCAAATTATTAACATAGAAGAAATCTTAATAAATGAAATTAATTGTAAAATTAAGTCATGAATGTTATGTTTTAAAGGGAAAAATAAGTTAATGTTAAATCAAAGTTTATCTATACCAGGAGTGTCCAACAAGTTGACTGTGATCCATCAGTCAATCGCAAAGTCATTTTTGGTTGATCGTGAGACCAATCTGGCAAGATCTGTCAGGTAAGAGTGAAACAAATTAAGTCAAGATTTTTAAGTTTTTTTGTTATTTTTGTTTTTGTTCTAAGTTTTTTTCAATTCTACATAGGTGAAGTCCACTGAGCTGTATCATATTGAAAATAATATTTTTAATTTTGAATTAATGTAACTAATTTGAATTAATAAATATTGTTAATAATTACTCATGTTGCTTTAATTCCCCCAACATGAGTTTTTTGACCCGTTAAATAATTATTTTTTTACTAGGTAGGTATATAAAAATAGTATGTATTTCACACCTTCCTCCACTTAGACTACACCTATGACAACAAATTGATAGTCTACCATAACAAGTCGATTGCAACACATTTTTAAAATAAAAAGTAGATCTTATGGCCACCCCTGATCTATACAGTTGAAAATAAAATCTTTTAATAAATAATTTTTAACAAAGATTACTCAAGAATGTGAAACTTCGATAACTTAGAGAAAAACAATATTTATGATAAGTTTTAATCATTGCAAAATCAGTATAAATGTCTCTGCTCTCATACTATAAAAAAAAACTTCAGATAATTTATTTCACATTGAAGTGGTCATGTATATACATGCATATATACGTCTGCTTCATGCATGTATATATTGTTGCCATTAAGTTGTAATTCTAAGGCATTTAAAAATAATAATAATGTATAAAGAAATTTAATTTTGCTATAAAATTTAATTTTATTACACAATTTAATATTGTTATGTGGGAATAAAGAGGGGGGTTTCAAGTCAGCAAAGAAAATTCAAGTAATTAATTAAAGTCATCTGATGCTATAAGAATGTATAAATTAAATTCTAATTTTGTAATTATTTTAGGGAAAAGGTGACAAAAACATGTAATTATTGTAGTGATCAAATAAAATCAAAGATATTCAGAATTTAATTAAGAAAAGGCAATTAGTAAAATTTTAAAATTAAACTAGATCAAGATTGTGATCAGCAAGTTTTTTTTTAGATAGTAAAGAAAATTTTCTTTTTAAAATTAATTAATTTGAAAACATCCAGAGAAAACTCAGCCAAACCAAACTGAATTCAAACCCAACTCAACAGCTCAGATTAGTAGAAATCTAAATCGAAGGCACAGTGCTATGCGCCAAGAAACTAGCTCAACGGTTGGTGAGGATCAGAGACCCCTGAACTGACATTAATATCTGATAATAAATAACTAAAATAATTTTAAATCGAATCATATGTATATGTTCGGGTTGCCAACACAAATAGCGAGCATTAACATTAAAATAATTATGAATGAAAAGACTTAAAAAACCAAGTGTGTTTAGAAAATATTTAATAATAATAGTCTGTTTTGTTTGAATTTTAAATAATGATTATATTAATTAATTCTAGTCCTTAAACAAAGGTTATTGATTATGATAAGAGTGGCGGTCCTTATTATATGCCAATGAGTAGTACGCAATATTGGAATTCTATGTCTATGCCCCCAACAAGAAAATAAAGGCAGATAAAGGTATTCATTAGTAAAGGAAATTATTACTCTAATTTTATACGAAAGAATGTGATATTTATTTTCACATTCGCAAATCCATTCATGAAGAGCAAGATACATATTTTAGGGCATAACTTTAATCTTGATTGGAAAACTTATTTAATTAACTATAACTGAGAATTTGTTCGACTTTAATTGAAATCACTTCATCACGAATTACGAGCATCGGAGCGGGCTTTACTAGAACAGAGAGGTAACGGTGCTGACGAATTATGAGCTAGAAAATGAAAGATAATCACTGGTCGGTAGTTTAAGTTTCATGGCGGCTTGTCTTTCACAAGTCTTACTGCCCTTTTGAGATGTGGAACACGAGGGAAACTAGGCCAAGTCATAACTACGAGCCCTTGGTGTTCCAATTATAACATGGACAGGGGAGGAGGTGCTTTCTTCCTCAATTATTTGAAATAACAGAGATATTACTACCGACAAGCATGTGAAACGAATGATAGCCTTATGCCAGCAACGTTGAAGATGATGACTGAACAGTCATCATTTGAAAAATAAAACCCATATAGAATGCTCTACGTGATGACTTGATCAAATGAATTAAAGTCAAACGAGCTTTCAAGTAAAACTATTTTAAAGTATTTGTAAATCATATTAATTATGCCCCAATCATTGTGCCCTTCCTGAATCTTAATAGAAAATAACAAAATTGAATTAGAATATATTTATTTGATTCCTTTACCGGCCCTTTGCAAAAAACATTTTAAGATTATATTTGAATAATAAATAAATATTAGTGAAATGAGAAAATAGCGGTGGCATAGATTAAAAATGGAGCTAATAATTTATTATTAGCCAATGATAAAAAATAGTAAACATGTAATAATTTATTTTGACTTGATGATTGATAGAACTTATAAATTTAGTTTTAATGGGCGAGAACTACTATTAGAATTAATATTATATTTTCTACGTAAGGCAAATAGAACAAAGGAGTTTATCGAGTTGAAAGATTATTGGCATATAATTAAAGTAACAACATTAATAGATTACACAAATATATATATATATATAATATAATAAATGAACCACCAAGTAAGAAAAGAGAAAGTTAGAGACTAGAAGTTGAGAGAATTACGAAATAATAGCATAAATAAAAGTAAGTTTACACAGAGATTATTACACAGAGATTATGACATTTATAGAATGAAACGAGCTCTTAAAGGGAGTGTAAAGTAAAGTTTGGAACCAGCCAGAAAGTTTAAGGTTCATTATGGAAATATATTACCCATTTCTTCCGGGCTGGATCCTTAAGTTACACATACGGGTAAAGAAAATGTAGGCACCATTTGATTGATTACTGGAACAGCATTTTAGTGGCTTTTCATAATTTTAGCAGCATGATTGGTCCGGAAAGAATTTAGCAGCTTCAATGAAGATTCTCTAAGGGCTTCAGGAACCATAGCCAGATTCCTGATGTTCTAGCCCTTCACCATAATCGAAACACTATTTAAATTCATGATTTAAAATGCATAGAGTTTACTGCACTTCTCTACAACAAAGATGGCGTTTCTTTCTCCAATCTTTTCAGAGCTATAAATACTGTCCTCTGATGTCTTCAGGCTAGTGCTTCTTTCATTATCAATGTTTTTAGATTTACTGATTGTTTTTAGATACATTCCTTTGATAAGGCTTTCAAATTCATTAACTTGAATTCATTTTCTAATTAGAAAATGTCTTAAAATCTAAAAAATGATTTTAATTAGGAAATCCTTATCTTTTTTTCTAATTCATAAAACTTTAACTATTGTTTTTGGAAAAGGGAAAATCTGAAAGCTTATCGAAAGAATGTAGCTTTTAATCATTAAAACTTTAACAAATTGTTTAAAAATAAAATCAAACCTTCCCGACGCAATGAAACTTTCAAACAATTATATATATTTAAGTATTTACAAATATATATGCACAATCCACGCAGTTGTTATATATATATAAATTCATGAATAATTCTATCATAAATTTTAATAGAATTGATCAATTTAAATCTGAAACTAATTAATTTTAATACGCATTTATGAAATAAGTCACTCTTTATGGAAATTAGCGTGGATTGAACGTACAAAGCCCCATTGCATCGGAAATTCAAGGTTAGTACTAGGGTTTGAAGTGGGCTTATGGCTAGATGTCATGAAGCTAGGATCAAACTCAGATCTGACTGCTTCAATATATATATATATAGGAGCAAAAAAGAAAGTATTACTTCTTGTAAAGTTTTTTAAGCTGTTAAATTACATCACACCATGACCAGTGAGTAGAACACCACAATTTCTCTGGCCATCTCTGGAGGAGCTGAGTATGGAGTGCCCTGGAAAATATGATGCTGCTAATGCCACTGCCTGCAATTGATGATCCAAGTTGCTGACATACTATGCCAATGCCATCAAAAGAAATCCCATAGTGTAATGTTACAGTAGTGACCTACCAGCCAATGTCCAAGCACACTATACCATAGGACCAATGAATTATATTGGGACTATTAAAATCCTTTGATGATCTGGTAAAATAGTGATTATTTTAACTTTATACATTTAAATTTACTAGTAAACAATTCTCTTTAATATTCTATTTTCTTTGCTTCCACAATTTATTTATTAACCATTCTTTAAAGTGTGTTTTCTTTTGTAGTATATAAATATTGTTATTGTATTATTAAAATGTTTCTTATTGTATTATAATGCATGCTTAATTAATTGTACATGTTAAGAAAGATTGACCATTGTAATATACTCAATCTTTCTTAAGTCTGCTAGACTTACTGTTTAAGAATCAGACAGAGGTAAATTTAGTAAAATATTTCAATGATTAAAATATTCGATGACATCTAAAAGAAATCCAGTAATTCAGTTAAATCAAGACATTTTCTTTCAGAAGGGACAGGTATACATGTATACTGCACACATATGATTTATAAACAATTTTCAGTTTTCAAATAAAATTTAATGTTCAAAAGTTAAAACTTTGTTTCTGTTTTAAAATAGACAAATATATATGTATACTGTAGATATAAGTTTAATTCTATAAATTTTTTTACTACAATTTAATATATTATCACTGGTGGCTATCGTATCAATAATCCCTTATATATGTAAGACCCATAGAGCAGATCTCTAATTTAGCAGGCATAATTTTATCCGAAAGTATTTTAATAACTGTGTCAGCTATAATTTAGTCTTTATAATAGATGTTTGCATATTACAAACTTATGGCATGATGGTTCACATTTTATTTTACATATACATTTATTTTAATGACAATTCTTCATTTATATAAATTGGTATTACTGGGTTGTCTAACTTCATGTTTATTTCATTGTATTCTTCAGCAGGCATATATCCCTGCTTCAAAAAATTAATTTGCAGGGTCCCTTTTGAATACGATCCATGCAGATGTGGGAATATTTCTCTTATTTCAAACCCAAATGACCTTCATTTTATGTCAGTAATTGGGCAGTGGATCATTCCTGCCTCTTGGTAAAATTTATTGATGATTATGGGAGATGCTCATTCCTTCCTACATTTTATTTCCTTGAGACTTGGGTATGGGCTCACAGAGGTGATCATATTCCAGTCTACCTTGTTTATAGGATTGTTTATTACTTTAGCAACTCAGTACTGCCTTCCTTCTTTGTGTATGTTACAGCCTGATATTTCAGCATTGATGGGTCATGATCATGAAAGCTATGCAATCATCTATTTTAATCAGATTTCTTAGAGTTAATTCATGTTTTCTTGTGTCTGTTTAATTTAGTATCAAGTGCCTGCTTAAGGGATATCTGCCTAGAGATCATCAAATCTACCATCCAAAATATATATTTATATGTATTGAAATTCCTTGTATATATACACTCACAAATTAAATGTCATGTAGTCCCTTATATATATATATATATATATAATGATAAATAATATTTATATATATATAAAGTCATAAATTGTGTAACTTGCTTTTAAGCTTGTATTTAAATGATCACTAGATGGAGCTTACCAATTATTATAAGTGTACCTTTGAAGGCTTTTATGATGCTATATTGCAGAGGCTTTTACTAAATGGTGAAACTAAATTGAATTCAGACCCATATAGTTATCTGGTTTGAAAAGCTGGATTTAAAGACATTTACGTGTCTGAAAAGTTCAGACTTTCAAATTATAGAAACATGTTTTATAAGTGCTGACATTTGAGCTAGTTTCTCAAGTTCCAGCCCTTCACTGAGGTAAACCATAAGCTCGAAAACAATTGGTCTGGAGGCAAGGACTTAATGATAGAGATTTTGAATTTGTTCTCTTTTAGCACTTATAAAAATAAAACTTGTTTAGAGCTACTGGTAAACTCCATCTAGTGATCATATATATATATATATTGAAACAGATATGCTGTTCCTCATATAAATATTCAATACCCCCCCCCATTTAAAAATGTCTAGCGTGATTCAGTCTAATTGGGAACGCAATAAACCTGTGATTAAAAAAAAAATCATATTTTAATTTTGTGATTGATGGATTTGAATAAAATATTATATCAACTTTTTTTTTTTTTTCTGTCTCAATAAAAAAAAAAAAGAAATTAATTATCCACTCATTAAAAAGAAAAAAAAAAGATACTTGAGTTAAACTGAGGCATTATTCAAATTAGACATGTCATCGGAAGAAAAGTACTTTTTTTTTCTCTCGTCTTACACAGAGAGGCAGAACATATTAAATTTTTTGTTTTAAAAAAAGCGTATTACTTAATTCTTTTGACACATTAAAATATAGCTTTAACAAAACATGAAGATGGAAAAAGAAAGCTTTACTAGAAGAATTATAATAACAATGGGGTAAATTAGCGGCTCCACTCTCTCCATGCTGTGCCATGACTTTCCATAAATGAAATAACCTGCCTTCTTTTTGAGTAAACTGGACTGCAAAACTGGAAGGTAATTATGTTATAAGAATGTTTAGATATCTTTATCATATGTTATAAAGTGAAGTTATGAAATAATTACATAGAATTTGTTTTATAAAATATTAAAACATCTTTATCATAGGTTATAAAGTGAAGTTATGAAATAATTACATAGAATTTGTTTTATAAAATATTAAAACATCTTTATCATATGTTATAAAGTGACGTTATGAAATAATTACATAGAATTTGTTTTGTAAAATATTAAAACATCTTTATCATACATTATAAAGTGAAGTTATGAAATAATTGTACGCAAATTTATTTATAAAAATATTTGAACGTATTTACTATATGGATTAGAAATGCTGCAATTACTAAATGATAAATGCTCCATAAGCCAAACAGAGTTTATGTGTATGAATATACTCCTATATTTGACTAAATTATAAATGCTGCAATTACTAAATGATAAATGCTCCACAAGCCAAATAGAGTTTATGTGTATGAATATAATTTTATATTTGACTAAATTATAAATGCTTCAATTACTAAATGATAAATGCTCCATAAGCCAAACAGAGTTTATGTGTATGAATATACTCTTATATTTGACTAAATTATAAATGCTGCAATTACTAAATGATAAATGCTCCATAAGCCAAACAGAGTTTATGTGTATGAATATACTTTTATATTTGACTAAATTATAAATGCTTCAATTACTAAATGATAAATGCTCCATAAGCCAAACAGAGTTTATGTGTATGAATATACTCTTATATTTGACTAAATTATAAATGCTGCAATTACTAAATGATAAATGCTCCATAAGCCAAACAGAGTTTATGTGTATGAATATACTCCTATATTTGACTAAATTATAAATGCTGCAATTACTAAATGATAAATGCTCCACAAGCCAAATAGAGTTTATGTGTATGAATATACTTTTATATTTGACTAAATTATAAATGCTTCAATTATTAAATGATAAATGCTCCACAAGCCAAACAGAGTTTATGTGTGTGAATATACTCTTATATTTGACTAAATTATAAATGCTGCAATTACTAAATGATAAATGCTCCACAAGCCAAATAGAGTTTATGTGTATGAATATACTTTTATATTTGACTAAATTAGAAATGCTTCAATTACTAAATGATAAATGCTCCAAAAGCCAAACAGAGTTTATGTGTATGAATATACTTTTATATTTGACTAAATTAGAAATGCTCCAATTACTAAATGATAAATGCTCCACAAGCCAAACAGAGCTTATGTGTATGAATATACTTTTATATTTGACTAAATTAGAAATGCTTCAATTACTAAATGATAAATGCTCCACAAGCCAAACAGAGCTTATGTATATGAATATACTTTTATATTTGACTAAATTATAAATGCTTCAATTACCAAATGATAAATGCTCCACAAACCAAGAATTGCTGAGTTTAAATGTTTACCAATCAATAATAATTCATAAAAAATGAATTATTGTATAAACCATAAATTCTTGACTGCTTCTAGGGTTCTTCTCATAAATGAATCAAATGAACTATTGTTGAATCAGAATATTCTCAAGCTTCTTCTCATAAATGAATTCAAAATGAACTATTGTTGAATCAGAATATTTCCAAGCTTCTTCTCATTTAAATGAACTATTGTTAAATTAGACTGTTTCTAAACGTTCTCTCATAAATGAATTAAAAATGAACTATTGTTGAATTAGAATATTTCCAAGCTTCTTCTCATAAATGAATCCAAATGAACTATTGTTGAATCAGAATATTCTCAAGCTTCTTCTCATAAATGAATTAAAAATGAACTATTGTTGAATTAGAATATTTCCATGCTTCTCATAAATGAATTCAAAATGAACTATTGTTGAATCAGAATATTCCCAAGCTTCTTCTCATAAATGAATTCAAAATGAACTATTGTTGAATCAGAATATTTCCAAGCTTCTTATCATAAAGGAATTCAAAAGTGAACTATTATTGAATTAGAATATTTCCAAGCTTCTTCTCATAAATGAATTCAAAATGAACTATTGTTGAATTAGAATATTTCCAAGCTTCTTCTCATAAATGAATTCAAAATGAATTATTGTTGAATTAGAATTTTTCCAAGCTTCTTCTCATAAAGGAATTCAAAAATGAACTATTGTTGAATTAGACTGTTTCCAAACGTTCTCTCATAAATGAATTTGTAAATGAACTATTGATAAAAAAAAAGAACTGCTTCTAGCTCTTTCATAAGTAAAATGAAAATGTGTTATCATGTGGATAGAAATGAATTTCGTTAGAAATTAGTAACAAATTATTATTTAATAAATTTAATTTTTAGTAATTGTTATTTACAACTGGATAACAGGCCGGTTACATTTGGTGCCTTACTGTGAGGCCTTATCTGGCTAGCCTACTCATTTGGCGCCTTACTGTGAGGCCTCATAGGCCGGTTAATTTGCCACCCTACTGTGAGGTCCGATCTAGCTAGCCTACTCATAGGCATAAGCAGATCACGATTCTGTGATATGAACAGTGCATATGATGTAGTGATGTAATTTGTTCAGGAAGGATGGAAAAATAAAAGTTTAAAAGAAAAACAACACAATAATGAATGGCATAAAGAATGAAACAGGCATTTCAAAGAAGATGGAGGAAAGTCATGGTGTGGATGGAGTGAGAAGCTTATTAAAGTTGAAATAAAAAAAATACCACTAAACTAGAATAAAATATTGATGAAAACCAGATCAAAAACAAAAAAAATGATGAATACAGAAAGCATAGAGGATCCTCCTGAGAAAGAAGATAAACAAGAAGCTAAAGCAGATGAGGAATCAGAGAAAACAGGGGAGACGTCTGCATTAACCCAGTTATTGGAAATTATAAAAGCAGACCAAAAGAAAAGAGATAAGCAAAGAGAAGAAGATAACCAAAAAAGAGATAAGCAAAGAAAAGAAGATAACCAAAAAAGAGATAAGCAAAGAGAAGAAGATAACAAGCAAGCAATAGAAGCAAACCAAAGAATAGAAAAACAAATTATGGATGCAGTGGAAAATCAAAATGAAAAGTTCAACCAGTTGATAAAGGAAATAATTCAGTTTAAAAAATTGGATGAGGAGGAAACTTTGGAATTTCCAACCAAAGATATTTTAAAGGAATCACAAATTGAATATCCTATTAATGATGAAGCAAAATTTGAGATTGTTAAAAAGGAAGAAATTGAAATTACAAAGGGTGATCTTCAAATTGTCAGTCTACCTTCAGGAAAATTTCTGATTGTGGAATATACCTCTAAAATTGAAAATAAAGAAACAGTATATACAGAAGCTAAGAATGAAATTGTATCAAACTCAGTAAAAGAGTTTCAAATGGATGAAAATAAATCTAATAAAGCAAAATTAAAATCTTCTGATCTTCAAGAAGATGAAAAACATGAAAATGAACATAATCAAAAACTTAATTCTCATATAACTAAGGACCTGTCCAATATAGAAGAAAATGTTTCAGAAAAATTGTCTGATATATGCTATGAAATAGTAACAGAGATAGAGAAAGAAACCATAAAATGGAAAGAAAAGTGTGTTAGTCCTCAGCCATATATAAAAATTATAAACAAAAGCTTAATAAACTCAAATCAAAAATTGAGTACAAAAAATATATATAAAAACAGTTATTAAAAATATAGTTACTTACGCAGGAAAAGACACCAAAAAGGAATCTGAAAACTCGGGATTTATCAGTGTGAAAGAAATTAAGCAACAAGAAACCTTTACAAATACCAAAAAAATAACTACTATAGCAGAAGAACCATTTAAAAAGGAACTTATGTAAAAATGAAATACCACCATGGAAGAGGAACAGGAGAAAAATTAAAGATGGTGATCATGGTCCATATTGGACGCATATAATTAAAAGATCAAACAGTAACAAGGATCTCCAAAGAAAATATAGAAGTGAAGAAACAAGACACCACAGTAATGTTAAACATGATAAATTTTCAACAAAGAGACAATCCAGAAGTATGTCACCTCATAATATAAAAGAGGACTATAGGAGAACTGATCATGATCCTCAGTCTCCCAAAACCAGGTTGCAGTTATGATTCAGAAGAAAATAGAGATAGCTGATGGAAAAGGGTTTGTGGGTGTGATGTAGTGATGCATGAACTTGTGTTTTTCATGTTGAGATGGTGGATGATTGAGCGGAGCTGCTTGGATGCATTGTGTCATGATGCTCCGAAGTATATGCTCGGCACTATCCAGACCTGGATGTTGTGCTCCAAGAGTAGTCCAGCAGTGCATATATATAGGTCTCATGTATAGGCCTTGGTCTCATGGATAGGCCAAATGATAGCCCCTAAGACTCACCGAAGCTGAGCAGGGTTGGCTGAGTGCCAAATTGTTTTTTTTCTCTGGCTCCTATTCTTGGTTGGATGATGCTTCTAGGTACAAGAGAGGTAGTGCTTAAAAATGAGATATTTTCTCGTGATGTCATGAGGCGGTGTGTACTGGTAGTTTGTGTTTGGCCATCTATTTGTCCCAGCATTGGAGGCTATAGTTCATGTATTCACTTTTCCAGCTCATCTTACCCATTCATCAGCATATCTAAAACCAGGCAGTACTGAGAAATAATGTGAATAGTATATGGAATGAAATCGTACTTCCAGGCGATTTCATCCCAAAATTTGGTGAGGGGTAATGAAACAGATATGCTGTTCCTCATATAAATATTTATAAGATCCCCCCCCCATTCAAAAATATCTAGCGTGATTCAGTCTAATTGGGAACGCAATAAAGCTGTGATTTAAAAAAAAATCATATTTTAATTTTGTGATTAATGGATTTGAATAAAATATTATATCATCTTATTTTTTTTTTTATCTGTCTCAATAAAAAAAAAGAAATTAATTATCCAATCATTAAAAAAAAAAAAGATACTTGAGTTAAACTGAGGCATTATTCAAATTAGACACGTCGTCGGAAGAAAAGAACTTTTTTTTTCTCTCGTCTTACACAGAGAGGCAGAACATATTAAATTTTTTGTTTTAAAAAAAAGTGTATTACTTAATTCTTTTGTCACATTAAAATATAGCTTTAACAAAACATGAAGATGGAAAAAGAAAGCTTTACTA
The DNA here is from genome assembly GCA_028023455.1 of Epiperipatus broadwayi. Taxonomy (NCBI): domain Eukaryota; kingdom Metazoa; phylum Onychophora; class Udeonychophora; order Euonychophora; family Peripatidae; genus Epiperipatus; species Epiperipatus broadwayi. The sequence goes on along the minus strand of JAQFVV010012395.1, from coordinate 5,402,453 downwards.
GAAGAATTATAATAACAATGGGGTAAATTAGCAGCTCCACTCTCTCCACGCTGTGCCATGACTCTCCATAAATGAAATAACCCGCCTTTTTTTGAGTAAACTGGATGGCAAAACTGGAAGGTAATTATGTTATAAGAATGTTTAGACATCTTTATCATACGTTATAAAGTGAAGTTATGAAATAATTACATAGAATTTGTTTTATAAAATATTAAAACATCTTTATCATACGTTATAAAGTGAAGTTATGAAATAATTACATAGAATTTGTTTTGTAAAATATTAAAACATCTTTATCATACGTTATAAAGTGAAGTTATGAAATAATTACATAGAATTTATTTTATAAAATATTAAAACATCTTTATCATACGTTATAAAGTGAAGTTATGAAATAATTACATAGAATTTGTTTTGTAAAATATTAAAACATTTTTATCATACGTTATAAAGTGAAGTTATGAAATAATTGTACGCAAATTTATTTATAAAAATATTTGAACGTATTTACTATATGGATTAGAAATGCTGCAATTACTAAATGATAAATGCTCCATAAGCCAAACAGAGTTTATGTGTATGAATATACTCCTATATTTGACTAAATTATAAATGCTGCAATTACTAAATGATAAATGCTCCACAAGCCAAATAGAGTTTCTGTGTATGAATATAATTTTATATTTGACTAAATTATAAATGCTTCAATTACTAAATGATAAATGCTCCATAAGCCAAACAGAGTTTATGTTTATGAATATACTCTTATATTTGACTAAATTATAAATGCTGCAATTACTAAATGATAAATGCTCCATAAGCCAAACAGAGTTTATGTGTATGAATATACTCCTATATTTGACTAAATTATAAATGCTGCAATTACTAAATGATAAATGCTCCACAAGCCAAATAGAGTTTATGTGTATGAATATACTTTTATATTTGACTAAATTATAAATGCTTCAATTATTAAATGATAAATGCTCCACATACCAAGAATTGCTGAGTTTAAATGTTTACCAATCAATAATAATTCATAAAAAATGAATTATTGTATAAACCATAAATGCTTGACTGCTTCTAGGGTTCTTCTCATAAATGAATCCAAATGAACTATTGTTGAATCAGAATATTCTCAAGCTTCTTCTCATAAATGCATTAAAAATGAACTATTGTTGAATTAGAATATTTTCAAGCTTCTTCTCATAAATGAATCCAAATGAACTATTGTTGAATCAGAATATTCTCAAGCTTCTTCTCATAAATGAATTAAAAATGAACTATTGTTGAATTAGAATATTTCCAAGCTTCTTCTCATAAATGAATTCAAAATGAACTATTGTTGAATCAGAATATTCCCAAGCTTCTTCTCATAAATGAATTCAAAATGAACTATTGTTGAATCAGAATATTTCCAAGCTTCTTCTCATAAAGGAATTCAAAAATGAACTATTGTTGAATTAGACTGTTTCCAAACGTTCTCTCATAAATGAATTAAAAATGAACTATTGTTGAATTAGAATATTTCCAAGCTTCTTCTCATAAATGAATCCAAATGAACTATTGTTGAATCAGAATATTCTCAACCTTCTTCTCATAAATGAATTAAAAATGAACTATTGTTGAATTAGAATATTCCCAAGCTTCTTCTCATAAATGGATTCAAAATGAACTATTGTTGAATTAGAATATTTTTAAGCTTCTTCTCATAAATGAATTAAAAATGAACTATTGTTGAATTAGAATATTTCCAAGCTTCTTCTCATAAATGAATTCAAAATGAACTATTGTTGAATCAGAATATTCCCAAGCTTCTTCTCATAAATGAATTCAAAATGAACTATTGTTGAATCAGAATATTTCCAAGCTTCTTCTCATAAAGGAATTCAAAAGTGAACTATTATTGAATTAGAATATTTCCAAGCTTCTTCTCATAAATGAATTCAAAATGAACTATTGTTGAATTAGAATATTTCCAAGCTTCTTCTCATAAATGAATTCAAAATGAATTATTGTTGAATTAGAATATTTCCAAGCTTCTTCTCATAAAGGAATTCAAAAATGAACTATTGTTGAATTAGACTTTTTCCAAACGTTCTCTCATAAATGAATTTGTAAATGAACTATTGATAAAAAAAAAAGAACTGCTTCTAGCTCTTTCATAAGTAAAATGAAAATGTGTTATCATGTGGATAGAAATGAATTTCGTTAGAAATTGCAAATTAATTGTTATTTAATAAATTTTTTTTTTGTTACTAAAAATTAAATTGGTTATCCAGTTGTCCAATTCTGTTTTGTTTCATTGCATAACTCATCAGTTATAGCACTGGTTCATGAGAATCTCATGCTATCTGAGCTACGTCTGACATAACTAGACCTTACCAAATCAGGTTGTAGTGAGACGAAACTCTAATGGCGCTTTTTGGGAAACCAAGCATAGAAATGTTTAGATGTTTCCAGTCTCTATGGTACTACATCCTCTGATGAGCAGGAAATATTGTTGTAGGAGGCATTAACATCTGCATTAAGAATGTCAATTGATAGTTCCTTCCTACAGCATGCTCATCAGAAAATTGTTACAACTAACGTAATAAAAGGGTTGTATGGGGGTCCGGTTACAATATATATATATATATATATATATATATAAGACATTTTGTGGGTTCATCCGTGTTAAAAAATTTTAAATATGGATATACCGACATTTCGACTTGATAACACAAGTCATCCACTGGGTGACTTGTGTTATCAAGTCAAAATGTCAGTATATCTATATTTTAAATTTTTTAACATGGAAGAAACTGCAAAATATGTCTTTTATATATGCAACCCATGAAAATCTTTCTATCAATATATATATAATATATTTTAGTAAATAGAAGGTCTGTTTTTACGATTAGTTAAAAATGAAATAATACAGAATAAATCTATGACTGAATCATACTGCTGACAGTATACTATGGTTGTTAGCATTACCCAGCCAGTTTTCTTTGGGTTGCTAACTTATCAAAATTGTGATAGCAAATTTTTAACAAGTATCAAAAGCAAAATCTCTATTTACTAAAATTTATATCACACCCATACATATATAATCAAAATTACACCATATTCAGAACTCAACCAGACTAGCCCAGAAAATAAACTCTAAAACACTACCAATGGTTTCATTACTACAAGCAGATTTCTCAAGTGGTTAAATTCTGAATTTGGGGTAATATAGATATAATGTTTCCATACTCTGCCAACCTAAATATTAATATATAATAATACTCATACAGAGTTTAAATATATGTTTTTAATAAAGATGAAACCATGGCTAGGTAAACATTTTAGTAAAATTTTGTTGTTTTGGCTAGTATGGTAGTGTAACATGATTTTCTACTTTACTTTTAATTGGTAGAATAGAGTTGAACAATAGTTAATTTTTAATATTTAATTTTTATTGTACTATGTATACTTTTAACATCATATTTATGGCCTATCTGCTGATATATAATATAGAATTTTTAAATATATAAATTAGATGGAAAGAATTTAACATTAACAATTGTGATATAAATAAACAAAGCCCCTCTAACAATGATTGATTTAAAAGCACAAGTGATCACTTGCTTTTAAAACATTTATTTACAAATGGTTACAGTCTGCTTATAGTATAAGCATCAAGGTTAACTTTTTTCCATTTCATTTTATAAATGTAAAGAATACTATATTATTAATAGTTTTATCAATATAAAGTAAAGTGGTTCATGTTAAAAATAAGATGATTTTTTTTTTTGGGAATGTATAATCTGAACCATTACAAATAATATGCTCATTAAAAAAAAACTAGTTCATACTAATATCAATTCTAATTCCATCCCCATCAATGAATGCTGACTTATTTAAGAATAAGCTTTACAAGAGGGCACCAAAAACTTGAAACATTGTAATAAAAATGTGTATTTATTTTTAGATGCTACAAATAGAATTTTTTTCATTGTACTTTCCATTTGATGTAATGCAAAGTAATCTTGAAACTCTTGCAAAGTGTTGCCTTTTAATGCCTCCATCATTTGTTTTCTTATCATCTTTTACATGTGCAAAATGTTTTTCTTTATTGACCTTATTCTTTTTTTGAGGGGGTGGTGGATAAAAGGAAGTCACACAGAATGAGAGCAGGCAAATGTTGTGGATGAACAAGCAAAGTAATGCTGTTTTTGTTTAAAACTTGTTTTTTATTCAAGGCTTTGTGGACTGCCACCCTGTTGTGGTGAATCTACTACTCCTCACTTTACTACAACTTGAGACATTTTTATCTCACCACAACACACAAATATTTTAGAAATTGTAAGAAAAATGCTGATTGTTATAAATGAATTGTGAGTGAACAATGTCATTTAAATTAAAAAAAAATCAGCAGTATCTTGGCATTTGAATTCCCTTGCCATGTTTTTTTGCAATTTGCTAAATTGAACACATCCATTAACATTTGTAAACTTAGTATTTTCTTAGAGCACATGGCTGACAAACTGTTTTAAGCACTATAACTTCTTCCCCTACCATTTTTCATAACAGAAAACACATTTTCATTTTTTCCAACTTTTCAGCCATTATGAAAATTTATGAAGAAGTGAAACACTCCTATAAACATTATTACATGGTACCAAGACTTCTCTCCATAGTGACAGTTTGAAGACTGAGTCAAATCATCATAATAGGCACAATTTGCTAGAAATGATCTATAGTAGGCCAACCCATTAAATAAAGATTCCATTGAATTTGGGTAACCTTTGTAAGTTTGTGTAACTGTTCATGCATTTAAAACAATTATTGACATAAAAGAACTGCTTATGTATAGTGCATGTGTGGGGGTTAGTTTTCTTCCATCTAATTTAATTATATATATATTTAATATATATTATATATAATATATATATATATATATATATATAACAATCCATGTATTATGTTGTATTAATTTTCAGTAGTTTGTAGAAAATAACATCCCTCATTGTCAAGATCAGGTTAAAAAAAATATGCTAACTGAGAACTATTTGAGATGTAATGATTATTCTTTAAAAAAATGATCTTGACAATGATAGGTGTTATTTTGACAAAATGGTGGAAATTCCATACAAATAATATATGGTTTAACCCAAAACACACAATATATTGTTAATGGGTTTTTTTAAGTGTCATAGCATCGGCCGGACATGAACCCGCAACCTGGGCTACTGCCTGCTAGTGCAAGGCAGTCGCACTGACCTCTTGACCACCAATGCAACACATATTGTTAATGGTTTTAAATAATACAGAAAGCTGATTCCTCAAATATTCCATGTATTTGGGTGGCAAAACTATATCATACATATAAAGATAATGGGGAGTGAGGTTGGCCTTTCATATTTAATATTCCCTATGAACTGTTCAAAGCAAAAACTGTAACTATAAATAATAGATCAATAATAATAAATCTCTCAATTGTATCTAGCTAAACTTATAAAAGATCAAATGTATTTATATCCAAGATTCTTCTATTACATATGTGCATACTTTATTTTATTTATCTTGAAATCTATTTAGAATAAAAAAGAAATAATTCTAATCTTTCTTTTAATGGAAACATTATCCTTTTCTTTTTATATTACTATGTTATATTATTTAATGGTGATTTAATATGGCTAGGCAAAAGAAAATATTATTATGTGTATTTATTATCTCAGGGTAAATATCAAAATGCTATAGTGAATCTAATATGTTTGACCATAAATCAATGATAAGTATGAATCTTGCAAAGAAAATACATGAAAACCAAATTAAAAAAACTACATATTCATTTTACTGACATTTAAATGATTTCATATTTTTAACAGTAATAATCATAATTCTGAAGTTACTACAACTTTTAAACTATATATAAAAACAAATCCAAAAACAAATGGTGCTATTAATATTCAGTGATGTATTCTATAAGTTGGAAAAAAATCTTAACTAGGGTTATATAAAAGAATATTATAATTTATTAATAGTAATTAAATAAGTAACTAATTTAGAATATGCTATCTATATATATTTCACAAATAAAATATTTTCTTTTCTAATAACTTATACAAAATAATATATAGGTATAGGAAGCTTCTGAACAAGTTAATTTAAGATCTCAAGTGATGCTTATTTAATAAAGTTGCAGAAGTAAAATAAATATCACTACAATATTAAGATACTATTCATTTAATATATCCTAAGAGGAATTTATCATCTCTTACATAAAAACAAAATACCCACTAAATAAGAAATATCAGACACAATATTTGTCATAAAAGGAAATCACCATCTCTTATGCAAATAGAAAATAATCTATTACACCCGTAATAATGCTAAGTATATAAAGCCACTATTCAAATTACTCACATAAATGAAATTTATCAATGACTTACTTTTAATCCCAAATGACTTATCAAATATCAATACAATTTTCTTTACCCTGGAACAACATATTTATGAAATTTAAAGCTTATAAGAATAATAAGTGTTAATAACCATTAATAAATATAACCATCCATACCAAAAATATTATATGGAATATATGGAAACAAATATTATGTATAAAGCAAAAAAAAAATATTCTTAAATATTTATCTTTGTTGTTTTTTAAAAAAATGTTTCTTTTGGAAAATCTAAGAGAAAAAAATGTATGGCAACAATTCATAATAAATTATTTTTAATTAAAACAATGTATTTATTTATTTTTAAACTAAAGTCTTAAATTTAAAGTTTATTTTGAATCCAATTTTTAGCAGGTTTCCAGGGTGATAATTGTCGACAAAATAAGAAAGTGATGATTACAAAAGAAAGTTCATCTTAGTTAAATTTTAAAACTTCTAGTTAAAAGTCTATTGCTCATGAAACTTGTTTTATAGACAATTGCAAATGGATGTAAAATGTAAAAATTCTTAAAAATATTGAGAAACTATTAATTGGTCCATGCAGTAATATTGCCCCTCTGAAAATCTTTAAAATGTATTTTTCAATGATTAGGTAAAAAAAAAAAAAAGGTTTTATTTTTGTTAGATAGGCTTTTATTTTTATTTTAATTTTATGCCTTCGATGGAGACTCAGTAATAATGTAGGTAACTAAAATGGAACCTTCAGAAAACGTGTAGGACTACACTTATTTATCTGATTATTCTGGTTAATAACCTTATATCTATTAACATTTTTTAGAATCTTTATTAAAAGGAAACTATTCTAACTGAATCAAAAGTTTCTTATCACATAGCAATTTTTTAAGGGTAAATAACATCACTTACTAAAAATTAATGATTCTGAATTACTATGGTCACCTCCTCCAAATAACATGATGTTAAAAATGTTCCATTGTTCACTTTGCATACCCTCCTCACACACATCTTGAACATTTGTTTTTTAATGCTTGCACTCCTCTACACCCGGGTCTTGCTTTATGTGGATTTATTTAATGTGATTTTGAAGTTATACAATTCTTGTTTCTTCTTAATATCTTTGTATGTGGTTTTCTTTTATGTGATAAAAATTATTAGATCAGAAGTTGAGCTCTGATAATGCATTATTACTTTAAATAATATAAATTTTGCGCTCTAATGTCATATTTAAATTAATAACGCATTATCGGAGTTCAACTTCCATCTAACAATTTCAATATTTTCAGCACTTCATAATAGTACTGTAATAGATTTTATACAATAAAGAAGTTCATAATTCACTTAAAATCAGGATTTCCCCATTTTATATACACACATTAAATTTTACAAGATTATAATGTAAATCTGTTCAAATGTTATAGATGCCTACACTATGTATGTTGTTGTTTTTGCATTTTAAATCACATTCTATTTTTGATTTTTTTAAAAAAAAGTATGTTGTCAATTAATCATTTAGTGTCTGCAAGTAATAAATTTTACAAGACTATAATGTAAATCAGATAACATACTATGTATGTTATCTGTCAAGTGTCAATGTCTAATTGTTCTTAAGACAGCTGTTTAAAATCTGATTGGCTGTCTGAGGGACTATGCGCATGTGAAAGACTAGCAACCTTTCAATTATTACTAATTTAATAACAACATGTAGACAAATGTTATGTATGTTATTGTTTTTGCATTTTAAATCACGTTCTATTTTTGCTTTTTATAAAAAGAGTATGTAATCAATTAATCATTTAGTGTCCGCAAGTTTATTTTTAAAAGGTAACAGTGGTGGACACAATTAAATTTGACAATTAAAATCTGATTTTAATTGTAATTAACAATTTAAAAGTTATGTATTGTGATCTGAAATTAAGGTGATGTGAAATGATGTAATTTGATTTTTAAACAGAATTGAAAATTAAAAAATTTAAGACAAAAATAAGAATATAATTTTTAATTGTTAGTTTTAATTAAATTTTTCCCAAGAGTGGTGAGTCAGTGTCTTTTTATTATCATAAGTCTAAGTTCTTATTTTTATTTTAAACTTTTAGTTTATTCTAATGGAGAGAAAAAAACCACCAAGAAAATGAATTTCTTTGCAAAAATTTCAATTTTAGATTGCTTAGTGAAATGGGAAGAATTAACAGTATTTGGAAAACATTTTAGTTGTATTTCCTCTTGAATTCGTTTAAGGAGAAGCTACAGTACCTCACATCACATCACATCACAATAAATCTGATGTCTCAAATAGCAATAATGATAAAAATACTGCACATGTATGAAAAAATGTAAATTACACAAAAAATATATTGTTTTGAATAAAATTAAATACTATAGTTAATAAAAAAAGTAAAAAAAGTTTGTCTTGTATCAATTTTTTATTAGTCATATTTTATTTTGTTATTTTTTTATGCAAATTTTCAAGTAATTTTATGTTGTAGCTTTGCTTTTATGCGATTTTTGGAAAATTACAGTATGTATCCCCCATTTTTCAAGGCAAGTTAAGTCTATTTTTGTGCAATTTCTTTTGTGCACATTTTCTTACTGCATAAAATGAGACCCAGGTGTATTTCTAAAAATAACTTTAATATTAACAAAATTAAATATAACTTAAATAATTATACTTTTTATATAATTTTATTAAATTTTAAATATTTTATCTCCTTTGCTTTTTTAAATACATATCAACATATATTATTCTATGATAAATATTAAAATTAAAATAATTACCTATAATATTTCAATCATCCTTTTTTAAAATTTAACTTTTCGAGGAGTAAACCCAAATTATTTAGTCTTTTGGCCAATTCGACCCCTAGTGAATTTTTTCATAAGTATTATATGTTAAAATGCATTTAAAATGGTATATTTTACTATAATTATTTTTTTCCTGAAAAAAGTGTGTTAAAAGGCAGGAAATTCAAAATTCCCACTCTTACTATAGATATAAGCCCCGCTTTGACAAGTTCAGCCATTATCTCTTGCCAAGGCTGTAAAATATTCGGCATTTTATAACATTGAAGTTTCCAATGATGCAAAAACATGTTTATTTGCAAAGTTATTATGACTTTAGATATTTTTTAAAAATAATTTGTACTATATTTATTAGATATCAAGAAATATAAATTATTTAATAACTTATTTTGACTTGAAATACTTTATTTTCAAAAATATAATGTTCTATTAGCAGCTAATGTAAATATTTCCTGAAGCAAATTAAAAGACAAGCTATGATGTAAACAAACTACTTTATTTACGAGTAAATAAAATATCTAATTTTGCAATAAATATTCAAAAAAATTAAACATTTAAAGTATAGTTCATTAGATATAAGAGAAAGAAACAATTAAATATTTCAAATGTTTAAAAATAATAGAATTAAGAAGTATTTTGTTGATTTTATAAACTGAAAATAATCTTTCTAGAAACATGACATATAACGTCTTTGTTTTGGTTACTGTCTCATTTTTTTAATATTTACAGAAACTAAATGTGGACATTTAAAATTTATTTCAGTAATAAACAAAAATATCTTTCAAATAAAGTCAAATTTGTTTTTTTTCTGATAAGTAATAAATTTTTTTTTCATATATGTTACATTGATGTGTGAGACAAAGAAAAACATCAGAAATGCTGAAATGTAAAAGGTGTATCACTACAATTTAAAATAACTGTTCACTTAAACATGATTAAAATATTTTAATCTTAACTTTCTAAAAAAAAACAGTTTAAATTGAAAAACAATCTTAAGCATGAAACAAATAGACACAACAGTTCATTTTATTTTAAAATTATATTTATAACTGGGATTACATATGATTAAAATGAAATCTTTATTTTTTTAAAGATTAAGTATTTTTTTTTTTAATTCACAGCAAGGAATAACTATTACACCCCTCTGACCCCTTATGAAAAGGTAAATTTTTTTTTACTAAGTCAATGAAATAAATAATAACAGAGAATAATTTATAATAAATAATATTATTTTACATGATTAAAATATCTGATAACAATAAGTAAATTAAACTTAATTACATTATTTTCTTTATTTCTTGATTTATAAGAAACAAATATATAAATTACATTGGTTTTAAGGCACTATGATTTAATACATATTAACTTGATATTACAATACTTTTTTACTATTTATTAAATTCATATATATATATATTTCAAAACAAGAAAACAATAATTAGAGTATAATAACATTGTGCACATTAACAAATATAACCACTTTATTTTAACTAAGCTTATTTTATTTTAACCATCTTGTATTGAACAATAAATCAAATTAAGCAAACTATATTGTTTTAACTTAGAACAATGCAATAGGCATTTGCTCTTCAGAATTGTAAGATCCCTTTTAATTAATAATAATCTTATATATAAGCAATTGATTTTTGAAAAAACAATAAAGGCTATCAATGTAAAGATTGCCAAATCAAATTTCATTCTTACCAGATATTTATGAAAGAAATCAAGAACATTGCACACAGTACATAAAAATTGAATGACACATTCAACTTCAAGCATACTTAAAAATACATACAGACTCCTGATATCAAATAAAATTACATTATTAACAACTGGTCTTAATTCTCCACTTCATTTATGTCTCAACAGCATATTCTCCTCTAACTTCATTTGAATAGAATATTTAAAAAACAAATTGCGAAAATTACATAAGTGCCATACAGTCCTGCCAACAATATTCATTCCTATCCAAAAACATAGAATCTTCATATCAAGTAATATTCTTGATTATAGCCATATCTAATTAAATATTTTAATGTGTTTTGACAAATTATACTTTCAAAACGTACACCATTATAAATTAATCACTTCATGTTCACTTCGGCCATTATTAGCTGCAGAATATAAAGATGTAAATCTTTTTATAATATCCTGCTTCTTAAGTAACTTCTCATGCTTGTGCATCTTGATATAGAAATTCCTCATACTTATATCTTTGCAGTATGTATTATTCACAAACTCTTGATGAAAGTCTACCTCATGTAATAGCCCAAAATTTTTATCAGTCTTAAAATTTCTTCTATCAAAACTATAATCATTACATTTATTTAAATTAATCTAATTAAAATTTTATTAACAAACCTTAAACTCAACCTGATATTCTCATCAAAGTAAAATCTATTTATTACAAGGTTTTTTTTTCTTAAAAAATTCTCAATCTTAAAATTGTCATCTCTGCTAAGCTTTTGCTTTATTAAACCCCCAGTAACGAAAAAACTTTCAATTTCCAAATTATCATTTCTAAATTCAAATTTTTCTACATTGAAAGCAACTCCACTATTCATTGAAGAATTATTGATCTCAAAATTATTATTTTTACCAGCTTGTGGTTTTGAATAATCTATACTAATTTCAACAAAAATATCAATTATATAGTTATTAATTTTAGAGTTATTAATTTTTACATCCTCTATTTTTATTCTATCACCACTACTTATATTAGTGCTTAGCTCAAGTTTTGTATGTTTAGTATCAAATCTATCAAATTTAGTAATTAACTCTTGGTTGTTAGCATTTAATGATTTTAAATCAGTGCATAACACTTGAAACATTATTATTTCTCCCATGCTAATAGGATCTGAACTGCAAGTTTGCGACCCTCCCCCTGATTCATTAGGATTAATATCACTGATAATTAGTAATGCAAAACACAGAAATATAATCTTTTTTAAATAAACATTTCTACAATACAAAATATATTTACCAATACACAGTAATAAGTCTGGAGAAAACTTCCATTGTTGTCTAAAAAAAAAAAACATCTAATAAAAGCATTAAAAATAATCTATCTGATAGTTAATCATTTCTGTGGAATAAACTTTTCTCCAAGTAAACTTTCCCTTATTAAGTGTGATATATTTTCCTTTTATATTAAAGTTGACAAGGTTAATTAACTCATTTACCAGGTCACACAAAAATAAGATAAATAGAATTATAACTATGAAAAGTTTATCAAGTCATCACATCTGGATGGCAAATCGTTATGGTATATAAGGTACAAAAGGGATGGAAAAGAATGACTTTATTATGTATAACAAATCGTGGCACCAAATTGAAATGGTATAAAAGGGAAAGAGCTTTATTCACAAAACACACCACCAAAATGGAAAATAGGATGAGAATGATGTAATCTTTGTTATATCATAAAGATTTGGTCAGCAAGTTGTAATGGTAGAAATAGGTTAAAGCTTTAGTTTTGCAAATGCAAAATTATGATAATATAAAAATAAAGAAACTAATACTTCAAAGTGAAATTGTATGTAACTGGAAATGAGAGAGAATGAGTAATTTAGTTCTTTAAATCTGTATAAAAGTTTCTAATTCAAATGCCATCTCAATTCTATACATCTACATTATCATCACCGAAAAATGATTTTTTAATTATATAATATAACAAATAGAGAATAAGAAGCTTTCTCAGTTATGTGCCCAACTTTATCAGCAGTTGATATGGTAATAAGATAGCTTTTGAAATGACACCTTATAACTTAATAATTCAAATTCATAACATAAACAAAAAGAATGTATTCGACTGTATTATCTATCTCAATACATTAATAATCTGCTCTTAAGCTTTCACATTAAAAGAAACTAATGAGACATGAGTACCTGACAAAATATAAAGTAAAAACAAAGATGATATTTTTATTAAATCTAAGTTATACTAACAATGAAATATAAATAATTTATTTAATATTTCTAAAATTACTAATGTTTTTGTGCAAGTAATCACTAGCATTTGTAAATTCTCAGGGTAAAAATAATTAAATTAACAAAATCAAATATTGCACAATGGCCCAAGTGCACTGATAAATAATTAAAAAAAAATCCACAAGTGATATATCTTTTATTTATGATATATATTTTCTCTTTCTCTTTTTTTAAAGAATGACGATAACAATAAAATAACAAATCATACTATCCATTTTTATTTTATAGATTTTTCACATGATTTCTATGACATTCATATTTATAACATTTGTTAATAATATATGTATCACTTTACATTTGTGTCTGAATAAAAACCTTCAGAATAAATAAGATGCTATAATAATAATAA